>JAMPIV010007318.1:0-380167 GCA_024509875.1 Oreohelix idahoensis | reverse complement strand
GGATGGAACGCAAAATAAAGAGATAATCGGGAAGAAGGTACGGTGCAATGCAGCGGAGGCGCGGCTGATTAGGAAGTATAACACCCCCTACAGGCATACCGTGTACTATTAATTCTATATGTACGAGGATCCTAACATAATTCTACGGTCAACTAATATTCACAACGAACTAACCAGGGCCGCTTGCTACCCTCCAACATAATTACTTTGTTCTTCCAAGAAAATTATAGAAAAACGGCAGTCTCATATTGAACTAAGACCGTTTTCGGTGTGCACCACGTTAAAAGCGGTTATATATCTACAAAAACGTATGCTTTTATTCCTCAGGTTATATTTTCCAACATGCCCAGCAATTACCAATCTATTATCTGAGAATGTTACACCCATAATATGTGGAATGCGGCTTTCGTCTGCAATGTCTTGTAACAAATCACTCCTTGGAGGAGGTGGGATGAACGCACCTCCTCGGATTTAAGGAGGTGTGTCATGCTTATAGCGTTTACGGGTGTAATGCGGAAAAGAGCCGGTGGGAGGGTGTTATGCTTAAAAAGGGGGCAAAGCTCGGACTTCGCATTATGGTGTAAAAGTCTGTCACTTGGGTGTAGCACGACATGAGATGGAACGAAAGAAGACATAGGAGTTCGTGCTAATTACATACTAGGGCCTCACGGATTGCAAGGTATGTTGAAACGTTAATCTCTTGAAACGACAAAATACATTCTATATATCCGAGATATAGCACCAATTATACTAGCTGTTCTAAAATGATACATCTCGCGACCAGTATGTTCTTCCAATGTCAATAGAGAAAGTTCTCCCGTGTCAGACTCCTAAATGTCTACTGTAGCTTGGGTCATTAGTTCGTTATAGCAGTTTTCTAATACAGTTATATTAGACATGTATGTGCTCATGTCGGATCTGGGTGGACACGCCAGTGTGTTGAATTCCTGTTTATGAAGTGGTAACTGACGGCAATCATGAAATTGGATTATTGATATGTCGAGCTGTGAGAGGTGAATGATGTAAGTAAGTTTGTTCGTACACTTTTCTTATTTCGGAAGAATCTACTGTATAATGAGTTTTGTTTTGTTAGGAAAGATGAATCTGTGAGCTTGGATTATATAGGATGCATGTTACTCATAGACTGGAATAGTTCAATAAGACATGGTTCGTTATTATAGACGTTACTTAGCGTTGGATAATATTCAAAATATAAGTCTCAGGTCAATATTCATGGTTTATCGGTGCTCACTATTATGGAATATCTCCTTTCATTACGTTGGTGCTGTGATTTATCCAGAACGTCTGACGACGGTAGATCGTGCCTAACAACACTTGCTATTATTAACCTTATAATTTTTTAAAAATTCCAAACGCATTCTGTTATTTGTTGGTCAGGGCTACCTGATTCTTATATATTGTCCCCCTCAAATAAGTCCCGTTATAAAAAGTGCCCAATTGTAGTCATTGTGAAAGTCATCTCTGGGGGTATTACAGATTAGGTGCTATACGACATCATCAATTTGCGATTTACACATAATGGTTAGGTTGCATGATATGTTTTTTTTTTGCCTCATACGGCCAATAGGGTGTTGTAATCTTGTTCGGATGCGAAAATGTATAGACTTAAGGGAGCGAGAATAATCAGAAAGTCGTAAGAAAAACGTAAAGGAGCATAACTGTTGGCGCACATTTATGTTATAGAATTTGAACCAGGACATCAAAATAAGTGAGTACAAATCTTACGTGTCATTCGCGACAACAGGGACACTCTATAGAGATCCCGGTTGGGGCCCGTTAACCTAACGGTCCTTGTGACTGGATCAAGTCATGATAATTGGATAACTTTTTAATCATCAGTTCCTCTTTTGTGATTAATAAGTTGTAGAGTGAGTCTAGTATGCTGATTAAAAGTAGGTGCTGTGTTTTCCTGGCCTCTCTGGTTCGAAAAAAATATATGGATAGGAGGTAGTAATTCTCTGTGGCTTAAATATGTAGCATGCCCGCCTCAAGCACTTAGACTCCTAATCTAGATACAGCAGTCACTCATGTATCATCCTGCGAATAGGCATTCGTTCTTTTGGATGTGAAATAATCTAACGGCAAACAACATAACCGCATGGGTCACTGACTCCAAAGACAACCACACAAACGTGAGATTTGAAGTGGTTCCTTTTTCATCTCCATGGCGATGGACAAGGTCAACAAGTGTGTCTCTTCCTGATGTTCTCTCTTTCCAAATATTTCTTCAGGAGATTCACATGATAGATTTTTTCTTTCCCCTTCTTATCTATCTTATAATTTGTTCTAGACACCTTCTCTAAAACTGTATATGGACCCTGCCATCCAATTTGTAACTATTCTGACTCCCGGGCAAAAGAAGCAGTACTTTCTCTCCCACAGCCAAATTTCTGTCTTTCGCCTTCCTGTTATAATAGGCAGCATGTTTCTTCCTGGCTTGTTTCAAATTTTCATTGGCAAGTTTCCAGCCAGTTTTTAAACGAGTGGTCAGCTCATTCACATATTGGTATGAAGATGTAATGTTTTCCTCTGCCTTTTCATCAGTCCACATTCTTAACAAAGCTACATATGGACCTTTAATTGTGTGGACCTATTTGTCCATGCACCGGTATGGTCTCTTCCACTCGAAGCTTTATAGTGATGATTTTTCCTCCCAGAATTATCATTCACAAAACGACCGCTACCAATTTTTTCTTTTGGGGCTTTCTCCCCACTTAAAATTCTTGATGAGAGATTTCCTCTCTACATCTTCTTCCTCCAGTTTGTTTAAGTCCGATTGAGGGATTTTCGGCTTATCCTGGGGTAAGACATCTTTTTGCACTCTCCGCATAGTGGCCATTGTAAAACAGTTAAGTGAAGCTTGTCCGTGAAAAGGGGCTTCCCATTCCATTTGGTCCACTTTATCAAATCTATTTTTCTTTTTATTATCAGGCCTAATTTTGCCCCGTGGCGTGTCCAGGTCCTGATCCATGTTCCCACTTGTGGGTGTTCCCTCATGTGCTATGCTACACCTTTCTACAAAATTCTCAATGTCCCATCTTGCTTTGGGCCAATAATAATTGTGAGCCACCTTTTGAATGATGGTACCTATCTTCTCATGGTCCCCATCTGGTTTCACATGTAGGCTCCTTATTAAGTCTGCCCTATATCTTTTAGGAAGTACCAGCTGTCCCTGACCTTTGGATCTAGCTCCAGTCTTCCTATACATCAACTTGTTTTTCATGTAAAAATCTCCCTTGCCTGGAGTTGTATGACAAGTTGACAATTTTCTGAAACAAGGCTTGAGTGTTTTATCCCCCAGCCTGTGCCTTCCTCATCTCTTCTGGAGTGGTATCCAACATAATATCCTCCTCCTGTCTTGAGGTCGACCTGACCTGAAGGGTTGCCATATACACAGGTTTCCTTCTGCAACGGTCAGTGTCATGATTGTCCATCTGACAATTCTTACACCACCTTTTTCCTTGGTTGAAAGATTTTCTTTCATCATATTTCCTTTCATCGAATTGTGGGAATTTATTTTTATTTTCATACCGTGGCCTATCAAATTGGTGCTTACCTTTATTTTGATCCTTAGGATCAAATTTATTAAAGTTCTGTGGTGCCCTAAAGTTATCCACTTGTTTCTTTTTATTACCTGTTACCTCTGCTTGAGCTGCTTGATACCTTTCAGCAACATTTACCAACTCACCCAGCCTCTCTGCACCTTGTTCCATGAGAAACTTTCTCAGGTCTGGAGCCATGGACTCTCTTAATTGCTCTATAAGGACCATTTCCTTAAGATCTTGGGTTTTCCCCAGAGAAGTCCATTTCTCCAAGTATGTCTCTATTCGTGCAGAGAGGCTGGTGATAGGTTTCACCTGACAGTAGTTTAGCATTCCTAAATTTTTTCCTATAGAATTCTGCATTCTTTTCATACCTTAACAAAAGAGCCTGCTTTAGCATGTCATAATTTTCCTGATCACCTCTGCTCATTTTTGCAAAAACTTCATAAGCTGCCCCACGAAGTCCCTGAGATAACTTTAAGCTCCACCTTTCTCTCTCTAACCCATACGTGGTAGCTAATAGTTCATACCTATTTAGGTAGCTCTCTATATCATCGTCTTTCTCAACAAAATGATCTAAATGAAAATTCATAGCTGAGGTTGAGGCTCCTTGGCTAGCAGTGGCATCAGAGGCAAAGGGACTGGCACCATTTTCAGGAGCATGGCCCTGAAACTCAAACTCCCTTAGTCGTAACTCATGTTCCCTTTGTAATCTCTTTCTCCTCCTTTTCTGCTTCCCCTTCCCTTTTCTGCAGCTAATTCTTCTCTTCCCTTTCTGCAGCTAATTTCTTCTCGGCTCTCCCTTTCTGCAGTAATTTTTTGTCTTCTCTTTCTGCTTCCAATTTCTTAGCCTCTTTGTCAGCCTCAATCTGCAACCTCTTAGTCTCAGCCTCAGCTTGCAACCTCTTAGTCTCAGCCTCTAACTTTCTTTCGGCCTCTTTTTCTAATCTTCTTTCTTCGCGTTCAATAAATTTGTCACATTCCGTAGTGACATAGGCAACCATAACTTGCCCATCTAATCCTAACTCTTTTGCAGTCTGAACAGCAGCAGATCGAAACTTGGCCAGGTCCGCCATTGTCTATCAGGTAAATTTCTACAATGTCTAACCAACAATTTAATCTCTAAATATATCTAATGGACAACACAGGCACCGTGAGCTCAACCTTATTTAATTCCACCCAAGGATACCTTTTAATTCTTATATTCCCTGAAGTGAATTACCCCCAATATTTATAATAGGGAAAGATTCAAAATCCCAAGAGCGAGACCCCAATATATGTGGTGAAGTGGGATGTTATAAATATTTATAGGGGACTTAGTGTACTGACTGAGATCAGCTGTGAAGGTATCTATATCTAATAAGAGTAGTGTATTATAGATAACCTTACTTGCTGCCACATATCTATATATCTCAGTCAGAATTATTCTGGAATAGTGTGATGACTACGTTGTATGTCTAGGGTATGTGTATGATGAAGTGTAAGTCATCACAACAACAGACAGATAAACAATTTAATTTATTCCACCACACTTGACAACACTGTGACACTCACATACATATAACACTCTATGAGAATATCTTAAGGAGTCACTGATAACTTTTCAAATAACAATATGTATTCATTGTTGTTATAAAGGTATATGTGTCCTGATTCAAATACAAAGGAACCAGGAATCACAATCAATTTTAATTACAAGTATATGTACAGACTTTATCAATATGAATATTGTAGTGACATATATTATTAAAAATATCCTATGTGTGTCAGTTGTGTAGTAGTAATATGAGGTAATACTGGTTTTGTTTTGTTCAAGCTCTGTTGGTATTTGTCATCATGACTTCAATAGTTTGTCTTTTGGGACTAGTATTGGAGATGTTCTCAGTTCCTGATATTAAGACAATTAAATTCCCCTCTGAATGTTATTTTCACAAAGTCATTTCAAGATGAGGGGACATAATGTTGAGCTCAGCTGGCCAAATCAGCTTATCTTGCGTGATGGCGGCAGGAAAGGACTCCTCTGCTCGAATTCTCCCCTGGGCTCTGGAGACACCTCACTGATAGCTAAAAAGACCAAGGAGTATGCTGTCCGACTCTGGATTCAGCAAAGCTCTGACCAGGTGCTGCTCAGTACCATCAAGACCACGGTCCCTGAAAACAAGAAGGATGTACCTTCTACTTCATAACTAATTGATACTCTAGTTTTACACTGAGCACAATACAACACAAACATTGAGTTCAGAGCGTTAGGCCAACTGTCAGCTTCATCTGAAATACTTTATACCAGTATTTACCTCCTTAATGGTTACCACGCCTCTGCACTTCCAGCATTATTTCTGTCTAATCAATCATCCAGGTGTCAGTGTACTATTTGGCCATTCCATGCCGTTTTACTTCCCTCCGACACCCTCTGTTCAGGCTGGAGCATTATAGGCTTTATCTCATGTTTGCCACTGAACTACACATATATATACAGGCATAAATTAACAATTTACATTCAATTTTCATTAAAAGATACTGAATGGTTCAAGCTTACCACAATTTCATGGAAATAAACACAGATACGTTGATTAGAAATGAATTCTGGCACAATTACTGGCACAAATTCCCATCTGCTTATGTTCCAGGCTTTTATTTAACACAAATATGAGCTGGCTTCAACGCACTGTTGCTTTATCAAGATTATTTGCACTAGTGGTCTCGAACTAACGCTCCTAAGTGAGTATATCAGCGAGTCTAGCCAATGAGGCCACGTTTCGACAAGTGTTTGAAAAAAAATGTTACCTTTTCACGTCTCCCCTAACAACGAAAGATAGTATTTATAGCCCGACCAATCGTGGTTAGTCTTTCATTTGTTGCGCTCCAATCAATTTGGAGTTTACATGGTAGGCTATTTCTGTAACGTAAGGTTTTTTTCAAACACGTTATAAAAAAATTTTATGAGCAGAAATGATTTTATGTTGTCAGGCATCCCCACTATTTTATTTTGGTTATAATTTATTAATTCCTGGACTATTTGCGTAACGTTTTACATATTCTTTGTCAGCAAGCCCTAAGGAACCCAAATATCCAAATTTAAAAGAGCTACGTGGCTGCGTTCAAAATATGCAATTCCTTCTACCTCCTGTTTCGAAGATGTGCTGTCTGGGTACTGTAATGTTTTCAAACGTAAACCCATCTATTGTTATCTTTCCTAATAAGCGTTTTTTGTGATTTTAAAACCTAACTCTGGGAAGGGTAGTGAATTTATCACTGTCCGTCCGAAAAAGTTAGTGCATGTAGCCTAACACGCGTGATAGTAGTAATTGTGTATCGCGCGACGCGTGTTTAATTTTGCATGCGTTCCTGATTTCATTCGCCCCTCTCTCTCTTTCTATTTGAGTCCATCTGTTCGTTCGTTTTGGTAACGTAATATAATTAATGTTAGGATTAATTTAGGTCATTACGCAGGGTGCCTCTCAATGTTTTTCCAAGAAATACAGCACACGTTTCATTGAAGAAAGTGGGTAATAATACAGTAAGCTTTTACTATCAACGTGAAAGCGTTACAATTTGCAGACGAAGCAGAAAACAAGGGGGATTTCGAGTACCTTCTTTGTGACAGCACTGTTATTTTACCATTGCTCTTTTCTTTATTAATTTTATTTGTTAGGCTTCATATTTACCTGATAATTTATATATGTGGATTAGAATATTCCACGACAAAGGTTAAGGCGGCCGGCGTGTTGCTGACCAAATCAACCCTAGTGTGCCAATGGTCAAGAAAATATGGACCTAACACCAAATTTCCAATATGCTTCAATGAGTGTGTAAAGGGATCCTTGACCTTTTTTTAATAATAAAAAACTTTACACTTTAAATTTTAGGTTCAGCTCACGGACCCCATAAAATCCATTCACGAACCCCTAAGGCGTCAACGGAGCACAAATTAAGAAACACTACTCTCGAGTTTCAAATCGTTTGTGAGTGTTGAATCATCTATAGCATTTCCGATATGAATTCGACAATTGAGGATCATTGCTAAAAGAGAAAATAAAGAAAACGTATTTGTACATAGTAACACCAAACGGAGGAACAAGCAAAGACATCAACAACAGAATGAAAAAAGCTGGTAAAGCCCTTGCAACATCTGGGAATCCTCTCAGTACAGCACAAACACCAAATTAAGATTATATGAGAGCTGTGTACTTTCTGTGCTTCTCTATGGAGCGGAATGCTGGAGAGTAACAGAGAAGGAAATGAAGGAATTGTCCTCTTTCCACACAGTCTGCCTAAGGAAAAGTCTCCTAATCTTTTGGTCGAATACCATCACCAACCAAGAACTGCTTACTTGGAGCAAACAAGAGGACATGCACACCGTCATAGCTGGCAGACGCTGGAGTTGGGTTGGCCACTTCCTCAGAAAAGACCCCGATGCCATCACAAGAACAGTTAAGCTATGGACCCCTGAAGGAAAGCGAAGGATGGCCGCCGACCGAGCAAAGGGGAAGCAGTTTGTTGCTGTGCCCTACAAGAGGTCACCAGGCGTGATGGTCACTGACTGCTTTGACAGTTCGCGGCCAAGTTTCAAAGAAGATGTGTGCTTGCCTGACATAAAATATGTCGATTACTCATTGACCGATTGATTGATTCACTCATAACTCTTCATGTCCTGGAGGAGTATAAACGTTCAACTAATTCACTCAAAGCCGTGTAATCCTATTTAAGATCTTCCAATTTATTCTTTAACCCTTAAATGTCTGTCTATAGTTCTCTTCTCCATTATTCTCGCTCTTCTTCTCTTGCAATGACTATTCCAGAACAAGCACTGCCTTGACATGCTATCAACAGGTTTCCTCAACGTGTGTACTATCCAGTGGCCTCGTATTTGTTCTCACATCTTACTCTGCTGGGGCTTATTTCGAAATGTGATGAAAGCTTCTCTTGCTTTTTGTATTGTCTGTTATTTTGATATCACTGTCTACTCCCCTTAACTTTGGTAATACATGCAGAATCTTTTGGTAGACTGGGTAGCGTGACGATCTCCAGGATTCGATCTCAGAACACGGTAACAATGTTTGCGAGAGAAAAAAACGCACCAACAGCTAAGCCAATCAAGCGCTCTTTGGAGTGCAAAGGAGATAAAAGGGCGGAAACACTTGTCAGACTGGGTGAACACTTCTGATGATCAGACTACCTGCTGTTGTCACGCTTTGTATAGAGTTTCCAATCATGACCGTTTAAACATGTAACAATGTCGAGGATCACATTATTAAAGTGCGCCTGACATCGGAAATGATTTACACTCCTACCACCAACGACACCTGTAGACATTTCTCGCATGTTTGTCAATATTTGTTACAGATTTTTTAAAATTCTGTATAAATGTGTACGTGTGGTGTAAAACACAAACATTATCGCTGTCGTAATAGTGGTATGGCAACATCACGAATGTAGGAACTGATGGAAAGAACCAACAAACACCAGTGGAACAAGATATGAGGAAAATATGCTGACGGAGGATATGATACACATTCAATCAATCAATCAATCAATCAATCAATCAATACCCTTTAGCTCCCTAAGGAACATAGGTCATCAACAAACACACGCCAAGTCCTCCTGTTACGTGTCATCCGGTCAAGCTCTTTTCACGTTTCCCTCGTCATTTTCACTTCTGTCTTCAGTTCTTTTCTCCATGTGTTTTTGGTCTACGTCTGCTTCTGCAGAATGTTAGATAGGCCTTCGCGCCCAATTCTTAACCCTTCGAAAATACAATTCGTTCACTGTCTTACCCTGGGATTTCCGGAAAGAGGACTGCTTTGCAGAGGCGAACTTAAACTATTTGGCATCCGGGGCGGATCCAACCTTTAGCACCCCTGCTCCCATAAGCAAACACACTTGCAAGTATATTTTTAACAATAAGTACTGTCAAAATAGTGTCAGATGTCACCCCCTCTCACGGCTGTCACCCGGGGAGGACCGCCCCTCTCGCACCGTCCTTAATTCGCCACGGCTGCTTTGTAATATGTGTCCTAACCATCGATAGAGTCTTTTTGTCATCTGTTGTTCCACTGGCAGTTGTCTGGTTTTTGTCATCAGTTTCACATTGATGACCTTGTCATACCATTTTAACATAGGATATACTCGCACATTGAGAAAACCAAATGATAAACTAACAAGGCAGTCCCTATTCTTCAATCCCCAAGGTAAGAGACACAGATGAAGACTAAAAACCACATAAAAAAGAAAACTGGAGACATATATGCAAAGTATAAAAAAGATAGGGAAAAGACTTTGAGCGGAAGGCACAGTACAAGAAGGTTTGAAGTGTAACTGTTGAAGGGCTGTCCTGCTCGGGAAGTTGAAAGGAAATAAATGAATATATTATGTACGTGCGTCTTTACGTAAGTTATGTATCTATATGGTCTCTGGCGGTCAAGCTACCGGGTTCGATTCACGGTTTCGTCACGCTTCAGTCTACCCACCTGTAAATGGGTACCTGACTTTTCCCTTGAGTTGGGGAAGGCAGCGAAGAAGGGAACTGGCCATCCCTACCTCTCGAGACGGGATCTAGTATATTGAAGTCTTTAACATTTCACTCCCCTACAGCAGTATCCGTTATGGACCTACCTTATCTATAAGACATATGTGGAAAACCAAGAGCCAGGGATCTAGACCTCCAGGAGGACCCATAGTTCACTGGGAGAACATCGTCAGACAATCCCCGAAGGACCGCGGACTGGACTGGAGCCAGGCCAAAAGAAAGACAGCCGATAGGATAACATGGCGATCTCTCTGGCTAGCCTCTACACCAATGTAGAAGAGGATCGACTAAGTTAGTAGGTAAGTATCTATGACCCCCATATAGCTGTCCGTGATCTCTTGGGAAACAAAAAAAGAATATGACTATTGGTTCCTCGTGCATGTCGTAAGATGAGATTAATGAAAGTTTATTCATTGGGTTAAAACTTAACCATCACATAATCCTACATTTTTTCTGTCAGAGCGTAACACAAAGGGGTGCAACTTTGGTTAAAAGTTAGACATTAATTGTATTGTTTTCCCCTTATATCTACTCTCCAGAAAATAGTAACATTTACAGAAGAAGAATGCGCAAATGACGGTGTGCACAAAAATATATTTATAGAATGTGTGATCCCGTATACATACATTGGGATCCTCGCTGTTGCTACGTAGTTTGTGTACTGTGGTGATGCACAGTGGTTTAAAAAAAAAATACTTTTGAACAAGTAAAATTGCCGTTAGGTATTGGTGGTTTTGAATTTAATTCCCGTCTTATGATGGGCTTTTACACTAGTGTTTAATAAATGATACAGAACCCAACACTGAATGATTTAATACACTATTCCTATAAGTAGCCCAGTGGCACTGGTGGTTCAACGCTCTTTAAGGAACGAACATGGGAAATGATGACATCTCTATGAAATCTTCACAAATAGTATGAACGACAATGGATTGATGAGATAAAAGATGAAACAATTAGAAAATATACACTACACAAACTAGAATAAATGTCAAATTCGCTAGTTTTCGTCCTGCTGTAACTTTCCCATACAAAATAGCGTGCGAGTGGAAGATCTATCACGCTACACAAATTTCCACAAAGATGGATGTCAGTGTGTTTGTTTATGTGGTAGTTGAAAATGTCAAGTAGAAAATCTATACGAAGCTCTAAAGTCACGTGCTTACCTTCATCTACTTGGCAGCACTGAACACATGAGAATCATGATAATGAGTGAGATTATTAAAGTCCGTAGATTTTTTTTTTCCAGCTGATATTTTCATTTATTTTTCCTTCTTTTTACATCTGTCACTTTTTCTTATCTCTTTACACTCAGAGACGGCCCTTGTGCAATACGAGTGGTGCAGCTAGCACAAGGCGTCGTCTTCAGGGGTTCGCGGAAATGTAATAAAAACTGTTGAAATTATACTGACATCACCTCTATAGGCTGAAACTGAACCTCAAAAGAGAACAATATTGTATGACACACGGAGAGGGGAATATGTGGCAAAACGAGACCTCGCACCACCTTGAAAAACCCCCTACGACCGGCTCTGTTTACACTATTCTTCTTACTTTCTTAATCTTACTTACTTTACTTAGTCGTTCCTCTTTCTACTGTAGGGTGTAGAGATTTGTCAGAGAAAGCGCCATACCGTTCTATCGGCTGTCTTCCTTCTGGCCTGGTTCCAATCTAGTCCAGCGTCTTTCAGATTGTCTAATGTTGACCTCCCAGCGGACTCTGGATCGTCCTGGAAGTCTGGATCCTTGGCTCTTTGTTTCCCTTACTTCTCGTGGTAGCTGATCGTCTCCCATTCTGCAGACATGGCTGAACCATCGTAGTTGGGACTGTTCTGCAGGGACTGGGTTTTGAGACCTTGACGTATCGTCTGGTTGCCGACCATGTCCCTTCTTGTTACATCAACCACCTTCTTCAGATACCTCATTTCTGAGGTTTGAAGTTGGTTTTTGTGAGTTGCAGTCATAACCCATGACTCATTTCTATAAGTCAAGACTTGAAAATAGGTGGAGCGGTATACAGCCATCTTCGTTTTCTTGTCAACATTTTTTTCTGCTGAAGAATCTCTGATCTGTGGCCTGACAAAGTCTCCCAGCTGCTGCTCTTCGGATAGCCAACTCTTCTTTGATGTCTCTTTTCCAGGCTATGATAGCTCCATGGTATTTAAAGTGGTTGATCTGCTCTAGGATCTATTCTCCCAGCTTAATCTGATGCCTTCTTCCCTCTTGTGATATCACCATGGATGTTGTTTTAGAGCTGCCGATGACCATTCCTCTCTTCTCCAGCTCTTCTCTCCAGACTTTCTCTACATTTTTACATCTTTACAACTCCCGTTAAATGCAAGAAGATAAAAGACTTTCTTTTCTTAAGATTTTTATTAAGCTAGTGTCATTTCATGTTCTTGCATGCTTTTATACTATTATTTATATATGCTAAATCAGGTATCGTCACGCAGTAGTCCATCTAATGTAAAAATGTGTACCTGACTCTGTTCTTGAATTAGGGAAGGCAAAAGCCCAAGAAAGAAAACTAGTCATCCTGCCTCATAAAGCTAAAACCTAGTATAGGAGAAGTCTCTAACCTTCATTCCCCTACAGCAGCATCTGCAATGGAACCTTTGTTTAAATTTATATTCCCTTGGCGTCATATATGGCGACTTAACTTTTGACGGTAACGATTTTCTACATGTTTTTTTAAAGAAATCAGTCAAACAGAGAGACCACAATGCTGCCTTGCAGGTAGGCTGGGGAAAGTGAAAGACTAAGGAAGGCAACCCGACATAAATGCCCGTTGAAATCAGACGCACTGGGCCACGGGCCTAACGAAACATTGCAACGTACGCCTCTCGACTTTGACGTCATTAAAAAAGTAAGCCAAACGTCACTAACTCCGCAGAGTTCCGCTGGGCGACACAGAGGCCAAAGGGCGAGAATTACTGACAACGTTCCCAAAACATTCAGCATTCTGCAGTGGAATACGGAAGGAGTTCGCAAACAAATAAGTTCTCATAACAAACCATCTATATAAAGACCAAATAGATATTGCATGCATTCAAGAAAACTCACCTCAACAGCAGCCACAGACTTTCAGCTAGAGGATGCCAGGGCTTCTGATTCGATAGGGATGGACTGTCGTGATTCGGAGAAGTTTCTGTCACTTTTAGCCGAGTGGTCTGCCCTGTCTTGTTCTCTAATTTTTGTCTACGCCTACTTTTCTGTCTTATCGTTCCTAATAGCGCTATTTCTGGCATTGGTCATGTCAATCTTACGTTGGACAGATGAATTCCACCCCTTTACACGTGGACATCGGTATCTAGCTAAAGGTACTTTTTATTCTGCCTTTATAGTAGATGACGGCTAGTTCCCCGTATTCTTTGATTTACAGAGAATCGTGGACACGGGAGAAAACTTCTGCCCTTTTATTTGCACATAATTGAGGGAAACCCGAGGCCTGTAAACAGTAAATTAATATGAAACAAATATAAAGGTATGTTATCAGGCACTCGCAGGAAATAAAGAAGTAGAACACCAGACAACAGAAAAACAACAGACATGAGTGGCTTACCCAGGATTTGAACACTGGACCTTCCGTGCGACAACCCCGCCTAGCCATGCAAGCGAATCACACTATCCGCCCTGCCATCTACGCGTCATCAAAAAATGATGTTTCAATGGCAGGTCAACAGTGCGAACCACAATACATGACACCAGAAGTCCACCATGGGCAGTTCAGCCTATTAATGACGCAATCACTTCTGTTGTATTTCTATCAAGCAGTATAGGCCGAATCCAACAAGACAAGGACCTTAATACTGTGTCCAGTAAATGATAGTAGACTAGAACAGTGAGAACAGGATAGTGGGTAGGTTTGGTATTGTATAAACATTTTCCCTCATTAAATGTTTTTTATTTACTATACAAAACCTACCCACTATCCTACGTTTTCACTGTTCTAGTACAATACCAGAAAAGTCCTACCCACTATTACCAGAAAGTCTGTTCATTATGGTCACTGTTTCTAGTCTACTATGCCAATTGAATACATGATGATGCGTAGTGGCACGGATAGTGTGATCTCGCTTGCAGTATTAAGGTCCAGTGTTCATAATCCGGGGCTTGTCTATTTTTTCTGGAACTTCGCAGACGTGCCTATAATAAATACTGATTTATATTTTACTGTACAGATAATTTTTGTGTAAGATTACAATATACAGCAAAACAATATCCTGTTCCTCAGAATGGATTGCGTCTTGTTGGATTCGGCTCATTAAGAATAGGTGATTGCCGTGAACTGCCCATGGTGGGAATTCTCGGTGTACTTCTGGTGTCATGTATTTGATTCGGTTCGAAGGTCACTGTTGACCTGCCATTGAAACATCATTTTTTGATGACGCGTAGATGGCAGGGCGGATAGTGTGATTCGCTTGCATGGCTAGGCGGGGTTGTCGCACGGAAGGTCCAGTGTTCAAATCCTGGGTAAGCCACTCATGTCTGTTGTTTTTCTGTTGTCTGGTGTTCTACTTCTTTATTTCCTGCGAGTGCCTGATAACATACCTTTATATTTGTTTCATATTAATTTACTGTTTACAGGCCTCGGGTTTCCCTCAATTATGTGCAAATAAAAGGGCAGAAGTTTTCTCCCGTGTCCACGATTCTCTGTAAATCAAAGAATACGGGGAACTAGCCGTCATCTACTATAAAGGCAGAATAAAAAGTACCTTTAGCTAGATACCGATGTCCACGTGTAAAGGGGTGGAATTCATCTGTCCAACGTAAGATTGACATGACCAATGCCAGAAATAGCGCTATTAGGAACGATAAGACAGAAAAGTAGGCGTAGACAAAAATTAGAGAACAAGACAGGGCAGACCACTCGGCTAAAAGTGACAGAAACTTCTCCGAATCACGACAGTCCATCCCTATCGAATCAGAAGCCCTGGCATCCTCTAGCTGAAAGTCTGTGGCTGCTGTTGAGGTGAGTTTCTTGAATGCATGCAATATCTATTTGGTCTTTATATAGATGGTTTGTTATGAGAACTTATTTGTTGCGAACTCCTTCCGTATTCCACTGCAGAATGCTGAATGTTTTGGGAACTTTGTCAGTAATTCTCGCCCTTTGGCCTCTGTGTCGCCCAGCGGAACTCTGCGGAGTTAGTGACGTTTGGCTTACTTTTTAATGACGTCAAAGTCGAGAGGCGTACGTTGCAATGTTTCGTTAGGCCCGTGGCCCAGTGCGTCTGATTTCAACGGGCATTTATGTCGGGTTGCCTTCCTTAGTCTTTCACTTTCCCCAGCCTACCTGCAAGGCAGCATTGTGGTCTCTCTGTTTGACTGATTTCTTTAAAAAAACATGTAGAAAATCGTTACCGTCAAAAGTTAAGTCGCCATATATGACGCCAAGGGAATATAAATTTAAACAAAGGTTCCATTGCAGATGCTGCTGTAGGGGAATGAAGGTTAGAGACTTCTCCTATACTAGGTTTTAGCTTTATGAGGCAGGATGACTAGTTTTCTTTCTTGGGCTTTTGCCTTCCCTAATTCAAGAACAGAGTCAGGTACACATTTTTACATTAGATGGACTACTGCGTGACGATACCTGATTTAGCATATATAAATAATAGTATAAAAGCATGCAAGAACATGAAATGACACTAGCTTAATAAAAATCTTAAGAAAAGAAAGTCTTTTATCTTCTTGCATTTAACGGGAGTTGTAAAGATGTAAAAATGTAGAGAAAGTCTGGAGAGAAGAGCTGGAGAAGAGAGGAATGGTCATCGGCAGCTCTAAAACAACATCCATGGTGATATCACAAGAGGGAAGAAGGCATCAGATTAAGCTGGGAGAATAGATCCTAGAGCAGATCAACCACTTTAAATACCATGGAGCTATCATAGCCTGGAAAAGAGACATCAAAGAAGAGTTGGCTATCCGAAGAGCAGCAGCTGGGAGACTTTGTCAGGCCACAGATCAGAGATTCTTCAGCAGAAAAAAATGTTGACAAGAAAACGAAGATGGCTGTATACCGCTCCACCTATTTTCAAGTCTTGACTTATAGAAATGAGTCATGGGTTATGACTGCAACTCACAAAAACCAACTTCAAACCTCAGAAATGAGGTATCTGAAGAAGGTGGTTGATGTAACAAGAAGGGACATGGTCGGCAACCAGACGATACGTCAAGGTCTCAAAACCCAGTCCCTGCAGAACAGTCCCAACTACGATGGTTCAGCCATGTCTGCAGAATGGGAGACGATCAGCTACCACGAGAAGTAAGGGAAAGTAAGAGCCAGGGATCCAGACTTCCAGGACGATCCAGAGTCCGCTGGGAGGTCAACATTAGACAATCTGAAAGACGCTGGACTAGATTGGAACCAGGCCAGAAGGAAGACAGCCGATAGAACGGTATGGCGCTTTCTCTGACAAATCTCTACACCCTACAGTAGAAGAGGAACGACTAAGTAAGTAAGTAAGATTAAGAAAGTAAGAAGAATAGTGTAAACAGAGCCGGTCGTAGGGGGTTTTTCAAGGTGGTGCGAGGTCTCGTTTTGCCACATATTCCCCTCTCCGTGTGTCATACAATATTGTTCTCTTTTGAGGTTCAGTTTCAGCCTATAGAGGTGATGTCAGTATAATTTCAACAGTTTTTATTACATTTCCGCGAACCCCTGAAGACGACGCCTTGTGCTAGCTGCACCACTCGTATTGCACAAGGGCCGTCTCTGAGTGTAAAGAGATAAGAAAAAGTGACAGATGTAAAAAGAAGGAAAAATAAATGAAAATATCAGCTGGAAAAAAAAAATCTACGGACTTTAATAATCTCACTCATTATCATGATTCTCATGTGTTCAGTGCTGCCAAGTAGATGAAGGTAAGCACGTGACTTTAGAGCTTCGTATAGATTTTCTACTTGACATTTTCAACTACCACATAAACAAACACACTGACATCCATCTTTGTGGAAATTTGTGTAGCGTGATAGATCTTCCACTCGCACGCTATTTTGTATGGGAAAGTTACAGCAGGACGAAAACTAGCGAATTTGACATTTATTCTAGTTTGTGTAGTGTATATTTTCTAATTGTTTCATCTTTTATCTCATCAATCCATTGTCGTTCATACTATTTGTGAAGATTTCATAGAGATGTCATCATTTCCCATGTTCGTTCCTTAAAGAGCGTTGAACCACCAGTGCCACTGGGCTACTTATAGGAATAGTGTATTAAATCATTCAGTGTTGGGTTCTGTATCATTTATTAAACACTAGTGTAAAAGCCCATCATAAGACGGGAATTAAATTCAAAACCACCAATACCTAACGGCAATTTTACTTGTTCAAAAGTATTTTTTTTTTAAACCACTGTGCATCACCACAGTACACAAACTACGTAGCAACAGCGAGGATCCCAATGTATGTATACGGGATCACACATTCTATAAATATATTTTTGTGCACACCGTCATTTGCGCATTCTTCTTCTGTAAATGTTACTATTTTCTGGAGAGTAGATATAAGGGAAACAATACAATTAATGTCTAACTTTTAACCAAAGTTGCACCCCTTTGTGTTACGCTCTGACAGAAAAATGTAGGATTATGTGATGGTTAAGTTTTAACCCAATGAATAAACTTTCATTAATCTCATCTTACGACATGCACGAGGAACCAATAGTCATATTCTTTTTTTGTTTCCCAAGAGATCACGGACAGCTATATGGGGGTCATAGATACTTACCTACTAACTTAGTCGATCCTCTTCTACATTGGTGTAGAGGCTAGCCAGAGAGATCGCCATGTTATCCTATCGGCTGTCTTTCTTTTGGCCTGGCTCCAGTCCAGTCCGCGGTCCTTCGGGGATTGTCTGACGATGTTCTCCCAGTGAACTATGGGTCCTCCTGGAGGTCTAGATCCCTGGCTCTTGGTTTTCCACATATGTCTTATAGATAAGGTAGGTCCATAACGGATACTGCTGTAGGGGAGTGAAATGTTAAAGACTTCAATATACTAGATCCCGTCTCGAGAGGTAGGGATGGCCAGTTCCCTTCTTCGCTGCCTTCCCCAACTCAAGGGAAAAGTCAGGTACCCATTTACAGGTGGGTAGACTGAAGCGTGACGAAACCGTGAATCGAACCCGGTAGCTTGACCGCCAGAGACCATATAGATACATAACTTACGTAAAGACGCACGTACATAATATATTCATTTATTTCCTTTCAACTTCCCGAGCAGGACAGCCCTTCAACAGTTACACTTCAAACCTTCTTGTACTGTGCCTTCCGCTTGCGAGTATATCCTATGTTAAAATGGTATGACAAGGTCATCAATGTGAAACTGATGACAAAAACCAGACAACTGCCAGTGGAACAACAGATGACAAAAAGACTCTATCGATGGTTAGGACACATATTACAAAGCAGCCGTGGCGAATTAAGGACGGTGCGAGAGGGGCGGTCCTCCCCGGGTGACAGCCGTGAGAGGGGGTGACATCTGACACTATTTTGACAGTACTTATTGTTAAAAATATACTTGCAAGTGTGTTTGCTTATGGGAGCAGGGGTGCTAAAGGTTGGATCCGCCCCGGATGCCAAATAGTTTAAGTTCGCCTCTGCAAAGCAGTCCTCTTTCCGGAAATCCCAGGGTAAGACAGTGAACGAATTGTATTTTCGAAGGGTTAAGAATTGGGCGCGAAGGCCTATCTAACATTCTGCAGAAGCAGACGTAGACCAAAAACACATGGAGAAAAGAACTGAAGACAGAAGTGAAAATGACGAGGGAAACGTGAAAAGAGCTTGACCGGATGACACGTAACAGGAGGACTTGGCGTGTGTTTGTTGATGACCTATGTTCCTTAGGGAGCTAAAGGGTATTGATTGATTGATTGATTGATTGATTGAATGTGTATCATATCCTCCGTCAGCATATTTTCCTCATATCTTGTTCCACTGGTGTTTGTTGGTTCTTTCCATCAGTTCCTACATTCGTGATGTTGCCATACCACTATTACGACAGCGATAATGTTTGTGTTTTACACCACACGTACACATTTATACAGAATTTTAAAAAATCTGTAACAAATATTGACAAACATGCGAGAAATGTCTACAGGTGTCGTTGGTGGTAGGAGTGTAAATCATTTCCGATGTCAGGCGCACTTTAATAATGTGATCCTCGACATTGTTACATGTTTAAACGGTCATGATTGGAAACTCTATACAAAGCGTGACAACAGCAGGTAGTCTGATCATCAGAAGTGTTCACCCAGTCTGACAAGTGTTTCCGCCCTTTTATCTCCTTTGCACTCCAAAGAGCGCTTGATTGGCTTAGCTGTTGGTGCGTTTTTTCTCTCGCAAACATTGTTACCGTGTTCTGAGATCGAATCCTGGAGATCGTCACGCTACCCAGTCTACCAAAAGATTCTGCATGTATTACCAAAGTTAAGGGGAGTAGACAGTGATATCAAAATAACAGACAATACAAAAAGCAAGAGAAGCTTTCATCACATTTCGAAATAAGCCCCAGCAGAGTAAGATGTGAGAACAAATACGAGGCCACTGGATAGTACACACGTTGAGGAAACCTGTTGATAGCATGTCAAGGCAGTGCTTGTTCTGGAATAGTCATTGCAAGAGAAGAAGAGCGAGAATAATGGAGAAGAGAACTATAGACAGACATTTAAGGGTTAAAGAATAAATTGGAAGATCTTAAATAGGATTACACGGCTTTGAGTGAATTAGTTGAACGTTTATACTCCTCCAGGACATGAAGAGTTATGAGTGAATCAATCAATCGGTCAATGAGTAATCGACATATTTTATGTCAGGCAAGCACACATCTTCTTTGAAACTTGGCCGCGAACTGTCAAAGCAGTCAGTGACCATCACGCCTGGTGACCTCTTGTAGGGCAGCAACAAACTGCTTCCCCTTTGCTCGGTCGGCGGCCATCCTTCGCTTTCCTTCAGGGGTCCATAGCTTAACTGTTCTTGTGATGGCATCGGGGTCTTTTCTGAGGAAGTGGCCAACCCAACTCCAGCGTCTGCCAGCTATGACGGTGTGCATGTCCTCTTGTTTGCTCCAAGTAAGCAGTTCTTGGTTGGTGATGGTATTCGACCAAAAGATTAGGAGACTTTTCCTTAGGCAGACTGTGTGGAAAGAGGACAATTCCTTCATTTCCTTCTCTGTTACTCTCCAGCATTCCGCTCCATAGAGAAGCACAGAAAGTACACAGCTCTCATATAATCTTAATTTGGTGTTTGTGCTGTACTGAGAGGATTCCCAGATGTTGCAAGGGCTTTACCAGCTTTTTTCATTCTGTTGTTGATGTCTTTGCTTGTTCCTCCGTTTGGTGTTACTATGTACAAATACGTTTTCTTTATTTTCTCTTTTAGCAATGATCCTCAATTGTCGAATTCATATCGGAAATGCTATAGATGATTCAACACTCACAAACGATTTGAAACTCGAGAGTAGTGTTTCTTAATTTGTGCTCCGTTGACGCCTTAGGGGTTCGTGAATGGATTTTATGGGGTCCGTGAGCTGAACCTAAAATTTAAAGTGTAAAGTTTTTTATTATTAAAAAAAGGTAAAGGATCCCGTTACACACCCATTGAGGCATATTGGGAATATGGTGTTAGGCCCGTATTTTCTTGACCATCGGCACACTAGGGGTGATGTGGTCAGCAACACGCCGGCCGCCTTAACCTTCCCAGAAGTTGCTCTGGTACCCAATTCATGAGGCTGGGTCGACCCCAGAGCCGTTTGCGGTCTAAAAAATCCCACCTCAACTGGGGATTGAACCATGGACCAACGAGCTAGGCAGCCAATCCACTAACCACTGTGTTACCGCGGCTCCCGTGTTTTATTATGCTTTTATGCAATTTTTTTTAAAATTCTAAGATGGGGCCTATGACCTGCATCGGACAATCAAAGGCGTCCATAACCTTCATCGCATAATCAAAGGGGTCCATAGACGTCATCGGACAATTAAAGGGGCCTATGGCCTTCATTTGGGCAACGAAAGGGGTCCATGGTGTCGTGGAATATTCTAATCCACATATATAAATTATTAGGTAAATATGAAGCCTAACAAATAAAATTAATAAAGAAAAGAGCAATGGTAAAATAACAGTGCTGTCACAAAGAAGGTACTCGAAATCCCCCTTGTTTTCTGCTTCGTCTGCAAATTGTAACGCTTTCACGTTGATAGTAAAAGCTTACTGTATTATTACCCACTTTCTTCAATGAAACGTGTGCTGTATTTCTTGGAAAAACATTGAGAGGCACCCTGCGTAATGACCTAAATTAATCCTAACATTAATTATATTACGTTACCAAAACGAACGAACAGATGGACTCAAATAGAAAGAGAGAGAGGGGCGAATGAAATCAGGAACGCATGCAAAATTAAACACGCGTCGCGCGATACACAATTACTACTATCACGCGTGTTAGGCTACATGCACTAACTTTTTCGGACGGACAGTGATAAATTCACTACCCTTCCCAGAGTTAGGTTTTAAAATCACAAAAAACGCTTATTAGGAAAGATAACATTATATGGGTTTACGTTTGAAAACATTACAGTACCCAGACAGCACATCTTCGAAACAGGAGGTAGAAGGAATTGCATATTTTGAACGCAGCCACGTAGCTCTTTTAAATTTGGATATTTGGGTTCCTTAGGGCTTGCTGACAAAGAATATGTAAAACGTTACGCAAATAGTCCAGGAATTAATAAATTATAACCAAAATAAAATAGTGGGGATGCCTGACAACATAAAATCATTTCTGCTCATAAAATTTTTTATAACGTGTTTGAAAAAACCTTACGTTACAGAAATAGCCTACCATGTAAACTCCAAATTGATTGGAGCGCAACAAATGAAAGACTAACCACGATTGGTCGGGCTATAAATACTATCTATCGTTGTTAGGGGAGACGTGGAAAGGTAACATTTTTTCAAACACTTGTCGAAACGTGGCTCCATTGGCTAGACTCGCTGATATACTCACTTAGGAGCGTTAGTTCGAGACCACTAGTCAAATAAGCTTGATAAAGCAACAGTGCGTTGAAGCCAGCTCATATTTGTGTTAAATAAAAGCCTGGAACATAAGCAGATGGGAATTTGTGCCAGTATTTTGTGCCAGAATTCATTGCTAATCAACGTATCTGTGTTTGTTTCCATGAATTGTGGTAAGCTTGAAACATTCAGTATCTTTTAATGAAAATTGAATGTGAATTGTTAATTTATGCCTGTATATATGTGTAGTTCAGTAGCAAACATGATGTAAAGCCTATAATGCTCCCGCCTGAACAGAAGGTGTCGGAGGAAAGTAAAACTGCATGGAATGGCCAAACAGTACACTGACACCTAGATTATTGATTAGACAGAAATAATGCTGGAAGTGCAGAGGCGTGGTAACCATTAAGGAGGTAAATACTGGTATAAAGTATTTCAGATGAAGCTGACAGTTGGCCTAACGCTCTGAACTCAATGTTTGTGATGTATTGTGATCAGTGTAAAAAGAGAGTATAAGTTAGTTATGAAGTAGAAGGTACATCCTTCTTGATTTCAGGGACCGTGGTCTTGATGGTATTGAGCAGCACCTGGTCAGAGCTTTGCTGAATCCAGAGTCGGACAGCATACTCCTTGGTCTTTTTAGCTATCAGTGAGGTGTCTCCAGAGCCCAGGGGAGAATTCGAGCAGAGGAGTCCTTCCTGCCGCCATCACGCAAGATAAGCTGATTTGGCCAGCTGAGCTCAACATTATGTCCCCTCATCTTGAAATGACTTTGTAAAAATAACATTCAGAGGGGAATTTAATTGTGTTAATATCAGGAACTGAGAACATCTCCAATAATAGTTCCCATAAAGACAAACTATTGAAGTCATGATGACAAATACCAACAGAGCTTGAACAAAACAAAACCAGTATTACCTCATATTACTACTACACAACTGACACACATAGGATACCTTTAATAATATATGTCATTACAATATTCATATTGATAAATTCTGTACATATAACTTGTAAGTAAAATTGATTGTGATTCCTGGTTCCCTTTGTATTTGAATCAGGACACATATTCATTCATGACAGCAATGAATACATATTGTTATTTGAAAAGTTATCAGTGACTTCTTTAAGATATCCTTGTAGAGTGTTTTATGTATGTGAGTGTCACAGTGTTGTCAAGTGTAGTGGAATAAATTAAATTGTTTATCTGTCTGTTGTTGTTTTGACTTACACTTCATCATACACATACCCTAGACATATAACGTAGTCATCACACTATTCCAGAATAATTCTGACTGATATATATATATATATGTGGCAGCAAGTAAGGTTATATATAATACACTACTCTTATTAGATATATATACCTTCACAGCTGATCTCAGTCAGTACACTAAGTCCCCTATAAATATTTATAACATCCCACTTCACCACATATATTGGGGTCTCGCTCTTGGGATTTTGAATCTTTCCCTATTAAAAATATTGGGGGTAATTTACTTCAGGGAATATAAGAATTAAAAGGTATCCTTGGGTGGAATTAAATAAGGTTGAGCTCACGGTGCCTGTGTTGTCCATTAGATATATTTAGAGATTAAATTGTTGGTTAGACATTGTAGAAATTTACCTGATAGACAATGGCGGACCTGGCCAAGTTTCGATCTGCTGCTGTTCAGACTGCAAAAGAGTTAGGATTAGATGGGCAAGTTATGGTTGCCTATGTCACCACGGAATGTGACAAATTTATTGAACGCGAAGAAAGAAGATTAGAAAAAGAGGCCGAAAGAAAGTTAGAGGCTGAGACTAAGAGGTTGCAAGCTGAGGCTGAGACTAAGAGGTTGCAGATTGAGGCTGACAAAGAGGCTAAGAAATTGGAAGCAGAAAGAGAAGACAAAAGATTAGCTGCAGAAAGGGAAGAGAAGAAATTAGCTGCAGAAGAGAAGAAATTAGCTGCAGAAGAGAAGAGATTAGCTGCAGAGAGGGAAGCAGAAAAGGAGGAGAAAAGATTACAAAGGGAACATGAATTACGACTAAGGGAGTTTGAGTTTCAGGGCCATGCTCCTGAAAATGGTGCCAGTCCCTTTGCCTCTGATGCCACTGCTAGCCAAGGAGCCTCAACCTCAGCTATGAATTTTCATTTAGATCATTTTGTTGAGAAAGACGATGATATAGAGAGCTACCTAAATAGGTATGAACTATTAGCTACCACGTATGGGTTAGAGAGAGAAAGGTGGAGCTTAAAGTTATCTCAGGGACTTCGTGGGGCAGCTTATGAAGTTTTTGCAAAAATGAGCAGAGGTGATCAGGAAAATTATGACATGCTAAAGCAGGCTCTTTTGTTAAGGTATGAAAAGAATGCAGAATTCTATAGGAAAAAATTTAGGAATGCTAAACTACTGTCAGGTGAAACCTATCACCAGTTCTCTGCACGAATAGAGACATACTTGGAGAAATGGACTTCTCTGGGGAAAACCCAAGATCTTAAGGAAATGGTCCTCATAGAGCAACTAAGAGAGTCCATGGCTCCAGACCTGAGAAAGTTTCTCATGGAACAAGGTGCAGAGAGGCTGGGTGAGTTGCTAAATGTTGCTGAAAGGTATCAAGCAGCTCAAGCAGAGGTAACAGGTAATAAAAAGAAACAAGTGGACAACTTTAGGGCACCACAGAACTTTAATAAATTTGATCCTAAGGATCAAAACAAAGGTAAGCACCAATTTGATAGGCCACGGTATGAAAATAAAAATAAATTCCCACAATTCGATGAAAGGAAATATGATGAAAGAAAATCTTTCAACCAAGGAAAAAGGTGGTGTAAGAATTGTCAGATGGACAATCATGACACTGACCGTTGCAGAAGGAAACCTGTGTATATGGCAACCCTTCAGGTCAGGTCGACCTGAAGACAGGAGGAGGATATTATGTTGGATACCACTCCAGAAGAGATGAGGAAGGCACAGGCTGGGGATAAAAACACTCAAGCCTTGTTTCAGAAAATTGTCAACTTGTCATACAACTCCAGGCAAGGGAGATTTTTACATGAAAAACAAGTTGATGTATAGGAAGACTGGAGCTAGATCCAAAGGTCAGGGACAACTGGTACTTCCTAAAAGATATAGGGCAGACTTAATAAGGAGCCTACATGTGAAACCAGATGGGGACCATGAGAAGATAGGTACCATCATTCAAAAGGTGGCTCACAATTATTATTGGCCCAAAGCAAGATGGGACATTGAGAATTTTGTAGAAAGGTGTAGCATAGCACATGAGGGAACACCCACAAGTGGGAACATGGATCAGGACCTGGACACGCCACGGGGCAAAATTAGGCCTGATAATAAAAAGAAAAATAGATTTGATAAAGCGGACCAAATGGAATGGGAAGCCCCTTTTCACGGACAAGCTTCACTTAACTGTTTTACAATGGCCACTATGCGGAGAGTGCAAAAGATGTCTTACCCCAGGATAAGCCGAAAATCCCTCAATCGGACTTAAACAAACTGGAGGAAGAAGATGTAGAGAGGAAATCTCTCATCAAGAATTTTAAGTGGGGAGAAAGCCCCAAAAGAAAAAATTGGTAGCGGTCGTTTTGTGAATGATAATTCTGGGAGGAAAAATCATCACTATAAAGCTTCGAGTGGAAGAGACCATACCGGTGCATGGACAAATAGGTCCACACAATTAAAGGTCCATATGTAGCTATGTTAAGAACGTGGACTGATGAAAAGGCAGAGGAAAACATTACATCTTCATACCAATATGTGAATGAGCTGACCACTCGGTTAAAAACTGGCTGGAAACTTGCCAATGAAAATTTGAAACAAGCCAGGAAGAAACATGCTGCCTATTATAACAGGAAGGCGAAAGACAGAAATTTGGCTGTGGGAGAGAAAGTACTGCTTCTTTTGCCCGGGAGTCAGAATAAGTTACAAATTGGATGGCAGGGTCCATATACAGTTTTAGAGAAGGTGTCTAGAACAAATTATAAGATAGATAAGAAGGGGAAAGAAAAAATCTATCATGTGAATCTCCTGAAGAAATATTTGGAAAGAGAACATCAGGAAGAGACACACTTGTTGACCTTGTCCATCGCCATGGAGATGAAAAAGGAACCACTTTCATCATTTGAGTATCCATTACACCCCTGTGAGACAGCAGCACAGGTGAAAATCAGTACACATTTAACGAAAACACAGAAAGAGAGAGTGCAACAGGTTCTAAATAATCATGCAGAGGTGTTAACAGACCGACCAGGGCATACAAACCTATTGGAATATGATATGAAACTAATAGACTCCACACCTGTCTGTATGAAACCATATTCGATTCCGTTTGCTAAGGAGAAAGCTTTGAAGGAAGAGATAGACTATCTATTGAAGGAAGGAATTATTTCGCACAGTGAGTCTTCGTATAGTTCCGGTGTTGTACTCTTACGGAAGCCCTCTGGAGAACATAGACTCTGTATAGATTACAGGAGACTGAATGCTATTACAGAAGGACAGGTGGATCCATTGCCGGATACAAATCAGCTGTTTGCCAGACTAAATAAAGCTAAATATTTCTCAAAAGTGGATCTGAGTAAAGGATACTATCAGATTCCAGTAAAGCCTGAGGTTAGACCATACCTAGCTTTTAGTACCTCAGAAGGACACTATGAGTTTAATAGATTGCCATTTGGATTGAAGAATGCGCCTAGTGTCTTCTCTAGAATGATGAGAAAATTATTGGATCCTCTGAATAATCCCTGTATAACAAATTTTATGGATGATATCCTTATAGCAACAGAAACATTTGAGGAACACATTGACTCTCTGAACATGCTGTTTGATCGACTTAGGGAGGCAAATTTAACAGCCCGACCAACCAAATGTTGCGTTGGATGTAAAGAATTGGAATTTTTGGGACACACAGTTTATCAGGGAAACATGACCCCTGACCCAAAGAATTTAGAGAAACTACAGAAAGCCCCGAGACCACAAACCAAGAAGGACGTGAGATCCTTTGTCTCATTATGTGGTTTCTACCAGAAGTATATCAAAAACTTTAATTCCATATGTGCACCGTTAACTGAATTGACACGTAAAGGACATCCAGATCGCATTACATGGACACCACAATGTGAAATGACTTACCAAGAATTGAAGGAAAAGCTCACAAGTAAACCCATTTTGAAATTACCTGACTTAAGTCAAGAATTCATAGTAAGGACGGATGCAAGTAATATTGGGTTAGGTGCAACTCTACTACAGAAATCAGATGCATTGGATGGGGAATTAAGCCCAGTGGCATATGCTAGCAGAAAGTTGAATAAAGCTGAAATCAACTACTCAACTAGCGAAAAAGAATGTCTTGCAGTAATATGGGCGATAAAGAAATTCAATATTTATCTATATGGGAAGGCATTTAAGTTGCAAACAGACCACAAACCTTTATCGTTTCTAGCACAGGCTAGGCATGAGAACTCCAGGTTACTCCGATGGTCTTTACTTTTGGCTCCATATAATTTTAGCATTGAGTATATATCTGGAAAAACCAATTTGGGAGCGGATTTTTTAAGCCGCCATCCGTGTGATGAGAATCACCGTAAACCCCAGAAATAATAATAAATTTCTCTATGTGTATATAGAATAAAGGACTGACATATAATGTCTGTTTTAAGAGGGGAGGTGTCGTGGAATATTCTAATCCACATATATAAATTATTAGGTAAATATGAAGCCTAACAAATAAAATTAATAAAGAAAAGAGCAATGGTAAAATAACAGTGCTGTCACAAAGAAGGTACTCGAAATCCCCCTTGTTTTCTGCTTCGTCTGCAAATTGTAACGCTTTCACGTTGATAGTAAAAGCTTACTGTATTATTACCCACTTTCTTCAATGAAACGTGTGCTGTATTTCTTGGAAAAACATTGAGAGGCACCCTGCGTAATGACCTAAATTAATCCTAACATTAATTATATTACGTTACCAAAACGAACGAACAGATGGACTCAAATAGAAAGAGAGAGAGGGGCGAATGAAATCAGGAACGCATGCAAAATTAAACACGCGTCGCGCGATACACAATTACTACTATCACGCGTGTTAGGCTACATGCACTAACTTTTTCGGACGGACAGTGATAAATTCACTACCCTTCCCAGAGTTAGGTTTTAAAATCACAAAAAACGCTTATTAGGAAAGATAACATTATATGGGTTTACGTTTGAAAACATTACAGTACCCAGACAGCACATCTTCGAAACAGGAGGTAGAAGGAATTGCATATTTTGAACGCAGCCACGTAGCTCTTTTAAATTTGGATATTTGGGTTCCTTAGGGCTTGCTGACAAAGAATATGTAAAACGTTACGCAAATAGTCCAGGAATTAATAAATTATAACCAAAATAAAATAGTGGGGATGCCTGACAACATAAAATCATTTCTGCTCATAAAATTTTTTATAACGTGTTTGAAAAAACCTTACGTTACAGAAATAGCCTACCATGTAAACTCCAAATTGATTGGAGCGCAACAAATGAAAGACTAACCACGATTGGTCGGGCTATAAATACTATCTATCGTTGTTAGGGGAGACGTGGAAAGGTAACATTTTTTCAAACACTTGTCGAAACGTGGCTCCATTGGCTAGACTCGCTGATATACTCACTTAGGAGCGTTAGTTCGAGACCACTAGTGCAAATAAGCTTGATAAAGCAACAGTGCGTTGAAGCCAGCTCATATTTTTGCTAAATAAAAGCCTGGAACATAAGCAGATGGGAATTTGTGCCAGTATTTTGTGCCAGAATTCATTGCTAATCAACGTATCTGTGTTTGTTTCCATGAATTGTGGTAAGCTTGAAACATTCAGTATCTTTTAATGAAAATTGAATGTGAATTGTTAATTTATGCCTGTATATATGTGTAGTTCAGTAGCAAACATGATGTAAAGCCTATAATGCTCCCGCCTGAACAGAAGGTGTCGGAGGAAAGTAAAACTGCATGGAATGGCCAAACAGTACACTGACACCTAGATTATTGATTAGACAGAAATAATGCTGGAAGTGCAGAGGCGTGGTAACCATTAAGGAGGTAAATACTGGTATAAAGTATTTCAGATGAAGCTGACAGTTGGCCTAACGCTCTGAACTCAATGTTTGTGATGTATTGTGATCAGTGTAAAAAGAGAGTATAAGTTAGTTATGAAGTAGAAGGTACATCCTTCTTGATTTCAGGGACCGTGGTCTTGATGGTATTGAGCAGCACCTGGTCAGAGCTTTGCTGAATCCAGAGTCGGACAGCATACTCCTTGGTCTTTTTAGCTATCAGTGAGGTGTCTCCAGAGCCCAGGGGAGAATTCGAGCAGAGGAGTCCCTTCCTGCCGCCATCACGCAAGATAAGCTGATTTGGCCAGCTGAGCTCAACATTATGTCCCCTCAGCTTAAAATGACCTTGTAAAAATAAACTTAAGAGGGGAATTAAATTGTGTTAATATCAGGAACTGAGAACATCTCCAATAATAGTTCCCATAAAGACAAACTATTGAAGTCATGATGACAAATACCAACAGAGCTTGAACAAAACAAAACCAGTATTACCTCATATTACTACTACACAACTGACACACATAGGATACCTTTAATAATATATGTCATTACAATATTCATATTGATAAATTCTGTACATATAACTTGTAAGTAAAATTGATTGTGATTCCTGGTTCCCTTTGTATTTGAATCAGGACACATATTCATTCATGACAGCAATGAATACATATTGTTATTTGAAAAGTTATCAGTGACTTCTTTAAGATATCCTTGTAGAGTGTTTTATGTATGTGAGTGTCACAGTGTTGTCAAGTGTAGTGGAATAAATTAAATTGTTTATCTGTCTGTTGTTGTTTTGACTTACACTTCATCATACACATACCCTAGACATATAACGTAGTCATCACACTATTCCAGAATAATTCTGACTGATATATATATATATATATATGTGGCAGCAAGTAAGGTTATCTATAATACACTACTCTCATTAGATATAGATACCTTCACAGCTGATCTCAGTCAGTACACTAAGTCCCCCTATAAATATTTATAACATCCCACCTCACCACACATGGTACACACAAAATGAAGAAACTCTGCATTAGAGACACAAGGAATTAAGTAAACAATGAATGAAGAAACTCTGCATTAGAGACATAAGGAATTAAGTAAACAATGAATGAAGAAAACAGAGAAATCTAAAATTCATGTATCATTTAAATCAGCTCGAGCAAATATTGCTGCTGGATCGATTAGGTAAAGGTAGCATTGTTAACTTTTGTTTGTCATGTCTCGAAGAGCACAAGCAGTCTGCCAAACTGAATAACGGAATCTCTGCCAGCTACTGGCTCAGATGTGAGCGGTTAATTACTGTTGTTGGCTAAAGTGCATGTCAGTTGACATGAGTAACCGCTGCGTCCTTGGTTATTGTGCGTGGGTTTGTTAGCAAACGGCGTATCTAGCCAGCTATTGACTTGGCAGAAGATAGGTGGTTTTATAAAGTACTGAATGTCACTTTGACCATCGCTGGTTCATTGGAAGAATGGCTGGCGAAGAAAGATAAGTACAGGGTGTCCCTAAAATCTGGACACATGGGCAAAAATACAAGAAATAAAATTTATTAACAACATTTTATTCAATTGGAATATTAAATAACGTCTTCAATAGGATTTCCATCATTTGCGATGCATAGGTTGATGCGCTTTGCCCATGTGTCCAGACTTTAGGGACACCCTGTATATTGCACTGTATTAATTAAGTAATGTCAGATTGCTTAAGTGGAAGATTTGACATAGAAAATATAATGAGATGTTTAAAAAAAAAAATCCCAGTTCAGTGACTTGCCAACTATCATCATCATCACCCGAACATCCGAATATTTCTTTGAAAACTAAACGACAATTTATCATTAATTTTCATTCCTCTCCATATGAAACATGGAGCATCAACTGCAACAAGTCCTCTTGCAGGATGCCGGCACCAAGCATTCACGTGCTCGTGCAGACGTGGTTTACGTAGCTATTTGTTTTACTTGATGATGTTCCCAGCTTCATGCACAAATTCATATTAGTTGTCTCGTACGTTGTGCTAGAGCGTACAGTAGTTCGGTTCTTTCTTTGTCTCACGAGACCGCCGGGAATTACACGATACACAGTTTACTCTTACCAAACGATACTGCAACGGATGAATCATTGGACACGAAATCATGTTCGGTTAAATTTGAATGAAGCATTCATGCGCAGAACTTCGTATTGGACTCGCCACTTTATATTAAAGTTGTTAATAGCGTTACAAGGCAGCCCGTATTCTGGACTATTTTCTTCTTTTGTCTTTGTTCGCTGACTGACAAAGCTGTCAGAGACTTTGTCTGCGCTTTGTTCGGTCGGCAGCCATCCTTCTTATAGTACCCCAGCTCTGGTTCATGCTTAATATCTCTGCGATCCACAATTCTCCGCCAGGTGGCTTTTGCCCGTCCTTGCTTTCGATTTCCTTCTGGGGTCTATAGCATGGCAGTTCTGGTGATGGTGTCAGGGTCTCTTCTAAGAATGTGGCCAACCCAATTCAAGCGTCCACCCACTATGTTGCTGCGCTGTCTTCTTGATGGTGTGAGAGCGTTCACCCACTATGTTGCTGCGCTGTCTTCTTGATGGCGTGACAGCGTCCATCCACTATGTTGCTGCGCTGTCTTCTTGATGGTGTGAGAGCGTCCACCCACTATGTTGCTGCGCTGTCTTCTTGATGGTGTGAGAGCGTCCACCCGCTATGTTGCTGCGCTGTCTTCTTGATGGTGTGAGAGCGTCCACCCACTATGTTGCTGCGCTGTCTTCTTGATGGTGTGAGAGCGTCCACCCACTATGTTGCTGCGCTGTCTTCTTGATGGTGTGAGAGCGTCCACCCACTATGTTGCTGCGCTGTCTTCTTGATGGTGTGAGAGCGTCCACCCACTATGTTGCTGCGCTGTCTTCTTGATGGTGTGTGAGAGCGTCCACCCACTATGTTGCTGCGCTGTCTTCTTGATGGTGTGAGAGCGTCCACCCACTATGTTGCTGCGCTGTCTTCTTGATGGTGTGAGAGCGTCCACCCACTATGTTGCTGCGCTGTCTTCTTGATGGTGTGAGAGCGTCCACCCACTATGTTGCTGCGCTGTCTTCTTGATGGTGTGAGAGCGTCCACCCACTATGTTGCTGCGCTGTCTTCTTGATGGTGTGAGAGCGTCCACCCACTATGTTGCTGCGCTGTCTTCTTGATGGTGTGAGAGCGTCCACCCACTATGTTGCTGCGCTGTCTTCTTGATGGTGTGAGAGCGTCCACCCACTATGTTGCTGCGCTGTCTTCTTGATGGTGTGAGAGCGTCCACCCACTATGTTGCTGCGCTGTCTTCTTGATGGTGTGAGAGCGTCCACCCACTATGTTGCTGCGCTGTCTTCTTGATGGTGTGAGAGCGTCCACCCACTATGTTGCTGCGCTGTCTTCTTGATGGTGTGAGAGCGTCCACCCACTATGTTGCTGCGCTGTCTTCTTGATGGTGTGAGAGCGTCCACCCACTATGTTGCTGCGCTGTCTTCTTGATGGTGTGACAGCGTCCACCCACTATGTTGCTGCGCTGTCTTCTTGATGGTGTGACAGCGTCCACCCACTATGTTGCTGTGCTGTCTTCTTGATGGTGTGAGAGCGTCCACCCACTATGTTGCTGCGCTGTCTTCTTGATGGTGTGAGAGCGTCCACCCACTATGTTGCTGCGCTGTCTTCTTGATGGTGTGAGAGCGTCCACCCACTATGTTGCTGCGCTGTCTTCTTGATGGTGTGAGAGCGTCCACCCACTATGTTGCTGCGCTGTCTTCTTGATGGTGTGAGAGCGTCCACCCACTATGTTGCTGCGCTGTCTTCTTGGTGGTGTGAGAGCGTCCACCCACTATGTTGCTGCGCTGTCTTCTTGATGGTGGGAGAGCGTCCACCCACTATGTTGCTGCGCTGTCTTCTTGGTGGTGTGAGAGCGTCCACCCACTATGTTGCTGCGCTGTCTTCTTGATGGTGTGAGAGCGTCCACCCACTATGTTGCTGCGCTGTCTTCTTGATGGTGTGAGAGCGTCCACCCACTATGTTGCTGCGCTGTCTTCTTGATGGTGTGAGAGCGTCCACCCACTATGTCGCTGCGCTGTCTTCTTGATGGTGTGAGAGCGTCCACCCGCTATGTTGCTTCGCTGTCTTCTTGATGGTGGATGCGGGGGGGGGGAGAGATAAACATTTGGTCAAGAGAACAGGAGACATAAATGAAAGGGGTAAAGAAGACGTGGAAATATTTTGATGGATGTCACGAGACAGAAAGTCTTGGTGTGAATTTGTTGAACGCCTTTGCTCCTTGGGTAACGTGGTAACTTGACATTGGCTCTGTGGACTATGAACGTGGTAACTTGACATTGGCTCTGTGGACTATGAACGTGGTAATTTGACATTGGCTTTGTGGACTATGAATGTGGTAACTTGACATTGGCTCTGTGGACTATTAATGTGGTAACTTGACATTGGCTCTGTGGACTATGAACGTGGTAACTTGACATTGGTTCTGTGGACTATGAATGTGGTAACTTGACATTGGCTCTGTGGACTATGAACGTCGTTACTTGACATTGGCTCTGTGGACTATGAATGTGGTAACTTGACATTGGCTTTGTGGACTATGAATGTGGTAACTTGACATTGGCTCTGTGGACTATGAGCGTGGTAACTTGACATTGGCTCTGTGGACTATGAACGTGGTAACTTGACATTGGCTCTGTGGACTATGAGCGTGGTAACTTGACATTGGCTCTGTGGACTATAACGTGGTAACTTGATATTGGCTCTGTGGACTATGAACGTGGTAATTTGACATTGGCTCTGTGGACTATGAATGTGGTAACTAACTTGACATTGGCTCTGTGGACTATGAACGTGGTAACTTGACATTGGCTCTGTGGACTATGAATGTGGTAACTTGACATTGGCTTTGTGGACTATGAATGTGGTAACTTGACATTGGCTCTGTGGACTATGAACGTGGTAACTTGACATTGGCTCTGTGGACTATTAATGTGGTAACTTGACATTGGCTCTGTGGACTATGAACGTGGTAACTTGATATTGGCTCTGTGGACTATGAACATCGTAACTTGACATTGGCCCTGTGTGACTATGAACGTGGTAACTTGACATTGGCTCTGTGGACTATGAACGTGGTAACTTGACATTGGCTCTGTGGACTATAAACGTGGTAACTTGATATTGGCTGTGTGGACTATGAACGTGATAATTTGACATTGGCTCTGTGGACTATGAATGTGGTAACTAACTTGACATTGGCTCTGTGGACTATGAACGTGATAATTTGACATTGGCTCTGTGGACTATGAACGTGGTAACTAACTTGACATTGGCTCTGTGGACTATGAACGTGGTAACTTGACATTGGCTCTGTGGACTATGAACGTGGTAACTTGACATTGGCTCTGTGGACTATGAACGTGGTAACTTGACATTGGCTCTGTGGACTATGAATGTGGTAACTTGACATTGGCTCTGTGGACTATGAACGTGATAACTTGACATTGGCTCTGTGGACTATGGACTTGGTAACTTGACATTGGCTCTGTGGACTATGAACGTGGTAACTTGACATTAGTGATAAGGTTGATAAAGTTGGATTTTTATTCCCGTTAATGATATCCACCAAAAGATAGATATAAGTGGATGGAAGCAGACATCATCATCATCATCAGTTGATAAGATCTCTATGGTGTTGTTTGCTCCACTGTAGTGTATGGAATGTCAACTTGACCTACGCAGTGGTGTGTAGACATGGATTGAGTGTATAATGTGCGAATGATGATAAAGGTTCGTGGTGTTGACAAAAAATGTTCTTTTCTCACACTCATGTATGGCTGGAAGTCATCGACACCAACGACTGTGTACCTTTTCTAAAGTTTAATTGGACGTACACACTCGACAGCACAGATAGTGACAAATCACAGGTTGCCATAATACATCATAGTACAGTGGACAAATGGTCTTGCAATGTTACATGGGCACTCATGTAGAATAATTGTATAATGGACTGTCAGTAGCCAAGCACTCAGTATCGCCCATACATATATCATCTGACTTCACTGACTGAGCACGTCAGCTTATAAACAATATTTCAGATGGCTTCTAAACCTAATCTCGTCTAGCGACGATTCTTCAACATAATGTTCAGCACATATTTTTCCATATAATAATATTGAACCGCTAGCAATGGGTTCTCATGTGTAGCAGTGATCTCTGGACTGATCAAGCGATAATACGGGCATCCCTTTTCTCTTCTTGAAAGTCACTACATGTTTTGGTTCCAAGATGGCTTCACTCGTGAGCTGTCACTCACGTTTGGATACAGATAATGAATCTGTCCTAAAGTTAGTCATTCATAAAACATTTCATTGCTCTGTAGATTTGATCATGAACAATTGACTGCAATCTACAGGATATAGTGCTGCTAGGAATCGAAGTCGTTTTCATCGAGTCAAATATATTCTCTTAGACATTCAAATCGTAACTATCGAAAATGGTGGCTTCGATCGAGAGTTCATAAGAGTATCTTTGATTACCTTGGTATAGGAAATATGAAACTGCCATTCCTTGGCAATACGACTAAACACTGGGGTAAAGCATACACGATAGGTTTAGACGACTATCACCTTCCCCACAAATACTGAGATCACTTTTTCCCCGGCGACAGGCCGACATGGAAAACACACAGTCCCTCTCAGGACGAAGCCAAATCACACCACACTCTAGCGACACATCCGCCGAATAGCCTTCGACCTCTCTAGAGACAACAGAACATATAGTTCGACTTAGATATGTAAAGATATACAGATATAAGACAGACTCGTCCCACTCAGACAAACAATACACATAAATTCAGGCCATAGATATTCTGAAGCAAGAACAATCTATTATTACCCAAACAACGAATAAATCGCAGTAAAATGGATTTATCCGCGGAGTTTGATCGAAAGAGCCGACACAACTTTCAAGGGAAGTAACACAATAATGACTTTCCCTTAAGCACTATTTTGCTTTCAAAATATTTGCGAAGATAACAAGAATACCAATGTATAATATTGTAAGATATCAAAGACTGCACGTAACAGTCTTACCACACCTCCCGGGAAAAAAAATGGAACATTTTTTTTTTCTTTTTGAAATACATCTAGGAGCAACGTACAATAGGCTCACAACGCATGAATAATGCGCAGATGAAAATATCAGGAATACCTATAACGCCTAATATGAGGCTAAGTCGACTTATGGAGCGACTGGTGAGAATGTGTCTCATAAACTGAGAGAAATTATTTCTCTACAAGTATATTTTTCCAGGAAGGTGTCATCAAAGTATAATACAATTCTGGCAATTACACAATGCCTAAAAAATTCATATCATCATTTCGTATTAGATATCTTAAATTTATGATTTATGAAGAAAAAAATCATCAAAGCACAGCGGTGAATAAACATCAATGAACCGCTATGTAGTGATACAATCATTATATTATTAAATTACAAATGTGTATCTATCATGATATAGAAAAGGAACTACTATAGAACTAGACATATCAAGAAGTCTAAGCCCTAATAGTTATGTGGAATCATGTGGGCATCTTGACAGAATGTCTGCCATCACATTATCTGATCCACGAATAGCTCGCACAGAGAAATGAAAAGGTTGAAGAGCAATTGCATATCGAGTAGACCTCGAGCTCTTCAAATTCTTACTCTGTATAGCAGTAAGATCTTTTTGGTCGGTTTCTACTATGAAATGTGCGCCTAGAAGGAATCTCTGTAGTTTGAGGATCGACCAAACCATAGCTAATAGCTCACGGTCTAAAACCGAATAATTCCTTTCTGCCGCATTAAGTTTTCTGGAAATATACATTACAGGATGCAGAGTTCCAGAGTACTCTTGCATTAGTGCCGCTCCAATCCCAGTGGATGAAGCGTCACTACGAAGAACGAATGTCTTATCTTTAGTGGGTAGCACTAAAATAGGTGGTGTTGAAAACAATGTTTTAATCTTATCCAGAGAGCATTGGCATTCCTGAGACCAGTGGACCACATTAGGCGAACCTTTCTTTAGAAGTGTTGAGAGAGGTGCCATGATAGAGGATAGATTCTGAATGAATCTGCCATAAAATTGAATAAGACCTAACAGACTTCTCACCTGTTTTTTAGTCTTAGGGATTGAGATGTTAAGTATCTTACTAGTATTATGGTCCTCTGTCTTTAGGAAACCATGACCAACTCGGTGGCCTAGGAAAGAAATTTCGTTAAAACCAATATAGGCTTTAGAGGGTTTCGCTGTCAGGTTGTGCTCACGCAAAGTAGACAGCAATTCATCTAACCCTGAATAGTGATCTTCCCAAGTATCGCTGAAAAGACAGATGTCATCTAGATATGCAATGACATCTGACCGATAAGATAGGATTCGGCGCATCATGCGTACGAACGTAGCTGGTGCGTTCATAAGACCGAAAGGCATAAAATTCCATTGGAACAAACCTCTAGGTGTTGAAAAAGCCGTGAGAGGTTTGGCGCGTTCAGATAAAGAAACTTGCCAATATCCTTTAGACAAATCAAGTTTAGTGAAAAAATGAGATTTGGATAGTCGAGTAAGTAGCTCTTCCAGTAAAGGCATAGGTTCGGCATCGAACTTAGTTACTTGATTCAATTTTCGATAGTCAACGCAAAGACGTATGTTATTGTCTTTTTCACGCACAATAACCATCGGCGAAGAATATGCAGAGGTGGATGGTTCAATTATTTTCAAATCTATCATCTCATCCAACTCTTTCTCGACCTGTGCTTGAAAATGTATAGGTATAGGATAAGGTCTAACCCTAATAGGAGTATGGTCAGTTAGAACAATGTCATGTTGAATGACATTCGTTTGTCCAGGGATGTCAGTGAGTACATCCTGAAATGTTTGCAACATAGTTGAAACTTGTCGCTGTTCTCCTAGAGACAAATCAGGAGAGACAGTAACGTTCTTCCATGATTCACTGGAATGAAGTGGGATCATTGGAAGAGGAAGATTTACATCTGAAAAACTTGTTTCCTCATCCTGTATCACGGACAGTGATGAGTAATGACCATGTTGTACTGGAGAATTGTCCGTTGCTTGGAAAATGGGTTGCAAATAATCCGGACGTTCATGGAATTCAGTAAGCATATTGATGTGGAAGGTTTAATGCTTCCCATCAATATCGACAATATAGTCGACATCGGAAATTTTCGATATTATATCGTACGGACCTTTCCAAGAAATAAGTAATCTGTTTTCCCTACAAGGTAGTAATACAAATGCTTTGTCACCAGGACAAAGTTGTCGTAAGCATCTCTTCTTATTGGCAAATTGCCTTGCCTTCTGTTTCGCAAATTCAGAAGAAGAAGTTGCTAATTTGCATGCTTCGATAATTTTTTGTCTCAACGCGATGACATATTCGTAGGATGACTTTGTGTCATCGTCAATATTGTCAGATGTTATGAGATCGTGAAGCAACGACATAGGGCCACGCGGACGCGCGCCAAAGACGAGTTCAAAGGGAGAAAATCCCGTATGTTCATTGGGTACCTCTCTGTAAGCGAAGAGGGCCGCAGGTAAAACTCTGTCCCAGTCTTGAGGATGATCCTCAGTTATCTTCCCCAGTAAGTTTTTAAGTGTTCTATTAAGGCGTTCGACCATACCATTAGACATTGGATGGTAGATACTACTTAAAGATCTATCTATCTGCAGAGTAGACATTACTTGAGACATGGTATCTGATATTAGTTGGGGGCCATGGTCTGACAATATCTCTCCGGGGAACCCCAGACGAGAAAATATAAGCCAAAGAGCATCTGCAATATCAGCAGTAGTAATGCTCTTCAGAGGAATAGCCTCTGGCCAACGTGTGCACATATCAACACACGTCAAGATAAACTGATGTCCTCTGGCAGACTTGATCTTAAATGGACCAATAATGTCTATGGCCATTTTTTGAAACGGCCGAATAGGAATGTCCGCCGCCTGAATGGGTGCAGCATGCCGTGGACCTTTGGATTTAACTTCCTGACATACTTTACAAGATCGACAATAAATACGTATGTCCTTGTTTACCAATGGTCAAAAGAAAGCCGCAAGGACTCTTGACTTAGTACGGGAAAAACCCATGTGTCCAGCACACTGAGAGTCGTGAGCGTGCTGCAAAATTTTAACTCTCAAATTCTTGGGAACCAGGATTTGAGAATGACTTGACGTAATGGAGTCTTGAACCATACGTACAAGTACGCCATTCTTCTTTGTAATCCACGATTTACGACTTGTGTCTTTATTCGGATCACCTTTAGTTGCAAGAATGAAGAATTTCTTCAGAGTGGGATCATCTTCTTGCTGTTTTATAAACGAGTCACGAGAAATTACCAAGGGATTATCTTGGTTATGCACTTCATTATCTTCAGTAGATGAAGTTTGAGGCATATTAAGAGCCTGAGCTCTAGTGACTACAGCGTTAGCAATCTGCATGTTTTGCCTTTCCCACGTGGAAATTTGTTGCGGAGTGCATTCCTTGACTCCATGAATGCGACCGATGATGAGGTCAGCGATCGGATTCGGAAGAAGACATGCGTGTACATCTCCTGTAAAGAAAGGAGTAGCAATCCTAATGATAGCAGTAGAGTATTTCTCTAATGTGCCGCCAAATGTTACACATTTGACTACTTGTCCAGTGGCACGGGAAGGATCTACGAGTGACTGCCTAACACCAATTGTGGTGCATCCAGAATCAAATAGCACAGAGACTGGATTGTTATTCACTAAACCCTTATGTAAGACAAGAGAACCTCTTCCATCATGCGCGACTGATGCTGGAAGAGCAGGAAGAGGATGGCCACAGCTTAAAGTAGACACTGTGGTTGGCTCAAATAACGTTTTGCATTGGGGGCACTGAGATGCTCTCCCAAAATCAAAAGCGGCACATGCCATATTACTAGCATCATTATTATCTTTACTCTGTTTATAGGCTTCATGGGACTCTTGTTGTGCAGAATTTGCCTGAAAATGTGGTTTATGTCTTTTGTTTTGAGATCTACCTCGGTTATTATCACCTCTGTAGTTATTGTTACCTCTATTGTAACCCCTATTTGGGTTTGAGTCATAGTTCCCTTGGTTACCATTATCATATTCATTATAATGAGTATCTCTGTAATTATGATCTTGTTGACTCCAAGACGGATAACCCTGATAGTTTCTATAATTACTTCCTCTACGGAAATTCCTATAATTATGACCACCCCTGTGTCGAGAGCTATCAGGTCGTCTCCAGTTCTTTGAAGAAGAACCCTGAAATGATTGGTTACCTTGGTTTTGATAACTATTATGCTTACCTTTTTTATCAAATCTGTTTTGAGGTCCCTGAAATCTGTGTGAATAATTGGGATTGTATGGTGTTGCTGAAGCAACTGGCATACTCTCCTTAATCTTAGTGTTGCCAAAAGTCACGTCGGGGTGTGCAGTGACATATTGGGAACAATATTCTTCCATTTCTTTTAGAGATTTAGGTTTACGCTCATGTATAAATTCAAGGAAAGGTTTGTTCACACATGACATAATCTTATCTCTGAGCAACAAATCCATAAGTCCTTCATACGTTTTTTTTTCTGTTTTGGAAAGCTCAATCCAACGATCAACTGTGAGACGTGCCTTTGCAGTGAATTCTGAGAATTCTACACCCGTCTCAGGTACCATCGTTTTAAATAAAAGGCGATAGCCTTCCTCACTTAGCTGATATTTTTTTATCAAAGCCGCCCTAATGACATCATAATTATCCTTATCTGCTTCTCCTACAAGGCATAATCTAGTCAAAGATTCACCTTTCAAGTTTTCTGATAATTGATTAGCGTATTGTGATTTATCCACATTATGTGTACGACAAGAACGTTCAAATCTATCCAGCCAGAATGTAATATCGTCACTGGACTGATTGAACGGTGGAACCTTAACCTTGTAAGTAGAAGGTTTATCATTACCACTAGATGCCTGATTAACATTACTCATACTTGTCAATCTTAATTTCTCCAACTCAAATTCATGTTCTCTTATTGCTTTTTTTTCTTCAGCCTCTCTGTCTAATCTTTTTTGTTCAGCTTCCCTGTCTAATCTTTTTTGTTCAGCTTCCCTGTCTAATCTTTTTTGTTCAGCTTCACTGTCTAATCTTTTTTGTTCAGCTTCCCTGTCTAATCTTTTTTGTTCAGCTTCACTGTCTAATCTTTTTTGTTCAGCCGCAGCTTCTCTTTCCAATTTTTTTTGTTCAGCTTCAAATCTCCTTTCCTCTACCTGCATCTGCAATTTCTTTTGTTCAGCAGCAGCCCCAGCTTCTCTTTCTAATCTTTTCTCTTCCGCCATAGCTTTTCTTTCATCTGCAGCTAATCTTTTCTCTTCTGCCATAGCTCTTCTCTCTTCTGCAGCTAATGCTTTGTCATATTGAGCAACTGCCCATTGTTCTAATTGTTGACCAGTCTTATCAAGGGCTTTCCCTTGTGTAATGAAGTATTCTAATGTAGCCATGATGTCTAACAATAATACTAATCACCTGAATCAATAATAATACCACAAGTTCTCAATGACTTGATTAATCAGTATACTATCCCAATATCTGTGGGTCACAAGCCTTTAATAAGGTCTTGTATAATAGTAATAATAATCAGGTACTGGTTTATACCATAATCCAAGTGCAGTGCACAGGCAATTGTGTCTTATGAAATATACCTATATAAAACATATGTCAACCAACAGAATACATAAAGTACAAATAGGACTGACAATACAAGAACGTTTGCAGAAATCAAAATAAATCAAATAGGGAAATCAATGAAAATAATCACTGAATCTGCAAAGAATAACAACACAAATGACGTCACAAAATATGAATATAAATTGTGAATAGAACTGAAAGATAGAAAAGGTTAGACCAACAAATTACAAACAAATCAAAACAAAACTAAAGAACAAAGAAATATTACAAAAATAACAATAATTACAGACTTCACAGCTAACACAAAAGCAACAGTTGTCGCAGCAAATTTTCAATCAAGAAAATTGCACCTATAGAAAACGCCCACAACGGACCCTCTATGACGTGGGATATTCTGTTGTGAGGACGCCGCCCAACCTTAAACACAACCCGCTGACATAGAAACTAACATACTATACAAACAAATAACATGTAAACATAAATATATATAAATTATGTGTATGATAGTATGTGTTGCAAAATAGGCTCAGTCTTACAGTAATGGCAAAGTTATTTTTATGAAAACAAACAAACTGCCACTTTATTCAATTAAACATTCTGGCCTTAAATATTAAAGTTCATATATGGAAAACAAGAAGATCCATCGATGAAAATAGGACTTCTTAGTTCACTCATACTGTCTTCCTGTTAACATTGAGAAGAATTGATCCAACTGTTCTGTGAAACTCTATAATGTCTAATGTAAAAAAAATGTCAACAACGCTGACCTACATACTGCATTCACCTGACAGGTCACGTGACGAAGTGTTGACAAAGAGCAAACCAATACTGCAAGTGTGTCGTATCAGCCACAGGAAACGGTCTGGTATCGGTAATCTGTTGACTTCTGAACTTCTGCGAGGTCAAACCCAGAAAGCTGGTCCACCAGTTGATAATGTTGATAAAGTTGGATTTTTATTCCCGTTAATGATATCCACCAAAAGATAGATATAAGTGGATGGAAGCAGACATCATCATCATCATCAGTTTTTAAAGTACGCTGCAGATTTCATAATCGTCACCCTTCAACAACTTCCGAAGGTACACAGGCCGTCAAAAAACTTTGACATGGTCTTTCTGTCTTGCACCATCAGCTCCAGGTACTTTCCATGATGTTGTAGATTCTATCATCATTATTATCGTCATCATCGTCATCATAACCATAATCACCATCATCATCTTCACCATCATCATCTCTTTAATCCTCATCATCATCTTCACCATCATCACCTCCTTAATCAGCATCATCACCATCATTACCATTACCACCATCATCACCATCATTACCATTACCACCATCATTACCACTATCATCACCATCATTACCATTACCACCATTATCACTATCATCATTATCACCATCATCATCATTACCACCATCATAACCATCATCACCATCATTACCACCATCATCATCATCACCACCACCATCATCACCATCAACACCATCACCACCATCATCACCACCATCATCATCATTACCACCATCATCAGCATCATTGCCATCACCATCATCATTATTACCACCATAATCACCATCATCACCATCATCATCATCACCATCATCATCACTATCATCATTATCATCACCATCATCATCATCATTTTCCCTTCACTCCCTACGGAGCATGAACCCACCACCACAACTGACCACTTACAGGAAGCCTGTACAAATCATTCACATGCTCCTGCAGCAGTGGTCTCAAGTAGTTATATGTTTGACATGACGAGCTTCCCAGCTACATCTACAACCTCATATTAGTAACCTTCTACGACATCGCTTTTTTTTTGTTTTTTTGTGCGTACGCCCGCTATTACTCGAGGCGACGTGAGTATCCCTTTTTTCTTGTACAGAGACAGGTGTCCCTGGCCATTCAGGCAAGTACTTATCTGGTTTTTAAAGAGCTGCGGACGATATTTTGAGACTTAAGGTTTTCCCGATAGAGGATTCCTTCGATTATCGTTGCGCAGACTTTAAGAAAGAAGTAAAGCATGCGTCGTTAAGGATGACGTCAGAGGGAAAGTATGACGTCAGTCAGAGAGAGTACGTTGATCGGGCCAGTGGAAGAACAAGGTGTCCATTTTGATGTGTTTATTATTCGTATTATCCTAGATTTGTGTATTTCCGAGGCAGGTTGGCCTCTCAGGTGTCCGTGGGGATAAAACGTTAAAGCACACGCAGAAATATTATATCTACAGTTTATATTAGACAAGGCTGACAACGGAAATATGGGCAGTATGAAAGACAATGGCAATAACTGAAGATGCCAGACGTGGAATATCAGAGAGTCAACTGAGCTGATATGTATACAGTCCGCTCTGTTGTATTTTATCCTAAGACTAGTTCCGCCGCTAAGACCAAGATAGCCAGGGAACGCTACAAGCTCGCATGATGACAGTGTGCTCGCTTATGTGTAGGTTAGGAATGAAAACTTTTTTGGGTCTTTATAGATAAACCTCTAGAATTCTCCCTTCCCCTCTCTACATAGGTTTATGCATTTACTGACACACATACACACCCCCCCCCCCTTCCCGCAGTTTGTGCTATACACATTTTTTTTCTCCATTTGTAATTAACTCATAATCTTCAATTCAAATATCAAGTTAGTGTATGGCTCTGAACAACAAAAAACAACAACCAATAAGAACAGACTCTCATTAATGGGTGCTTACGTAGAATAAACAACAGAGGACAGTCCAAGAGGAATAAGATGGACTACATTTTCTACATTGGAAGATCTGGAATATGCAGATGACATTGCACTACTAGCACATTCACATCAACACATCCAGGAAAAAACGGATAGACTTAATAAGTTTAGCCAGCAGGGGGCTTGAACATCAATTTAAAGAAGTCAGGGGTCATGACGCTCAATGTGAGCAACCCTGAGCCCATATCAGTAAGGAATCAGCAACTGGTACAGACAGATACCTTCACATATCTAGGATGCATAGTAACACCAGACGGCGGGGCAGGCAAAGACATCAACATCAGAATGAATAAGGCAAGAACAGCATTTTTTAGCCTAAACAACATCTGGAAGTCCTCTCAATACAGCACAGGCACAAAATTAAGATTATATCAGAGCTGTGTGCTTTCTGTGCTTCTCTATGGTGCGGAATGCTGGAGAGTTACAGAGAAGGAAATGTCGAAATTGTCCTCTTTTCACACAACATGCCTAAGAAAAATTCACCGAATCTTTTGGCCGAATACCATCACCAACCAAGATCTGCTTACTCGGATCAAGCAAGAGGACATGCACACCATCATAGCTGGCAGACGCTGGAGCTGGGTTGGCCATGTCCTCAGAAGAGACCCCGATGCCATCACAAGAACAGCTATGCTTTGGACCCCTGAAGGAAAACGAAAGAGAGGCCGACCAAAAACAACCTGGCGGAGGACTGTGGAGGCTGAGATGCAAAGAATGAACCAGAGTTGGGGCACTGAACGAAGGATGACCGCCGACCGAGCAAAGTGGAATCAATTTGTTGTTGCCCTACAAGACGCCACTAGGCGTGATGGCCACTGACTGCTTTGACGGTCGGCGGCTAAGGATCAAAGAAGAAGAAGAAGAACGTAGAATAAAAAGATTGAAGTGATATGACAAGATGACTAATGTGGAACTGATGACAAGAACCAGACAAGAACCAGACAAGAACCAGACAAGATGCCAGTGGAACAAGAGATGACAAGAAAAAGACAAGTGCCAGTGGGACAAGAAACAAGAAGAAGACACTGGCTGCAGATTAGACACATATTGAGGAAACCTGATGACTGCATTACCAGTCAGTCGTTGTTCTGGTACCCCCAGGGAAAGAGATGTAACGGAAGACTGACAAAAAGATACGGAGAAGAGAACTAGAGATGCACATGCTTCAACTTTCACTCACACATTCTTTTACTCTGTGACAAGTCAAATCTTTGTCGTTACATTTTCATGTGGCATTCTTTCTTCTGTGCCCTTACTTTTTTTTTCCGCCACCCGCTGCTTATCGTTGTTTACGCTTTCATAGTGCAATGTGTTCTTGTCATCTTTTGTACTCCTTACCTTTACTTGATCGCTTGACCTGTTTGGAAACAACATTGACTTCTGTTTGTGCAGAGCGATGTTGTTTGTTGACGTTACGTAACGTCTTCCGGCCCAACTGTAAAGTGTCTGGAGTAGCGAGACGGATTAAGGCTGCCATATCGCGAGCCAGGCTGGCCGTAGATAAGGATGGCAAAAGATAACCTGGGATAACCTTTGCACAAAATGGCATAGCGATGAAAACCCAGACATTTGATCGGCGAAGGTTTTGAACAAACGTTGATACGAGTACGTGGATTGCAGATAATTTCCCCTAACCATGTTGTCTCAGTGTTTCAATATTGGTGACAATCTTGTTGAAGATTAAGACACGGACAGTGGTGTAATACTTTCGGAAGACTGAATTTGTTATGATAAACAATAACAAGTAAATAACATCTTGGAAGATATTATCAATGATAGATATGTGATGTAGTCAGTTTGAAAACATGACAAATACCAACGGAAGAAGCAAGACCGTATATTGATATGAAGTTTGTGTGGTAAAGTGGGATATTATAAATATTTATAGGGGACTTAGTGTACTGACTGAGATCAGCTGTGAAGGTATCTGTATCTAATAAGGGTAGTGTATTACAGATGACCTTACTTGCTACCACATATTTATACCTCAGTCAGAATTATTCTGGAATATTGTGATGACTACGTTGAATGTCTAGGGTATGTATATGATGAAGTGTAAGTCACAACAACAACAGACAGATAAACAATTTTATTTATTCCACCACACGTGACAACACTGTGACACTCACACACATTTAACACTCTATAAGACTATTCTTAAATGAGGCACTGGTAAATTTTCAAATATAAATATGTATTAATTGCTGTCACTAATATATATGTGTCCTGATTCAAATACAAAGTGAACCAGGAATCACAATCAATTTTAATTACAAGTTATATGTACAGAATTTATCAATATGAATCTTGTAGTGACATATTTTATTAATATTATCCTATGTGTGTCAGTTGTGTAGTAGTAATATGAGGTAATACTGGTTTTGTTTTTTCAAGCTATGTTGTTATTTGTCATCATGACTTCAAGTGTTTGTTTCTGTTGGAACTAGTATTGGAGATGTTCTCAGTTCCGTTCATTAAAACAATTAATTTCCCCTCTTATTTTTATACAATGTCAGTTTAAGATGGGGTTACATAATGTTGAGCTCCGCTGGCCACATAGGCTTATCTTTCGTGATGGCGGCAGGAAAAGACTCCTCTGCTCGATTGCTCCCCTGTGTTCTGGAGACACCTCACTGTTTGCTATATGGACCAAGGAGTATGCTGTCCGCCTCTGGATTCAGCAAAGCTCTGACCAGGTGCTGCTCAATAACTTTAGGACCACAGTCCCTGAAACAAGAAGGTTGTACCTCCTACTTCAGAACTAATTTATACTCTATTTCTACACTGAGCACAATACATAACAAACACTGAGTTCAGAGCGGTAGGCCAACTGCTATCTTCATCTGAAACAATTTTCACCAGTATATTCCTCCCTAATGGTTACTACGCCTCTGCAATTCCAGCATTATTTCTTTCTAGTCAATAATATAGGTGTCAGTGTACTGTTTGGCAATTCCATGTAGTTTTACTTTCCTCCGACACCTTCTGTTCAGGCTGGAGCACTATATAGGCTTTACCTCATGTTCGCTACTGAACCACACATATATACAGACATAAATTATCAATTTACATTCAATTTTCATTAAAAAGATATCAAATATTTCAAGCTTACCACAATTCATGGAAATAATACAGAATTACGTTGACTGGCAATGAATATAGCACAATTTCGATCTGCCGATGTCCCAGGCTTTTATTTAGAAAAATATGCACTGGCGCTCAACGCACTGGTTCTGTAGTAAGTTTATTTGCAAATGTGGTGCTGACCTGACGCCTCTGATTGACTATATTGGCAGGTCTAACCAATCATGCCATGTTCACCCAATCGTTTGAAAAAAAGTACTCCTACTCCCGTTTCCCCTGACAACGAAAGATAGTATTTATAGCCCGACTAATCGTGTTTAGCCTTACATTTATTGCGCTCCAATCAAATCGGATTTAACATGGAGACCCATTTCCCGTACAATGGTGGGGTGAAAATCTGCCACTGAGCGATTCTGATTTGGGTGTTGTCTGACATCCCTCACTATTTCTTTTGGCTATAATTTGTTATTTCCTAGACTATTTGCGTAACGTTTAACATATTATTTGTCAGCAAGTCCTAAGGAACCGAAATATACAAATTTAAAGGAGCTAAGTGGCGGCGTTCAAAATATGTATTTTCTTCTAGGATAGTCGTGCTGTTGCCACGTCCTCACTTCCAAACTTTATGGTGTCTGCTGTACTGTCATACTAATGTCAGGATTTCAGACATAAAACAGTAGAATGTCATGTTTCCTAATAAGCGTTTTGTAAGGTTTTTTTAAAACCTAACTCTCGTTTTATCACTGTTGATTTGAAAAAAGCTAGTGCATGTGGCCTTACACGCGTGATGGTAGTAATTGTGTATCGCGCGACTGTGGAAGTATTGCCTGCGTTCCGGCTTTCAGCCCCTCCCTTTCTTTCTATCTTTAGTCCATCTGTCTTTCGTTTTTTTTGGTAACGTAGTGTATAAAATGACATGAATGGAATTTTAAATCTAGGTCAACTTGCGTATCTCAAGGTTTTTCTTGGAAATGCAGCACATGTTTTATTGTGTTGGGGAAACGCGTGTATGCTGCAGAAGGCTTTTACTATCAACGTGAAACGTTACAATTTGCAGACGAAGGAGAAAACAAGGGGGATTTCGAGTACAGTCATTGTGACAGCACTGTTCTTTACCATTCTTCTTTCCTTTTATTGAATTTATGTGTTAGGCTTTACATTTACCTGATAATTTATATATGTGGATTAGAATATTTCACGACATCTCCCCTCTTAAAACAGACATCTTATGTCAGTCCTTTATTCTATATACACATAGATAAATGTAAGTCAACTTGACTTTACTCTGCTGTTGTGCTATCATGGTTTTATGTAGTTGGGTCCATTCAGAGTAGGCACTACTCATGAAATCTGCCTCAGACCTCTACAACCAATAATATCTTTCGGTTATGTTACTGAACAGCCGCAAGTGTGACTGCTTGTCTTAATGCTGCTTCACAACGCGTATTCACCATTTCTCTTCTCTGAGTCTGCGCAATGACATGTCCAGAGAACATTAGATTTTCCTCAAAATGTACGTTATGAGGAGATAACATATACCTGGTGATAGCAGAGTTTTCGTAGGGGATCCCATAATCTTCTTATTAGCCTGTATGAAACATTCGGAATATCCTCAATCAAAGAGGCAACTCAGGGATTCATTACGTTCCTCCGAAATGTTTACATCCAACAATTTTGTCTGATCTCAGGTTTTACTGGAATCTGCTAGTAGCCTTTACTCAGATCCACTCTTGAGAAATATTTAGCTTTATTTAGTCTGGCAAACAACTGATTTGTATCCGGCAATGGATCCACCTGTCCTTCTGTAATAGCATTCAGTCTCCTGTAATCTATACAGAGTCTATGTTCTCCAGAGGGCTTCCTTAGGAGTACAACACCGGAACTATACGAAGATTCACTGTGTGAAATAATTCCTTCCTTCAACAAATAGTCTATCTCTTCCTTCAAAGCTTTCTCCTTAGCAAAAGTAATCGAATAGGGTTTCATACATACAGTTTGTATGTCCTGGTCGGTCTGTTAACACCTCTGTATGAGTATCTAGAACCTGTTGCACTCTCTCTTTCTGAGTTTTCGTTAAATGTGTACTGATTTTCACCTGTGCCGCTGTCTCACAGGGGTGTAATGGATATTCAAATGATGAAAGTGGTTCCTTTTTCATCTCCATGGCAATGGACAAGGTCAACAAGTGTGTCTCTTCCTGATGTTCTCTTTCCAAATATTTCTTCAGGAGATTCACATGATAGATTTTTTTCTTTCCCCTTCTTATCTATCTTATAATTTGTTCTAGACACCTTCTCTAGAACTGTATATGGACCTTGCCATCCAATCTGTAACTTATTCTGACTACCGGGGAGAAGAAGCAGTACCTTCTCTCCCACAGCCAAATCTCTGTCTTAGCTTTCCTGTTATAATAGGCAGCATGTTTCTTCCTGGCTTGTTTCAAATTTTCATTGGCAAGTTTCCAGCCAGTTTTTAAACGAGTGGTCAGCTCATTCACATATTGGTATGAGGATGTAATATTTTCCTCTGCCTTTTCATCAGTCCACGTTCTTAACAGAGCTACATATGGACCTTTAATTTTGTGGACCTATTTGTCCATGGACCGATATGGTCTCTTCCACTGGAAGCGCTATAGTGATGATTTTTCTTCCCAGAATTATCATGCACAAAACGACCGCTACCAATTTTTCTTTTGGGGCTTTCTCCCCACTTAAAATTCTTGATGAGAGATTTCCTCTCTACATCCTCTTCCTCCAGTTTGTTTAAGTCCGATTGAGGGATTTTCGGCTTATCCTGGGGTAAGACATCTTTTTGCACTCTCCGCATAGTGGCCATTGTAAAACAGTTAAGTGAAGCTTGTCCGTGAAAAGGGGCTTCCCATTTCATTTGGTCCACTTTATCAAATTTATATTCCTTTTTATTGTCAGGCCTAATGTTGCCCCGTGGCGTGTCCAGGTCCTGATCCATGTTCCCACTTGTGGGTGTTCCCTCATGTGCTATGCTACACCTTTCTACAAAATTCTCAATGTCCCATCTTGCCTTGGGCCAATAATAATTGTGAGCCACCTTTTGGATGATGGTACCTATTTTTTCATGGTCCCCATCTGGTTTCACATGTAGGCTCCTTATTAATTCTGTCCTATATCTTTTTGGAAGTACCAGCTGTCCCTGACCTTTGGATCTAGCTCCAGTCTTCCTATACATCAATTGGTTTTTTCATGTAAAAATCTCCCTTGCCTGGAGTTGTATGACAAGTTGACAATTTCCTGAAACAAGGCTTGAGGGTCTTATCCCCAGCCTGTGCCTTCCTCATCTCTTCTGGAGTGGTATCTAACATAATATCCTCCTCCTTTCTTGAGGTCGACCTGACCTGAAGGGTGGCCATAACTATAGGGTTTTCTGCAACGGTCAGTGTCATGATTGTTCATCTGACAATTTTTACACCACCTTTTCCCTTGGTTGAAAGATTTTCTTTCATCATATTTCCTTTCATCGAATTGTGGGGTTTTATTTTTATTGTCATACCGTGGCCTATCAAATTGGTGCTTACCTTTGTTTTGATCTCTAGGATCAAATTTATTAAAGTTCTGTGGTGTCCTAAAATTATCCACCTGTTTCTTTTTATTACCTGATACTTCTGCCTGAGCTGCTTGATACCTTTCAGCAACATTTAGCAACTCACCCAGCCTCTCTGCACCTTGTTCCATGAGAAACTTTCTCAGGTCTGGAGCCATGGACTCTCTTAGTTGTTCTATAAGGACCATTTCCTTAAGATCTTGGGTTTTCCCCAGAGAAGTCCATTTCTCCAAGTATGTCTCTAACCGTGCAGAGAACTGGTGATAGGTTTCACCTGACAGTAGTTTAGCATTCCTAAATTTTTTTTCTATAAAATTCTGCGTTCTTTTCATATCTTAACAAAAGAGCCTGCTTTAGCATGTCATAATTTTCCTGATCACCTCTGCTCATTTTGGCAAAAACTTCATAAGCTGCCCCACGAAGACCTTGAGATAACTTTAAGCTCCACCTTTCTCTCTCTAACCCATATGTGGTAGCCAATAGTTCATATCTATTTAGATAGCTCTCAATATCATCGTCTTTCTCAACGAAATGATCTAAATGAAAATTCATAGCTGAGGTTGAGGCTCCCTGACTAGCAGTGGCATCAGAGGTAAAGGGACTGGCACCATTTTCAGGAGCATGGCCTTGAAACTCAAACTCCCTTAGTCGTAACTCATGTTCCCTTTGTAATCTCTTCTCCTCCTTTTCTGCTTCCCTCTCTGCAGCTAATCGCTTGTCTTCCCTTTCTGCAGCCAATTTCTTCTCTTCTCTTTCTGCAGCCTGTCTTCTTTCCTCGGCTTCCAATGCTTTAGCCTCTTTGTCAGCCTCAATCTGCAACCTCTTAGCCTCAGCCTCAATCTGCAACCTCTTAGTCTCAGCCTCTAACTTTCTTTCGGCCTCTTTTTCTAATCTTCTTTCTTCCCGTTCAATATATTTGTCACATTCAGCAGTGACATAAGCAATCATAATTTGTCCGTCCATTCCTAACTCTTTCGCAGTCTGTACAGCAGCAGATCGAAATTTTGCCAAGTCGGCCATTGTCTAACATGCAATTGTAAACAATTCAATCTATCAATAATTATCTAAGGACACTACAGGCACTGAGAGCTCAACGTTATTTATTTCCACCCAAGGATACCTTTTAATTCTTATTATTCCCAATATCTATAACAGGAGATAGTTCAATATCCCTGGAGCGAGACCCCAATATATGTGGTAAAGTGGGATATTATAAATATTTATAGGGGACTTAGTGTACTGACTGAGATCAGCTGTGAAGGTATCTGTATCTAATAAGGGTAGTGTATTACAGATGACCTTACTTGCTACCACATATTTATACCTCAGTCAGAATTATTCTGGAATATTGTGATGACTACGTTGAATGTCTAGGGTATGTATATGATGAAGTGTAAGTCACAACAACAACAGACAGATAAACAATTTAATTTATTCCACCACACGTGACAACACTGTGACACTCACACACATTTAACACTCTATAAGGGAGCCGCGCTAGCGTAGTGGTTAGAACACCGCTCTGGCGACCGGGTGATACAGGATCAAACCCGGGCGACGGCATTTGAGGATTTTTCGTCGACCGGGATTTGGACTGGATTAACTCGAGACCTGGCGAGGACATTTGAAGGAGTGTCGTCGACCAGGGACTGGCGGCTCCTGAGCCGACCCAGCTGCAATGGGTACCTCCGAAATCGGCGAGTATTTGCCTGAATGGCGAGGGACACCTGTCTCTGTACAAGAAATAAAAGGGATACTCACGTAAAATCAATGTCAGGTTAGACATAAATAATAACCTGAGATTTCGCCTCGAGTATTAGCGGGCGTACGCAAAAAAAAAAAAAAAAAAAAAAAAAAAAAAAAAAAAAACACTCTATAAGACTATTCTTAAATGAGGCACTGGTAAATTTTCAAATATAAATATGTATTAATTGCTGTCACTAATATATATGTGTCCTGATTCAAATACAAAGTGAACCAGGAATCACAATCAATTTTAATTACAAGTTATATGTACAGAATTTATCAATATGAATCTTGTAGTGACATATTTTATTAATATTATCCTATGTGTGTCAGTTGTGTAGTAGTAATATGAGGTAATACTGGTTTTGTTTTTTCAAGCTATGTTGTTATTTGTCATCATGACTTCAAGTGTTTGTTTATGTTGGAACTAGTATTGGAGATGTTCTCAGTTCCGTTCATTAAAACAATTAATTTCCCCTCTTATTTTTATACAATGTCAGTTTAAGATGGGGTTACATAATGTTGAGCTCCGCTGGCCACATAGGCTTATCTTTCGTGATGGCGGCAGGAAAAGACTCCTCTGCTCGATTGCTCCCCTGTGTTCTGGAGACACCTCACTGTTTGCTATATGGACCAAGGAGTATGCTGTCCGCCTCTGAATTCAGCAAAGCTCTGACCAGGTGCTGCTCAATAACTTTAGGACCACAGTCCCTGAAACAAGAAGGTTGTACCTCCTACTTCAGAACTAATTTATACTCTATTTCTACACTGAGCACAATACATAACAAACACTGAGTTCAGAGCGGTAGGCCAACTGCTATCTTCATCTGAAACAATTTTCACCAGTATATTCCTCCCTAATGGTTACTACGCCTCTGCAATTCCAGCATTATTTCTTTCTAGTCAATAATATAGGTGTCAGTGTACTGTTTGGCAATTCCATGTAGTTTTACTTTCCTCCGACACCTTCTGTTCAGGCTGGAGCACTATATAGGCTTTACCTCATGTTCGCTACTGAACCACACATATATACAGACATAAATTATCAATTTACATTCAATTTTCATTAAAAAGATATCAAATATTTCAAGCTTACCACAATTCATGGAAATAATACAGAATTACGTTGACTGGCAATGAATATAGCACAATTTCGATCTGCCGATGTCCCAGGCTTTTATTTAGAAAAAATATGCACTGGCGCTCAACGCACTGGTTCTGTAGTAAGTTTATTTGCAAATGTGGTGCTGACCTGACGCCTCTGATTGACTATATTGGCAGGTCTAACCAATCATGCCATGTTTACCCAATCGTTTGAAAAAAAGTACTCCTACTCCCGTTTCCCCTGACAACGAAAGATAGTATTTATAGCCCGACTAATCGTGTTTAGCCTTACATTTATTGCGCTCCAATCAAATCGGATTTAACATGGAGACCCATTTCCCGTACAATGGTGGGGTGAAAATCTGCCACTGAGCGATTCTGATTTGGGTGTTGTCTGACATCCCTCACTATTTCTTTTGGCTATAATTTGTTATTTCCTAGACTATTTGCGTAACGTTTAACATATTATTTGTCAGCAAGTCCTAAGGAACCCAAATATACAAATTTAAAGGAGCTAAGTGGCGGCGTTCAAAATATGTATTTTCTTCTAGGATAGTCGTGCTGTTGCCACGTCCTCACTTCCAAACTTTATGGTGTCTGCTGTACTGTCATACTAATGTCAGGATTTCAGACATAAAACAGTAGAATGTCATGTTTCCTAATAAGCGTTTTGTAAGGTTTTTTTAAAACCTAACTCTCGTTTTATCACTGTCGATTTGAAAAAAGCTAGTGCATGTGGCCTTACACGCGTGATGGTAGTAATTGTGTATCGCGCGACTGTGGTAGTATTGCCTGCGTTCCGGCTTTCAGCCCCTCCCTTTCTTTCTATCTTTAGTCCATCTGTCTTTCGTTTTTTTTGGTAACGTAGTGTATAAAATGACATGAATGGAATTTTAAATCTAGGTCAACTTGCGTATCTCAAGGTTTTTCTTAGAAATACAGCACATGTTTTATTGTGTTGGGGAAACGCGTGTATGCTGCAGAAGGCTTTTACTATCAACGTGAAACATTACAATTTGCAGACGAAGGAGAAAACAAGGGGGATTTCGAGTACAGTCATTGTGACAGCACTGTTCTTTACCATTCTTCTTTCCTTTTATTGAATTTATGTGTTAGGCTTTACATTTACCTGATAATTTATATATGTGGATTAGAATATTTCACGACAGTTTGAAAATTACATCTTATGTTGTCAAGAAGGAATGTTCTACAGAAGGATAGTGAGGGAATAGACATCTACCAAACTATGACATTTATTTGCAATAGGTTTGGCATTTGAGATGCTCCTAATTGAATCTCTCCTCAAAGTAGCATCCTGGGTGTGGGCGAAAAACTTATATGCTACAGCGGTTAAGACTACTTCGCTGACATCCAATTTCGTCTAGCAGAAATCATCGACAGCCAGGAACACGGAATATTAGCACCGAAATCTAGGACAAATATATCCTTCAATATCTATATAGACCAAATACTTAGCAGAAACATTTGTTTCCTTTCAGTTTGTGGTATAAGTTTGTGGTACAAGTTGTAGAAAAATATAGTCCAAGGCACCTGTGGGAACAAACAGCGGCGCGGCTTAGAAGCCGACGAACCCCACACTGGAGGCTAATTAGCATAACAGCGCAACCAATGGACATTTCCAATTTTTTCGTGTTCCATTACAATTTAAATCATGCGATGATAATATTAGTAAACCTGTTTATCTGTAACTGTAAAGCTAAAGTTCGTTCAGTCACTATTGAGAGAAGTGTATGTCTCCAACAGCATGACTGACATTGTTCTAATATTATTATTAACATAATCAGTTTAGCTATTAAATTAAGTTTTGCTGAATCACCTTCAGCTGGGGGCTCATAAATACGATCGAAAATATATTACCTCAGAAGGGGCGTGAGAATAATAAGTTCATGACAACTTAGTTGTTATGCTAGTTTTTCTTTAAAATTATGTGAGGCTCACTTAAATACAAGCATCATTCTTCTAATTTTATCTCTGCCAAGAGTGATCTTGAACGAATGTTGTACCGTTGAAGATCCTCATCGTTATATTCTGTTTGGCTTTTGTTGGACCACTACTGCTAATCAGAAAAGACAATACCGTCATATGCTTATTCATTCTATCATTCTGTCATTTATTCACTAAATAACTCACTAATTACTTATAATAATAATAATAACAATAGCCCCTTCAGTCATAACTGTCTTTGGGAATGCACCCCTGAAGGTGACAGGCCTCAGCAGCTTATTTTCCTGGTGTTCCTTTTGACGTTTTCTCATCTCCTCTGCTTGTTGTGTGAGCTTCTTTTCGCCCAAACTGAGGTGGTGCCGCAGATAGCATCGCCACTTAGTGCGATCAGCAGCTTCATCCTCCCAGGTTGCTGGATGTATATCCAGTGTCCTCATGTCTCTCTTGCACACATCTTTGGATCTCAGCTGCGGTCGCCCAACTGTTCTTTTGTCATCTGCCAGTTGTCCGTAGAAGATATTTTTCGGGATGCGACCATCTTCCATGCGTCGGACATGGCCATGCCAGCGTAGTCTGCGCTGTCTAAGCAGTGTATACATGCTTTGAAGGCCAGCACGTGACAACACCTCGACATTTGTCATTTTATCTTTCCAAGAACACTCACTAATTACTTATTTATCAATTAATCCACTAATTCATTCACTGCATCATTATTTACTCACTCATTTATCAATTCCTCCATTCACTCAACAAATATTCAATATCTCATTCTTTTTTTATGTTGTCGCTTTGTCATTTAGAGTATGGTTTACTCAATTTCCTGTTTACTCACTCACACACTCACACACTCATCTACTCACTCTCACCCATTCACACACTCACTTCCTCTTAATCCCACTCACGCTCTCCAACTCACTCACTCATTAGCTCACTGACTCACCCAGTCACTCTTTAACTCATTCCCACTCAATCCAACTACTCATTTATTCTCTCAGCCACTCCCACTCACTCATTATTTCTCTGACTTATTCACTATCTCACACGTTCCCAGCATGCACTCACTTATTCACTCCTATTCAGTTAATTCTACCCACCCACTAATCCACCCACTCACTCACCCGCTCACCCACTCACTCATTCACTACCTCTCACCGACTCGCTCACTCCTTCACTCATTCTCACCCACACACCCGCTCACCCACTTATTCACTTACTCTCAACCATCCACCTACCCACTCACCAACTCACTCACTCACTTTAACATTAAAGTTTAGTTCCTCACTCAGTCATTTAATGAATCTAAAACTATCGAATGATCCTCCACAGAAATCCAGCAGATTGATTGAAGACTGTCTCCGCCTGCTGTTTGCCGCATGGTCGAAAAAAACAAATCGCTCACAGCAAACAGAACTGAAAACAAAAGTTCTGGCAAAAGTCACAGACAGACAAATTAGTTTATGATAAATGCTGCCATGCCACCAGGAACTCAAAGAAAAGGTCAAAAGGACCTCAGCAGTATCAGCTACGCTCACCAGAGTTGTAAAGACAGCGACCACAACATTTATAAAAGCAACAATAACAACAGCATACCGAAGTTTGGCCACAACATTCCACCATTGTTGACGCAGTCTTCATTGCCGTTTCTTGATAGTCATGGGGTGTCATCTAGCCAATCACTGCTAGCCCCGCCCAGTTTGTATTCAAGAGAGCGCCGCCTCAGTGCCTCGTCGTCTTTTGATTCGTCAATTTCGCCAAATTCAAGGCGGCGCTTGAGAAGAAACTCCTCCTCCAGACTGTCTGACCCTGATGACGACAAAAATTACGTAACGTTACTTACATTTGCCAGGGTAGTTCAAACTGCGTATAAAAAGATTTCCAATGGAATGAGACGAGCTACAAGTGCATTATTTGTGTCTCGGCCTAACAGACGAAAACTTATGTATGATACAGACGTTGTGGAACAAGTGAGTTCTTTTCCAATCGCTATTTTAATTTCTTCTTCCTCTCATTATTCTCAATATCTTCTCCGAAGTCTTCGTCACCTTCTTCTTAGTTCTCTTTGGCCTCTGCATAAACTTTATTGACTATGTGTCTTGTTACTCTTCACATTTGTTGTTGTTGTTGTGGTGCTACTAGCGATAATGTGTATTACTCTTCTTTTTTCCATCTCTTTCTTTCATCTTTATTGAGCTAATAATTCTTTACCTACTATTCACTCCTCTTTTCCTTAATGTGCGCTCCTAACCGAAAGCTGCTGGTTTTACCTACCATTTCAATTTAGTTTCTTCAATATTCCAGTATTTAAAACTCTGCTCCAAAGGTTGTTATTGCCGGGAGTTATAGTGAGGATAAGCTCTCACTGCAGATAAAATACTTCTATGGCACGCGCCTCAAACAGCCTCTGACAACCAAGTCCAGCTCCCGGCCTTCACGTGTGGCTCAATTTGAGCCCGGTGGAACTGTTTCCACTGACGGGAGAAGGGGCAAAGGCGAGCGACTGGCGCCTTAAAACCAGCAGCTTCGGGCAGATAGGGCTCGTGATCCTTGGTTGGTAGCTTATCTAAGAGAAGGAACTCTGAATTCAAACCACCGCTGCCTTGCGGGAATATCCATTTGTGGAATTGGCTTCGGGAGTAAACCCTGAGGATAAATCCGGAGTCGGAGTCCCTAAGGCAGTCTAATGTCGATTCGACATTATTCTGGCAACTCCTGCGACATGGCTGGTACCAAACTGTATCGGCTACTGCCGTTATTTTGGATCTACCGGCTGTGTGGAGAGGGGGAACATGCTGCATGGGCAACAGCTTGATCTCCATATAACTGTGCCCAAGCTCGCGCCCTGGAGAGGACACTCCAGCTTCACCCTATAGGTGTCGGCAAAACACGGGAAGTAGCAGTTACCGGTTATAAGCATTTTGCCCAATTGGCGTAGGGCATGGCGCCAGGGGCTACTTCCGACAGTGGGAGAGGTTCTAGGATCTCACTGGACAGCTACCGCCCGCTTCAAGCTGGGCAGCCCCTAGTCAATAAGGTGTTGTCCCGCCACTGTCTGCTTTCCCCATTGGGTGCATGGGGATTAGGGTCAAACCCGAACTGTGGACAGAAAATTTTGCACCAAGCAATTATCGAAAAAATAGAAATAAGCAAACTCTTAGATTGGGATGCTGGAACGTCCGGACTATGTTGACTGGACTATCCGAAAATCTACAGGATGTAAACGATGTAAGGAAGACAGCCATAATTAATGATGAGCTTAAACGACTTCAGGTGGATATAGCTGCACTTCAGGAAACGCGCCTGGCGGGCTCTGGAACGGTGAGCGAGAAGGACTACACATTTTATTGGCAAGGGAAAGATCTTAATAAAGCTAGAGAACACGGAGTAGGTTTTGCCGTCAAAAAATCGCTAACATGGTTGAACCAGGCGAGAATGGATCAGAACGCCTGTTAACGCTCCGCCTGCAAACTAGCACAGGTCCCATCACCCTTGTCAGTGTGTATGCTCCTACTCTGTACTCTGCCTCAGAAGCTAAAGATGAGTTCTACGAGAATCTAGCAGCAGTAATCAAAAGCATACCTAGGCAAGAACAGCTTGTTCTCCTTGGTGACTTTAACGCTAGAGTGGGTGCTGATAATGTTTCATGGCCTTCATGTCTGGGCAGGTTTGGTATTGGCAAGATGAATGAAAATGGACAACGGCTCTTAGAGTTGTGCGTCCACCATGACCTCTGCGTGACCAACACCTACTTTCAGACAAAACCCCAGCATAAGGTGTCATGGAGACACCCACGATCCAAGCACTGGCACCAACTTGACCTGATTCTCGTCAGAAGGCCACTCCTCAGGTCTGTGCTCTCCACGCGCTCGTACCATAGTGCAGACTGTGACACAGATCACTCCTTGGTTTGCTGCAAAATCAGAGCACAACCAAGAAAACTCTATCGTGTCAGACATGAAGGGAAACCACGCATTGATACCAGCAAGATGTCAGACCCTTTCATGATCGCTCAATTCACTGAGACCTTCAAGAAAGTGCTCAGTAGCCCTCAGCATGGTGATACTATTACAGAGAACTGGGAGCATCTACGGAACACCATTCAAAGTACTGCACTTGCCACCTTTGGTAAGAAAACAGCAAAGTCAAATGACTGGTTTGACGCTTCATCAGATGTGATGGCACCTGTTATTGAAGCTAAGCGCAGTGCTATGAATGAATACAAACGTTCACCGAGTGCCAGAACCCTACAGATCCTGAGGGCTACGAGAAGCAAAGTTCAACAAACTGCTCGACGCTGTGCAAATGACTATTGGCTCCAGCTCAGTGAGAGCATCCAGATCGCAGCGCAAACAGGCAACATTAGACAAATGTATGACGGTATAAAGAAAGCACTTGGCCCCCATAAAAGTAAGACGGCACCGCTAAAAACCATCAGCGGAGAGAAGCTAACCGATAAGGGTAAGCAGATGGAGAGGTGGGTCGAGCACTACTCTGAGCTTTACGCCTGCAGCCCTTGATGCTGTCAATAGTCTGCAAGCAATACATTCGAGAACAAATGTCTTAGAAAACTCATGAACATCAGTTGGAAAGGAGGAGCTGGATGCCGAACCAACATTGGGTAGAAGGAACTCAGAAGAAAAAATGGTCAATTGGCCGTCTGTTTAATCTTTCAAGGCTGAAGGCAAAAACAAAAATCAGAAGGGTCACTATAAGAGACTTGTTGTTCGCTGATGATGCTGCAGTCGTCACTCAAAGCCAACAGGAGCTTCAGAGCTTGATGAATCGCTTCACTAAAGCATGCAAGGACTTTGGCCTCACAATAAGTCTAAAGAAAACGAATGTGCTGAGTCAGGATGTGGGTGCTGCACCAGTTATCACTATCGATAACTATGAATTGGCAGTGGTGCACTGTGACGCTACACTGTAATTCTGACTTTTAACAGGCCCGATTCTGTGGTTCTATTTTGAATTTTCACCAGTTTTATTTTCTTCTGATCACGCGATTTTCCGTTGTTTACGGAAATCGCTATTTTCGGGCACGCTTTTCCCACCATTTTTTTCTTCTCATTTGAATATATATCGTGGTTGGTATTTTTTTTGAGTAGATAAATTAAATGGGTTCGTTTATGATGGTAGGTTTATTTTATTCTAGCATCAGTTTTACTTTCTTCTGATTTTTCGCGATTCCCGTAAATTTCGTTGTTTACGAAAATAATCGCCATTTCCGGCACGCGATATGACGAGGCCGGAAGCACGCGGCCGGAAGCACGCGGGGTTTGCGTGGGTTGATAGTATTAATTTTTCTAGCGCTCCCATTGGTCCGGGACTTGCGTAGGAAGGGAAATCCGCGTGGGCGGTTTCTCTTGTATATATTGAGACAGAAAACGGGGATTCGGTCTCTATGAAAAATTATTGCCTGGCCGTAGGACGTCGTAATTATCGTTCTCCACCGTGGGAAAAACAAACGATAATCGGTATGTAGCTATTTTATTAATCGTTTTACTTATTAGTGGGTTTTTCAGAAATTCGCCCTTAGGTAAAGATTAACTTTTCAGTTGTAAAATAAACGATAGTGCCATCCATTATCATATTTTTGAAGAACGACGTAATGCAACAGTGTGCTTATTCTTTCTATGATTTTGGCAATAGATAGGAGTGTGTGAAGTTGTGAGAAACACGTGTGCCATATTTGTAGGATGTTATGTAAAACCACCATTTATTCCTGTATATTTTCTAATGTAAATTTATGGGGAAATCCCTGGTGTGTTCGTTAATTTTTCTGAGCCTTAAAAATGTGAGAAATATTGTCAGAGGGTTCAGATTTACGTTGTAAATGAATTATACTGCTTAGGGGAGGAAACTATTCCTATAGCGAGATTTAATTTAATAAGAGTAAGCCGGGGAAACTCCTGTGTTAATGGGTAAAAGGATTTCCCTATTTTTGTCAAGTTTGAACACGTGATCGGCCATGCGTAACGGCCATGTAACATGTCAGACGGGTCTGGGCTATTGTTTGTTTTACCTGGCAGATTTTAGTAGAAGGAGGGGGATGAAGAGGCCACGTGGGATAGTGGTATTTTATGTATTGTGAGAAGAACGAGAGAAGGAGTGTGATTTTAGTGCCACGTGGGATAGTATTATGTATTGTTGTGAAGAACGAGAGAAAGGGGAGAAGAAGTGAGAATGAAGAGACACGTGTATAGAATTATTTTATGTATCGTATATGTTAGAGATAAGCAATTTTAGAGAGGGTGTACATGAGTCGCTGTTTCTTTTAATTTCAGCGAGTCTCGACGAAACAGTGGGGAGCATAATTTTGTCAAATAAAATTTTCCACGGCAAAAGACATATCTCAGGGTCAGTGTACTCGAGTATCGTCAGGAGCAAAAGGAAATTTCCCTATGGTCTCTGAGAGGGAAGTCCCTATGCTCAGCAGAGAAGTTTTGTCTACAGTTAATCAAGTCCCTCATGCTTGATATCCGAACATCGTCATCACCAAAATCAGGAACAGGTGACAGGGTTACCATACCTAGGTCCTGATAGAAATCGAGAAGAGAGTAACGGAGACGCCGCATCACCAGCCCTCGAGTGTTAGAGAGACACTGAGTCTGCGTTCGAAAAACCAAGTATTATTTTTAGCATTTCTTGTGGTGTAGTTATAGGCGCCTATCGCCTAACAAGTAGAAAGCTGTGTAGCCGTTCGTTGAGGAAGAGTCACCAGGACTAAGACAGTAAAAATTTATTAGTGTTAGAGAGTGGAGGCTAAAAGTTGACAGCCCCACCAAATTAGATTTGGTTTAAATCACTAACCATTTTTATTGTTCCTCAGCAGGGTGACAGAAAGAGCGAATGTGATTTGGGGTTGTTTTTTTTTGTCTCTCAATTTAATTGTTACTTTGGTTTTTCCAGGCCGTGCAACAGTGCACGCTATCGACTGACTTGATGACGTATGATGCCATTTTATGTTTTTCTTGTATGTAAATAAATATATACATATATTATTTACTGGATCAGCTTCTATTCTTTACTATACTTACTCTATGTTGTCTGTATAGTGGTGTTTGTGGTCGTAATTATACACCTTATCTCCTTGTGTTTCAAGGCAGTCAGAGGTGGGGAGACTATAGCCATTTTTTTTGTCACGAAGCGGCAGGGGGAGATTCAAATCCTGGGTCTATCTCTTGAGCCAATAGTCTCACCTGTCCACAGGCATGTCATTTTCCATCTAAATTCTATCTTCTCAGACTTTCTCATACTAGGGTCTTGTTTTCATTCAGGCACACTCTATAAAATTAAAACCACTTCGTGACAAGTGGGCGGCAATCGTCCGGTGGATCATTCTGTTGAGATCAATTCTGTGATCTACATTCATAGATTGTCTCTAGGAAGTTTCTGAGAATAGAATTTCTTTAAATATCCCCTAGACTTGAGCTACTAGAACTGATCCAGTATAAGTTTTTCCACAGGTTGCAGTCTAGTAGATTTTTGTGGTATTTTTGATTTATATGACTAAGAGGTAATTGATGGCATACCGACATATTTTTCTTTAACAGGAAGGTAATTTAGTTTTTGGTAGCTTCTTAACTAAAATTTTTTCTCAGGTTATTGTTCAGACTTGACGCTAGTCTGAGTTCGGGTTTTGGAACAGCGGTTAAAGAGGGAGTATTATATATTACGTAACAGGTAGTTCCTTCCTTTTGTTCTCCTTTCTGTCATTTTCTGTTAGTTGTGAACTTACAGCAGTTTACAGGTAAGATGGCGGATATGGCCAAGTTACGAGCTGCCTGGCGTGAATCTGCTCAGGATATGGGAATGGATAAGGAGGAGACTAAGGCCTACCTGATAAGGGAAACTGATAGGCATATTCAGCGAGAGAAAGAGAAGGAGGACAGGGCAGCCGCCGCAGAAATTGAGGAAAGGCAAAGGGCAGCCGCCGCAGAAGCAGCAAAAGAGGAAAGGATAGCCGCCGCAGAAGCAGCAAAAGAGGAAATGATAGCCACCGCAAAAGCAGCGGAGAGGCAGGCCGAGATGGAACTTCGGAAATTGGAAGCACAGGAGAGGGAGAAGGCAGCGGAGAGACAGCATGAACTTGCCCTGCGTTCTCTGGAACTGCAGTACTGAGCTTCGGGAGGCAGTTCGGCTAATGGAGATTCACCCGGAGCAGGAGCGACAGACACCTCAGGAAACGGAGGACCCCGGATGGCCGCCATGAGCTTCCCATTTGACTCGTTCCCTAATGGGAATGAAAAGATTGACGTGTTTTTAGAAAAATTTCAACGGATGGCAAAGGCATACGGGTTGGATGAGAGTCTTTGGTGCCTGAAATTATCGCAATCTTTGAAAGGTCATGCTTATGAAGTCTACAACAAGATGCTCCTAGATGACCAGAACAACTTTGAGGCACTGCGAAATGCTTTGTTGCAAAGATTTCAGTGGACACCCCGGAAATGCCAAACCATGTTCAGGGAGAGCAGGCCGGAGAAGGGAGAGAGTTTCGCACAGTTTGCCGAGCGGGTGAGAAATTACCTTACTCGCTGGAGGGAACTGTCAGGACTGGCGAAAACTTTTGAAGGGTTGGAGGAGTTAGTTCTGTGTGAGCAGATAAAGGCAAACATGTCCCCCGACTTGAGGCGGTATCTGGCAGAGCAGGGGGCCCAACAACTCGATCAGATTATTCTGTTCGCGGAAAGGTACCAGACAGCACAGGCCGAAGTACTGGGACAGAAACGGAAAAACCCAGACCTGCCAGCCGCAGACAAAGAAGCTTCATCATCGCAGCCGGCTACTTCACCAGCTTATCAGCAACCAGGACCTTCTCGCAAGGAGCCTCATTCTGGTTACAACTTGCGCCCCCAGCAGCATAACAGAGCACTGACAACAACCTCTCAGGAACCTGCTAGGAACAGAGGAGATAATGAGAGGTATTGTCAGAATTGTAGAACCACTTCCCACTGGACATCCCGGTGCATGAACAAACCCCCAGCTCACCATGCAGCTTGTTTAAGGCCGGTGAGATGGACTAAAGGGAATAAATGGGAACCAGTCCAGGCAGAGAAGTTGTTCTCTAACAGTGGACCAGCCGTAGTGAATGGGACAGCCACTACGTGTTTGTTTGACAGCGGGCTTACTTACCCCAGTATCATCGCTCGTCATTTGGTGAAACCAGGGCAGTGGACAGGAGAATTAGTTGAGATTGGTGGCATTTTGAGAAGAGGTATCTCACAGCGTCTGCCCGTAGCCAATATTGAGGTGAAATGCAAATTTGTGTCTGGCACCATCAAGGCAGCTGTAATGGCACAGCCAGCACATGATTTCATCCTGGGAAGCCCATACTTAGTTTTGGGAAACCCCACCACACCGATCCTTGCTAATGCAAGGGGGCCTACTGCAGGCCAGAGAAGTGAAAGGGGAAAGCCCCAAATTCACGGAGCCCCACGGGAGCTCAAACATCCTTGTCTTGCTATGAGGAGGAGAGACGCCTCTAAAGACAGTGGAATGTTATCTACAGAGGCGTATTCGCCTGTCATCCCTGGTAAGCCTAAAGGTTTTACAGCGGCGACGTCTCTGATTTCGGAAGGACCTTATTTGTCGTCGGGAATTAGGCCCCCGATGGTATTACATCTCTCAAGGGAGGGAAATACTGACAAGAAGGAACATGTGCACGGTTCTTCAGTCAACCGCAAACAGTTACGCCCTGATACGGCGATGTCTGGCCAAGCCAGTCAGACTGTTTCAAAACACTGGGAGGTCGCACCATCTGGTAATCAGTATTTACCACGCGCCGCCAGGAAAATTCGTGGGCGAAGGAAACACGTGAGAGGGAGGAGGAAGGGCGACCAGTCATGTTGCAGTCGCCAGGAGGAAATCCCATGGCGTGACCCTCACGATCCAGGGTTTGCCAAGATTCTCAAGGATATGGAGATGGGCCTGGATGATAATGCTAATTATGACAGTGATTAGATCGAGAGGTAGATCTAGATACGGGCCAGTATGAAACCCAGAGATTTCAGTGATTTAGCACGGTTCCCGTACTTGAAAGGGGGGACTTATGTGACGCTACACTGTAATTCTGACTTTTAACAGGCCCGATTCTGTGGTTCTATTTTGAATTTTCACCAGTTTTATTTTCTTCTGATCACGCGATTTTCCGTTGTTTACGGAAATCGCTATTTTCGGGCACGCTTTTCCCACCATTTTTTTTCTTCTCATTTGAATATATATCGTGGTTGGTATTTTTTTTGAGTAGATAAATTAAATGGGTTCGTTTATGATGGTAGGTTTATTTTATTCTAGCATCAGTTTTACTTTCTTCTGATTTTTCGCGATTCCCGTAAATTTCGTTGTTTACGAAAATAATCGCCATTTCCGGCACGCGATATGACGAGGCCGGAAGCACGCGGCCGGAAGCACGCGGGGTTTGCGTGGGTTGATAGTATTAATTTTTCTAGCGCTCCCATTGGTCCGGGACTTGCGTAGGAAGGGAAATCCGCGTGGGCGGTTTCTCTTGTATATATTGAGACAGAAAACGGGGATTCGGTCTCTATGAAAAATTATTGCCTGGCCGTAGGACGTCGTAATTATCGTTCTCCACCGTGGGAAAAACTAACGATAATCGGTATGTAGCTATTTTATTAATCGTTTTACTTATTAGTGGGTTTTTCAGAAATTCGCCCTTAGGTAAAGATTAACTTTTCAGTTGTAAAATAAACGATAGTGCCATCCATTATCATATTTTTGAAGAACGACGTAATGCAACAGTGTGCTTATTCTTTCTATGATTTTGGCAATAGATAGGAGTGTGTGAAGTTGTGAGAAACACGTGTGCCATATTTGTAGGATGTTATGTAAAACCACCATTTATTCCTGTATATTTTCTAATGTAAATTTATGGGGGAATCCCTGGTGTGTTCGTTAATTTTTCTGAGCCTTAAAAATGTGAGAAATATTGTCAGAGGGTTCAGATTTACGTTGTAAATGAATTATACTGCTTAGGGGAGGAAACTATTCCTATAGCGAGATTTAATTTAATAAGAGTAAGCCGGGGAAACTCCTGTGTTAATGGGTAAAAGGATTTCCCTATTTTTGTCAAGTTTGAACACGTGATCGGCCATGCGTAACGGCCATGTAACATGTCAGACGGGTCTGGGCTATTGTTTGTTTTACCTGGCAGATTTTAGTAGAAGGAGGGGGGATGAAGAGGCCACGTGGGATAGTGGTATTTTATGTATTGTGAGAAGAACGAGAGAAGGAGTGTGATTTTAGTGCCACGTGGGATAGTATTATGTATTGTTGTGAAGAACGAGAGAAAGGGGAGAAGAAGTGAGAATGAAGAGACACGTGTATAGAATTATTTTATGTATCGTATATGTTAGAGATAAGCGATTTTAGAGAGGGTGTACATGAGTCGCTGTTTCTTTTAATTTCAGCGAGTCTCGGCGAAACAGTGGGGAGCATAATTTTGTCAAATAAAATTTTCCACGGCAAAAGTCAGATCTCAGGGTCAGTGTACTCGAGTATCGTCAGGAGCAAAAGGAAATTTCCCTATGGTCTCTGAGAGGGAAGTCCCTATGCTTCAGCTGGACCGAGGTTTATTTATCATACAGCCGAGAGCATCGCTATTATAGTCTCTAGCAACGGCAGGTGGCCGGGAGACTAGTTTCATTTTGTACAGCCTGAAATCAAGGCTATGTTTTTTTCCTCTAACTCCGGAGCGGGTTAAAAGAGGGAAGCTATTCAGCAGCAGAGAAGTTTTGTCTACAGTTAATCAAGTCCCTCATGCTTGATATCCGAACATCGTCATCACCAAAATCAGGAACAGGTGACAGGGTTACCATACCTAGGTCCTGATAGAAATCGAGAAGAGAGTAACGGAGACGCCGCATCACCAGCCCTCGAGTGTTAGAGAGACACTGAGTCTGCGTTCGAAAAACCAAGTATTATTTTTAGCATTTCTTGTGGTGTAGTTATAGGCGCCTATCGCCTAACAAGTAGAAAGCTGTGTAGCCGTTCGTTGAGGAAGAGTCACCAGGACTAAGACAGTAAAAATTTATTAGTGTTAGAGAGTGGAGGCTAAAAGTTGACAGCCCCACCAAATTAGATTTGGTTTAAATCACTAACCATTTTTATTGTTCCTCAGCAGGGTGACAGAAAGAGCGAATGTGATTTGGGGTTGTTTTTTTTTTGTCTCTCAATTTAATTGTTACTTTGGTTTTTCCAGGCCGTGCAACAGTGCACGCTATCGACTGACTTGATGACGTATGATGCCATTTTATGTTTTTCTTGTATGTAAATAAATATATACATATATTATTTACTGGATCAGCTTCTATTCTTTACTATACTTACTCTATGTTGTCTGTATAGTGGTGTTTGTGGTCGTAATTATACACCTTATCTCCTTGTGTTTCAAGGCAGTCAGAGGTGGGGAGACTATAGCCATTTTTTTTGTCACGAAGCGGCAGCGGGAGATTCAAATCCTGGGTCTATCTCTTGAACCAATAGTCTCACCTGTCCACAGGCATGTCATTTTCCATCTAAATTCTATCTTCTCAGACTTTCTCATACTAGGGTCTTGCTTTCATTCAGGCACACTCTATAAAATTAAAACCACTTCGTGACATGCACCACTTCACATACCTAGGGTCTACCATCAATGACAAACTCTCACTGGATACAGAAATCGACAGCCGCATTGGCAAAGCTGCAGCTACCTTTGCCCGCCTCACACCGTGTGTTTGGGGAAACTCTAAACTCACAATGAAGACCAAAGCTGCAGTATATAATGCCTGCGTCACCAGCACACTCTTATATGGCAGCGAGACCTGGACGACCTATGCTAAGCAAGAAAGAAGACTCAATACCTTCCATTTGCGGTGTCTACGCCGCATCCTCGGCATCTCGTGGAAAGATAAAGTGACAAATGTCGAGGTGTTGTCACGTGCTGGCCTTCAAAGTATGTATACGCTGCTTAGACAGCGCAGACTTCGCTGGCTTGGCCATGTTCACCGCATGGAAGATGGTCGCATCCCAAAAGATATCTTCTACGGACAATTAGCAGATGGCAAGAGAACAGTTGGGCGACCACAGCTGAGGTTCAAAGATGTGTGCAAGAGAGATATGAGGGCACTGAACATGGATCCAGCAACATGGGAGGATGAAGCTGCCGATCGCACTAAGTGGCGATGCTATTTACGGCGCCACCTCAGATTGGGCGAAGAGAGGCTCACACAAGAGCAGAGGTGAGGAGAAAACGTCGAAAGGAGCACCAGGAAAATAAGCAGCTGAGGGCTGCCACCTCAGGGGCGCATTCCCATAGTCAGTTATGACTGAAGGGGCTATTATTATTATTATTATAAAACTCTGCTAGTGTGTAAGCTCTGTCATCTAGAAGATGTTCAATAAATAAAATTAAAAATCCAGGTCGAGTGGTTCTCACGGCTTCTATTGGCGGAATGGGCATGTGTATATCAACCCCACCATGTGAAACAAATTACCAGAGAAACTGCCATTGCACGACTACATCTGTCCTTTGGTGCAGATGCAGATGTCACGAACAGACAGTACACAATAAATAGAAAACAGCTCAGTGTATACAATATCTCTGTTGCATCTAATGAAGTTCTTGTGGTATCATCGGAGATTAATGGACCAATACTTCCATTTGATATGCTAAAAAGATTGCACTTGAAGAAACACCTGTATAATAATGCAGCAATACAGAAAAATGTCAGTGACAGACAATGATATCAAAATAAAGATATAACAGGCTTGAGGTGAAACATAGGGAGATCATTTAAAAAAAAAAACAAATAAAGTTTTGGCGAGGCGCGTCCCGTTTATCCTAGTCGGTTATATTAGGGCGTATGTCAAAATATAAAATACCCTTAGGTCTGAGATTTATGGAGATCAAAAGAAATCAAGTCCAACACAAAAATCAGAATTTTCAACTCAGATGTTAAGTTGTCACGGATTGCCTCTCCTACTTTGCAGTAGTGGTCCCACAGTGGCCAAAACTCAAGAGTAACTAAATGGGTCGTCAAAGATTCGCACAAGATTACTCTTGGCAGAAATTTAGATAGAAGAGTAATGTCGCTTTTACCTTAAGCGAGGTTTCACAAGATATTTTCAGAAGTCAAGAACAATGTTGCATTGGGATGAACAATTGTTAACTTATATCTGATCCGTCGCCTTTTGTGAAGGATTTAAGCAATAGTTTCTTTAGCCCGTTCAAGCCCCCAGCTGGGTTAATTAAGTGAGTTTCCTCTTATAATGGTAAAGGTCTGCTTAGAAGTAAATATATGTCTAGATGTGTGTGTATATAGCTATATATATATATATATATATATATATATATATATATATATATATATATATATATATATATATATATATATATATATATATATATATATATATATATATATATATATATATATATATATATATATATACAGAGCCGGATTAACGTAGTAGCAAAAGTAGCATATGCTACGGGCTCCGCGCTTTTAGGGGCCCCGCGCCAATAAATATGTACATAATTTGTTGGTCATCTTCTAATACGAGCGTTAAATCAATGATCTTGTGATTTATGCCATCTTTAGCGCCTTTTCATTTGGTGTCACGAAATTGTGAGAGAAAGAGCATACGAGGGTGACTTAGTGTGACTCTTCATTATTTTTATCTTAACTGTTTGCGGACGGAAGCCATTTAAGTGCGTTGAAAATGTGGTCACGTTTGGACGAAAGCCACTTTTTTTGGCTCTAGGCGACTGCCCCTCTAATTTTGTTTCGTTCTTTGTGAAATGAATTTGCATTAACAATAAAAACTAGAATTTAGGAAACGGAAACTTCCTAATTGAGGTATACGGCGTGCTCGCACTCTCTTTCGATCTTGATTAAAATTTCTTGATTTGTAAGGTTAGATAACTCAAAAAATGAGCAGTAGACACAGAGATATTGCACGTATATATGCTTCTGGATGTGAAAAACGTAAAGCGAGGGAAGAAAAATAAAGAAGAGATCAACTTGTGATATCAAAAACACGTAACCTGACCGAATATTTTGATGTTCATGGTGGTGGTACTCTAACCGCTGAAGCTGGAAGTACAGGAACAACTAGTACTAGTGCAGGCTGTGCAGCAGAAAACATACAGCAAAACCCAGTATACACTGAGTCTGAATGTGAAAGAATAAGTGAAACGAAGAAGTACTCTAATGATATTGGTGACTGGCCGAACAATATAGATGACTGTGAGCATGAATATTAGATATCCAAGGGAAGTGAAAAATGTCAACATGTTGATAGTGCTTTCTCTTCATCCGTGCGATTGTATGACACTGAAAAGAAAACTCGATACTGTCAGAAGTCTTATTTTACACATATTTATAAACTTACAAACAAGCAACATGCAAGAAAATGGTTATGCTATTCAGAAAGTAAAGGGCGCCTATTCTGTTTCCCATGCAAGCTTATGAGTTCAGAATGTTCATCAAAGTTTACTGTGGAAGGGTTTAATGACTGGAAAAATGCAAGCAATCTATTGCGTCGACATGAAGAAAGCTCCTCACATAGACAAGCTTTAATTTCACTGTTGATGCGTAAAAACAAAGGTGAACGTGTCGATTCCCAACTTGTGAAACAAATGGACATTCAAGAAAAGTATTGGCACAAACTTCTAGAGCGAATAATTGAAGTTGTGAAGTTTTTAGCAGAACGAGGCCTGTCATTTCGTGGCAGTGATGAAATTGTTGGTTCCCCTTATAACGGGAATTACTTTGGGTTGTTAGAATTACTGGCCAAGTTTGACCCTTTTCTGGCAGAGCATATAAGTACTCATGCAAACAAAGGATTTGGACATACATCATATCTATCTAAAACAACGTGTGAGGAATTCATCAGTCTGATTGGATCCAGCATACTGGATCACATTCTCTGTGAAGTGAAGAAATACGAGTATTATTCCGTTTCATTGGATTCTACTCCAGATATATCTCTGCGCTATGTTTTGCCACCTGGACCAGTTGAAAGATTTGTGACATTTTTTGAAATGGAAGGTCATAGTGCTGAACAGTTTACTAAAAGTCTACTTAATTTTTTAAAGGCAAATGACATTGCTATTAAAGACTGCCGTGGTCAAAGTTATGACAACGCCAGCAACATGAGTGGCATGTTTATAAGATTAAAAGCACGAATTATAGAGATGAATAAGTTTGCGCATTAAATTCCGTGTTTTTGCACATTCACTAAATTTGGTTGGAAAATGTGCTGCTGAAGGCTGTCAAGAAGCAGTCATTTTCTTTGGATTTGTTGAAATTCTGTACATCTTCTTTTCTGCTTCTACCTACCGTTGGGGTCTCCTTTCTACTGCATTATGTTGCTGGCGGTACTCATAATAAGTCCCATTTGCCCTTTGTGAAAAGACTGTCAGATACCAGGTGATCCGCTCGGGCAGATGCAACAAAAGCACTTTTACACAGCTTTTCTACAATAAAACAAGTCTTGGATGATATTTTAGATAACAATGATCAGAAGGCAGAGTGTCGTCAACAGGCTCGTGGTCTACTTTCAACCATGATAAAGTTAGATACAGGAATAATGATCATACTGTGGGATCAAGTATTGCAGCGTTTTCAAATGACCAGTGCTTCTTTGCAATCTTCTGACCAAGATTTGAATACAGCTTGTGCACTCTATGAATCCCTGCGGGGGTATATTCAAGCTATGCGGTCTACTTTTGCAGACATAGAGCAAAAGGCCAAGGATCTGACTCAGTGTGAACATTATCAAGAACAAACTCGAAGAAAACACAAACGAAATCGAGAGTATGATGATTTCAGTGGTTCCAGCACACTTGATCCACTTGTTGAATCTCAAATGCTTTCTCAGCAGTTTAAAAGCCGAACATTTCTTGTCCTTATTGATAGCTTGCTCTCTGCCTTGTCAAAACGCCAGAAAGCTTATCAAAAGTTGAATGAGGTATTTGGATTCCTTCGTCAGTTACAGTTGTTTACACCTGAAGAGGTGGTAACGAGATCATGGAATCTTATTAAATCATATCCGAAAGATCTGGAAGAAAGTCTTTGTGAAGAACTTGTGCAGTTTACAGAACTGTTGAAAACTGAACTTGCTTCTCATATTGGCACTACTGTAGACCTTGTAGAGTTACAGTTTTACCGTTTGATAATTGACAATTCTTTGGAGTCTTGTTTTCCAAATGTAGACATCGCCTTGCGCATATATTTGTCACTAATGGTAACCAACTGCAGTGGAGAACGATCATTTTCAAAACGGAAACTTATTAAAAATGAACTAAGGAGCACCATGGGTCAAAAGAGATTGAACAATCTCACACTAATGAGCATTGAACATAAACTTCTGCGTGAAATTGATACATCCTATTTCATCAACAAATTTGCTCATGCTAAATGTAGAAACATTAATATTTAAACAATAATGTTGACTGTGTTGTTACTTTTGATAATGATAATTACTATGCAAATTAAAAATGTATGTGTTCAAGTATATTTGTGTTGTTTTATTGTTTTTTTTTAAATATAGGGCCCCTTTCTTAACATATGCTACAGGCCCCGTACTAGCTTAATCAGGCCCTGTATCTATCTATCTATCTATCTATCTATCTATCTATCTATCTATCTATCTATCTATCTATCTATCTATCTATCTATCTATCTATCTATCTATCTATCTATCTATCTATCTATCTATCTATCTATCTATCTATCTAGCTAGCTATCTATCTATCTATCTATCTATCTATCTATCTATCTATCTATCTATCTATCTATCTATCTATCTATCTATCTATCTATCTATCTATCTATCTATCTATCTATCTATCTATCTATCTATCTATCTATCTATCTATCTATCTATCTATCGATCCATCCATCCATCCATCCATCCATCCATCCATCCATCCATCCATCCATCCATCCATCCATCCATCCATCCATCCATCCATCCATCCATCTATCTATCTATCTATCTATCTATCTATCTATCTATCTATCTATCTATCTATCTATCTATCTATCTATCTATCTATCTATCTATCTATCTATCTATCTATCTATCTATCTATCTATCTATCTATCTATCTATGTCTTCTCTTTGAATTGAATTTAACCGTTGTAAACAGATTCTGCCTCGTGTAGTTTGTGACAGACGAACTCAGCTAACCCTGATTGACCCTGAAGCGTTGGATGATATAGTACGACCCTTTGTAACGACCCCTTCGTATAGCATCAGTGCCCCCGAATATATTTTTTTCACCTGGACTCATTAGCTATGCAACCTTTCCACGCAGATGGTCAACACGTTTGCTGATTAATATGTGGACAGTTTATCTACCGTTCATTCTGGTCATCGCATTGATTTAAGGAGAGATTAAATAACGCCCACGGATATCTCTTGAGCAATCATATGCAGGTATTTTCATTAACTTGGCCAGTGGAGGGCGTTGCCAGCATCAAACGATAGTAGTGACCACGATCAAAGACACTGGGGGAGATCTCAGGAAGGACTGGCGGCATGCTATTAAAGGCAGTAGTGGTCCCTGAAACGAGCGACGCAAGTTTCCTGCCGGTATTTCGCATCTCGGTGTTAAACACGAAACCGATCGCAGTGGGAGCGAACGGGAAAGCCGGCGCAAGCAGCGAGCGAAGATACGAGAGACCAGGGGCGGCTTCTCTCTTTAGTCTAGCGGTCAGATCCCCAAAAGTCTTCTGAGATAAAAAAAGGTGTCAAATTTCTCATGTTCCCCCAATCTTGCATTCCAGTTGTAGATATACAGACCATGAAGAAATGCATGTTATCACTCGCTGGCCAGAACTTGACATAAGCACTAGCGATATTGAAATCTTGTTATAGATTTTCCCCTGGATTTTCATATATATTCTATTGCAAAACGGTGAAATATCTACTGTGTCTAGTGATCAGTGGTCTAAAATTCTATTTCACTGGATATTGTGTTAATTTAAATTTATTAAATTAAACCATCTCAATAGTTCCCAGTTGTAAATGTAATGTTATACCTGTTATATATATTATTTCCAAAAATAATAGAGGCTTAAATGTTAAAGTAACTTTTAAAGTCGCGAAGGAATTTATAATTAATAAATTTAGTTAAGTCCTATATATATATATATAGATGTGTGTTTTAACCATTAGAACTCGCGCTGTGTTTTACCAAATACAGAATTAAATACGCGAGGGTATATATATATATATAGATAGTCTTAACGGGAAATTCATCGCGCTTTAGAATGTTATTTGATTTTTCGGTATGTGGTGAAGTGGGATGTTATAAATATTTATAGGGGACTTAGTGTACTGACTGAGATCAGCTGTGAAGGTATCTATATCTATTAAAAGTAGTGTATTATAGATAACCTTACTTGCTACCACATATCTCTTTATCTCAGTCAGAATTATTCTGGAATAGTGTGATGCTACGTTATGTGTCTAGGGTATGAGTATGGTGAAGTGTAAGTCACAACAACAGACAGATAAACAATTTAATTTAATCCACTACTCTTGACAACACTGTGACACTCACATACATATAACACTCTACGAGAATAGCTTAAAGAAGTCACTCGTAACGGTTCAAATAACAATATGTATTCATTACTAGCATGAATGAATATGTGTCCTGATTCAACTACAAGGGAACCAGGAATCACAATCAATTTAAATTACAAGTTATGTACAGAATGTATTTAATATGAATATTGTAGTGACATATATTATTACAAATGTTCTATGTGTGTCAGTTGTGTAGTAGTAAAATGAGGTAATACTGGTTTTGTTTTGTTCAAGCTCTGTTGGTATTTGTCATCATGACTTCAATAGTTTGTCTTTAGGGATCAGTATTGGAGATGTTCACAGTTCCTGATTTTAAGACAAGTAAATTCCCCTCTGAATGGTATTTTTATAAAGTTATTTCAAGATGAGGGGACATAATGTTGAGCTCAGCTGGCCAACTCTGCTTATCTTGAGTGATGGCGGCAGGAGAGGACTCCTCTGTTCGAATTCTCCTCTGGGCTCAGGAGACACCTCACTGATAGCTAAAAAGACCAAGGAGTATGCTGTCCGACTCTGGATTCAGCAAATCTCTGCCCAGGTACTGCTCAGTACATCAAGACCACTGTCCCTGAAATCAAGAAGGATGTACCTTCTACTTCATAACTAATTTATATTCTCTTTTACACTGATCACAATACAGCACAAACATTGCGTTCAGAGCGTTGGGCCAACAGTCAGCTTCATTTGAAATACTTTATTCCAGTATTACCCTTCTTAATGGTTACTACGCCTCTGCACTTCCAGCATTATTTCTTTCTAGTCAATCATCCAGGTGTCAGTGTACTGTTTGGCCATTCCATGCCGTTTTACTTCTCTCCGACACCCTCTGTTCAGGCTGGAGCATTTTAGGCTTTACCTCACGTTTGCCACTGAACTACACATATATATATATACAGGCATAAATCAACAATTCACATTCAATTTTTCATTAAAAGATACTGAATGGTTCAAGCTTACCACAATTTCATGGAAATAAACACAGATACGTTGATTAGCAATGAATTCTGGCACAAACTGGCACAAATTCCGTTCTGCCTATGTTCCAGGCTTTTATTTTAGCAAAAATGTGAGCTGGCTTCAACGTACTGTCGCTTTATCAAGCTTATTTGAATTAGTGGTCTCGAACTAACGCTCCCAAGTGTGTATATCAGCGAGACTGGCCAATGAGCCACGTTTCGACAAGTGTTTGAAAAAATGTTATCTTTTCCCGTCTCCCCTAACAACCAAGATAGTATTTATAGCCCGACCAATCGTGGTTAGGCTTTCATTTGTTGCGCTCCAATCAATTTGGAGTTTACATGGTAGGCTATTTATGTAACGTAAGGTTTTTTCAAACACGTTATAAAAAAAATTTTATGAGCAGAAATGATTTTATACTGTCAGGCACCCCCAATATTTTATTTTGGGTATAATTTATTAATTCCTGGACTATTTGCGTAACGTTTTACATATTATTTGTCAGCAAACCCTAAGGAACCCAAAAATACTAATTTAAAGGAGCTACGTGGCTGCGTTCAAAATATGCAATTTCTTCTATCTCCTGTTTAGAAGATGTGCTGTCTGGGTACTGTTATGTGTTCAAACGTAAACCCATATAATGTTGTCTTTTCTAATAAGAGTCTGTTATGATTTATAAACCTAACTCTGGGAAAGGGTAGTGTATTTTATCACTGTCCGTCTGAAAAAAAATTAGTGCATGTAGACTTACACGCGTGATGGTAGTAATTGTGTATCGCGCGAAGCGGGTTTAGTGTTCGGCTTTCTGCCTCTCCCTTCTCTTTTTATCCCTTTAGTCCATCTGTTCGTTCGTTTTGGTAACGCAGTATAATTAATGTTAGGGTTAATTTAGGTCATTACGCAGTACGTCTCAATGCTTTTCCAAGAAATACAGCACACGTTTCATTGAAGAAGGCGGGTAATAATACAGTAAGCTTTACTATCAACGTGAAAGCGTTACAATTTGCAGACGAAGCAGAAAACAAAGGGGATTTCGAGTACATTCTTTGTGACAGCACTGTCATTTTACCATTGCTCTTCTCTTTATTAATTTTATTTGTTAGGCTTCATATTTACCTAATAATTTATATATGTGGATTAGAATATTTCATGACACGGTATATTACATGTCTTTTTCTTTCATACAGAGTGATCGTAACCTTTGCGATCCCAGCATAAAGAAAGCAATAAAGAAATCATACATCTTAAAACTTCCAGAGATATTGATGAAACTTTTTTAAAATTGTATTCTTGTGGCGGTCCGATGCGACCTAGCTATCATAATTACATGAAAGAAAGCCTACCCAAGAACAGTTCATTAAATCCTCATATTAACTTACAATCGGTAAGATAATCTGGAAGATGAACAGTGCCAGTAGCGATATTTTATTTACTGCTCTGTTGTGAGAGAGTACCTATTTACCTGAACTGTGACTTGGCCTATTTTTCCTCACTGGATTTAAACCATACCGGTCAGTTGCTATCATCACGCCTTGAAGGAATTTTACCTCCAGCAGCGAAATTAAAGAGACCTCATTTTACCCCTGTATTGAATTGTGTCAGTGCCATCCCATAGACTCTTTTTTATATAATAAAACACAAGAACTCTGAGTCTTCAAGTCCGGCGATTAGTGGGAATATTCGCTATCAGCAAACCTCGCTACATCTGGGGTGGGACATCGAAGTACTAGACATTTTCACGTGTCAAGAGTAATTGTTGTTTATATAATTCGATGGATTGTCTGATGCTGCAATCGGTAAGTGTGTGTGTGTGTATATGAGTGTGGATCCTCACGCGCGTGCATGAATGACAGGAAATCTAATTGTTTTTGCAAACCATTTGTTAACTTGCCTACCGGGTAATACATTTTCTGTATATCCCGCATTGTTCCTTTAAGTGGGATATTTTGTTAACTCTGTTTAACTCCCTCCCTTTCAATTGCTTAGTAAAGGGAAGAACAATTTGGGATAACAGGATTTTTTTTACCACCCATACCTAGTATTGTGAGCTGTTGCGTACGTTTTACCTAAGGGGGTAGTCTTCGGTCCTGCCAATGTACGCACCAGTCTTGATATAGTTATATTATTTGTGCGTACGTTTTATTCACGCACCGACGTGCACAATGCAGAGTATGAGTTGCTCTTTGCGCACGGGTAACCTAGTTGAGGATTATGACGTCAGCTGTTGTAAGGGCAAGATGGACTCTCTCTCTGCCCGTATGTTAGTATTTTGATTCTGAACAATTCGATGGAAGAATTGTTATGAAGGATTTTGTTGGGTCTTCAGGGTGAAGCCAACATGCAGTTCAATACGTAAGTTTCGTTTGAACCTTCATGTATATTAATACGTCTATGAATAAAGTGGAACAGATGATCATCACTGGATTCTAGCGGGAATCCATATGTTACTGGATTCCTAGAATGGAACAGTTGAGATCTTTACTTCACTGTAATATTTCGTAGTGGAAAGTCCTACGAGTAAAGGATAACTATTTGATCATATCTTGAATATTGGATATTTTGTAATGCCTATGCCAAGGTCGTGGCATATTTTGTAGAAGAGGTTAGTCAACTGAAGTCGCTAACCTGATTGTATTTTCGTGTAGGACTTTTATGGATTATATCAAACTGTATAGATTATTGTAAGGAGAAAGTCTGGGATTTAAACAAGTATTATATGGAAGAGTCATCCATGAGTATGAATCCGTTTACTGTTACAGACGTCCTTGGAACTAGGTTAACGGACATTACCTTAATGTATCTCAAATGACAACTGTTTGGGAATCCTAGTCACTTGGATAGAAAAGGGTCTTGATTGATAAAGAAATCTACAGGAATGTATTATTATCAACAGTAACTATAATTATGATGCACTCATCGTTTGTCTTGATCGTGTCGTTGATTGCCGTTTGTCATTCGTCAATAAACCTGAATAACTTTTACCAACGAGTTGATTATAGTCATGCATTGGCCAATTGCCTACCACTCGTTGGAATTTGATTGAATAACCTTTTGACAACTTTTCATTGAAACCATTCGCGTGTCTAAGCTAGTCATTGATGCATCTACCACTAGCATACCGTTTCTATCAACTACCATCACAAAAGAACCCAACATAACCCCTCTTTCAGAGTAATTAACTTCACTGTTAGGTTACATTACCTATGTTCCTGATAACTATCTATCTTTGGACTGGGTTCATCTTTGTCTAATAAGCGGGAAGGGCTTAGTCGATACCAATCTTCTTCACCCCCTCCCCACCTTGTTATTTGCATTTTCTGTACTTATGATAATTTTATGTAACACTTGATATTTGTTTGTGATTTGATTTTTTATAGGTTAATAAACATCATAAACCTAGTTAGCACTGTGTTGGAAATACCCAAAGCCCAACATTTCCCCTATTTGTTTAATATAGTTGTATCCACGTGCGTCTGTGTGTTTGAAGCACCAAATCGGTGTGAGCACAGGTGTGTGTCTGGAAACTGGCAAATAATTGTGTGACCAGGAGGGATGAAGAGTAGATTGAGAGAAACGATTTGTCGTAAATAAGTCTGTCTTCTCTCCCCAGCACTCTGTGAAGCAACTAGTTACTCTGTAACCTTTTCTATCACTGAGATTTCATCATCATTCTCCACTCTAAACCGGACCACTATTTCTAAGACTCTTTCTCTCAAAATAAATTTACGACATAGTTCATGGGGGTCTCTGGAGAAATAAAGAAAGAAAACAACTATCGCGCCATCAGGCATGTCGTACAAAGTGACTAATACGAGGGCTTGCATTCACCTGGCCACCTCATCATGCCGAATACCATCACCAACCAAGATCTGCTTACTCGGAGCAAGCAAGAGGACATGCACACCATCATAGCTGGTAGACGCTGAAGCTGGGTTGGCCACGTCCTCAGAAGAGACCCCGTTGCCATCACGAGAACAGCTATGTTTTGGACCCCTGAAGGAAAACGAAAGAGAGGCCGACCAAAAACAACCTGGCGGAGGACTGTGGAAGCTGAGATGCAAAGAATGAACCAGAGTTGGGGCACTGTACGAAGGATGGCCACCGATCGAGCAAAGTGGAATCAATTTGTTGTTGCCCTACAAGACGCCACTAGGCGTGATGGCCACTGACTGCTTTGACGGTCGGCGGCTAAGGATCAAAGAAAAAAAACAGGTAGAGCCCCTTTATCATATAAGAGTTACTTACTTACTTACTTAGTCGTTCCCCTTCTACCGTGAGGTGTAGAGGTTTGGAAGAGAGAGCGCCAGATTATCCTATCGGCTGTCTTCCTCCTGGCCTGGTTCCATTCTAGTCCTCGGTCCTTCAAAGATTGTCTAATGTTGTCCTCCCAGCGGACTCTGGGTCGTCCTCGGGGTCTGGAACTAAAATTTGGCCGCCATTTTCGGCTGTACCCGTATTGCAGGAAAATGGACCCAATCGCGAGTTTCAGACCCAATATGCATTTTCGTTTAGGTTAACTAATAATTTGAAATAAAATTAGATGCAAATACAGTAGCACATATTTGTACTATTCTTTGCATGTCAACTAACAAAACAAAAAGAAGAAAACTAGTTTACTTACCGGTTTATTGAACAGAATCAGTAGCGTGAATTTTTAACACATACTCCGATGAATTTCATATTCCGTTAGAATTCCACTATTTAGCAACAAATATTCCATTAGAATTGCAACACCTCGCAAAACATACTACCTTATAAAATAATATAACAATAATTAATTATAATTTTATTAAAGTTTTATTATATAAAATTGGAAATTGATGAGGCATTATGGAATTCTCCTGAAGATCATTAATTTAATGAAGAAAACATATGAAGACATGACATGCAGAGTTCTTCACGAAGGACAGCTTACAGAACCATTTGGGATAAGAACAGGAGTGCGACAGGGATGCCTCTTGTCTCCATTTCTTTTCTTACTAGCAATAGACTGGGTTATGAGATCATCGACAACACACAACAGAAATGGAATCCAGTGGACTCTGACTAAGCAGTTGGATGATCTGGATTTTGCTGATGACTTGGCTCTTCTGTCCCATAACCGTAATCAAATGCAGGACAAATTGAAAACACTCGATGAGAGGTCACAGCAATTAGGTCTGAAAATACACAAGGAAAAGACAAAAATAATGAGAATAAATGCAGGTAATGATAACAGGGTTGAACTTGAAGAAACACCAATACAAGATGTAGAATCATACACATATCTTGGCAGTAATATAGACAAAGTTGGAGGGACAGACAGCGATATCAAAATAAGAATACAAAAGGCAAGAGGAGCTTTCATTGCATTGGGAAATATATGGAGATCAAGAGAAATCGGATCCAACACGAAAATAAGAATCTTCAACTCAAATGTGAAGTCAGTCCTATTGTATGCCTCGGAGACATGGAGAACAACAAAGACAACAACCAAAAAGCTACAGACTTTCATAAATGGGTGCTTGCGTAGAATAGAGGGATTAAAATGGTATGACAAAGTTACCAACGTGGAACTGATGACAAGAACTAGACAAGTGCCAGTGGAACAAGAGATGAGAAGAAGACGATGGCGATGAATAGGACACACACTGAGGAAACCTGTTGATAGCATTACAAGACAGTCCTTGTTCTGGAACCCACAGGGCAAGAGAGGCAGAGGTAGACCAAGAAGCACATGGAGAAGAGAGCTGGAAACAGAGGTGAAAATAATGAGGAGAACATGGAAAGAACTTGAGATGATGGCACGTGACAGGAGGACTTGGCATGTGTTTGTTGAAGGCCTATGCTCCTTTGGGAGTGGAGGGTTATGATGATATATATATATATATATATATATATATATATATATATATATATATATATATATATATATATATATATATATATATATATATATATATTAATAGGCTTTATATAGGCTATATATGTTAATATATGAGATCACAGACCAATCATAGACTACACACTTAATGAAAAGATCAAACAAAACATAGAAGATAAGGAAGCCAAAATAGAGAAAAATATACAATTTAATTATATTAAATAATTTTCATTATATAATTTTATATATTACAATTATAAAATTATATAATTTAAAATTATATAAAATATATATATATATATATATATATAATATATAAATTTATAATTATATATTATATTTATAATATATTTATAAATATAAATATATATAAAAATAATCTTATAAATATAGATGAGGTGTTAAGAATAGACAGTCCTAGGGAACTGCATAATATAGTCAAACAATATTTAACACGAACAAAGGTTAATATATAGTGGCTGAGAATGTGAAGGTCTGATGCTGGTCTTACAAGACATATGACTTTTAATAGGCGAAAGTCAATTAAATATCTGTTAAAGTCAGTTATATAACTGGAACCACCAGGCCTTTACAACCCTCCATTTTAATGTTATTCTTGTTCAGAGTTTCTTCTTTATTTTTTTTTATTTTATTTTATTTATTTAACGTATAAACATAATTGTGATTGTCCCTATTTACAATGATTTGACAATTGTGATGCCACTTTCTCATATCGGCAGTTGTTCATATTATTTGGAATTGAAAACAATATATATCCTAATTATAACCCATCAGAGGTTGAACGGGATATTTATCTTCATTAATTAAAAAAAAAAAAATCTTACTCGATGCTTATTCTCGCTACTAGCCCTGGTATTGTCCAGCCGAAAATGGCGTCTACGTCGTTCAGCCTCGTTTTCGATTCTGACATAGTTCGCGTAATTCTTTTTGTTTGTTTTTTTTTTAAATTTTTTTTACTTTACCCCTTCTGGGCCTTAAAGTGAGGTCTATTGACTTTATTGATTTATAGGTGTAAATTTTGTGTGATCCCGGCCCTGGCTAAGACACTTTGATCTTACCCAAAAGGCCGACGTGTAACTCGTAAATATTTTAAAAAAAAATAAAGTTTTACCTCGTTTTGTCCAGGCGCGTCCCGTTCAACCTAGTCGGAATTTTTTTTTTTTTTTGGGGGGGGGGGGGGGGGGGGGGAGGTTATAATTTTATTTGACATATCAAAGGCCGAGAAGCGACAGTGCAGAGATTACTGGTAAATACACTAATGTTAACGTACACAAATGTACATAATGGTACCATACTTTCATTGCAATGTATGCCCTATAAATTAGGGCTTGAAAAATAGTTTATAGACTCATTATATTGCTCCTCTCCACGGAAATCTTTAGTAAGTTATTATTTTGTTTGTTTGTTTGTTTGTTATTAGGCTTGTTTATTCGATTTCTCAAGATGAAATAGAGCTTAAATTTTTTATTTTTTTAAATCTAAAGACATATGCATGGAAACATTGACAATAATAGTTTGAACATAAGCATAACAATGAAAATACACTGCGCAGCTGTAAAAATATTAAAAAAAAAAAAAAAAATTACTTGCACACACTCATTTACGCACTCTTTCTAGTACTCCAAGGTTACACCTTTTACATTTTTTGGTAATGATAGTGTTGATTAAAAGGGGAAGGAGGAGGAAAAGAAAGAAAAAGACATTGGGTGTCAAAGACCTAGATTTAGAGTCCGTCGCGAAAGATTTCCGTCTTGATGGAAAATAATCAAAATAAAGGGTAAATTTACTTCAGCTAAAAGCAGGTATCCGATTTCGCTGATTTATGATGTCAAGACTTCAGGTCCAGCTTGGCTAAAATAAAATCGTACTGGACCGTGAAATGTAATCTGAAAGGATGTCCCCTGGGACAAAGACAGAGCCTTGGTTCATCCAGTGCATATCCTGTGTGACCGCTTACAACAAGCTTTACTCACATTTCATAGATGGAAAAAAGAAATATTGAACATTTCATTAAATATAAATATACATTTATACACACTCGGGCACACTTACATACACACAATTACAAGCACATTTCACTGCACCTTTTATTATTTTCCCCTCTTCCCCCCCCCCCCCCCCCCCCCCCCCCCTGAATTTAAAGGTTTGAGCCGTGCAATACCAACGTCAAAGACTTCCCACGAACATACTTAGGGATCAGTTGGCAAGGTTAGACTTTGACACTTTAACGACATCTAGAAACTGTGGTCAACATGACCTCCCGCGAATATATGTAGTTTAAAGGTCGAGCTGTAGTACTTGAGAGGATAGGAAGACTGGGGGAAGGGAGGGGGCACAGAAGGCCGAAAGCGGAATTACAAATGTTAGGATAGACAGAGAATGAGATAGTAGTGAGACGGAGGGAGAGCTGTTGGGGAAAGAAAGAGTCGTTTTACAAATAAAGGCTGCCTCGTTAAGGATGAGGTACCATCTCAGGGGCTGTTGATAAAACTTTCTGACGAAAAATGTGCAGAAATAAACCAGCTTAATCAAAATAATAATAATAATAATAAATAAATACAAAATAAATAGATTACACATGTAAATATGCATTAAAATGTAAAACATAATAATGACAATAACAACAATAATAATGATAATAGATACATAGAAAATAAAATAATAATAATTTAAAGGCAGGCTTCTCTCTGCGGACATGACAGAGGGGAGGATGAAAAATGTTTGACTTGCACACACTCTCTCACATGTACTTAATATAAAAATATTGGGTGATGGAGTCCCTCACCTCTAACGTTGTGTGTGTGTGGGGAGGAGGGAGGATGAGTAACTCGTATATGATAAAGGGGATCTATCTGCGGAATTAACAGATTACGCATTAAAAGTTACATATGTTAATATAAAAAATTTATTGAATACCAAGCCTGCTCTTGTAAAATGTATTCTTTAAAACAATAATAAGACGCCATAAGATTACCATACTTAAAATATGAAATATGTCTCACAAACTACATAAAAATGTGCGGCAAAAATGAAAAAAAAAGCAATTTAAATTATTAATAGATTAAAACAAGTAAGAAACTACTTTCTAATTTATATTTTTATTTTTGCGTAATTCTTTCCCTTAAACATTTAAACTTACCTTAGTAAACTCCCCTGAAAAATTCAAACCTGACCTATCTATCTATCTATCTATCTATCTATCTATCTATCTATCTATCTATCTATCTATCTATCTATCTATCTATCTATCTATCTATCTAGCTACCTAGCTACCTATCAATCTAATCTATCTAATCTATCTATCTATCTATCTATCTATCTATCTATCTATCTATCTATCTATCTATCTATCTATCTATCTATCTATCTATCTATCCAAAGCCGGATTAACGTAGTAGCAAAAGTAGCATATGCTACGGGCCCAGCACTTTTAGGGGCCCCGCGCCAATAAATATGTACATAATTTTTTGGTCATCTTCTAATACGAGCGTTAAACCAATGATCTTGTGATTTATGCCATCTTTAGCGCCTTTTCATTTTCAAAAGAGATTGAACAATCTCACACTAATGAGCATTGAACATAAACTTCTGCGTGAAATTGATACATCCTATATCATCAACAAATTTGCTCATGCTAAATGTAGAAACATTAATATTTAAACAGGTCAAATTCGCATTTGTAAAATAAATGTTACACTTACCCCAATTGGGTTATACAATCTCCTCGCACAGTGTAGAATGGACACTAGCAATTTATGTTATATGCTTTCGAATCACTTGGCCTGGAAATTTTTAATTCCTCTTAGGACAGTTGTTCTGCAAATACTTGGTATGGAAATATTTTGTATTCCTCTTATGACGGGTGATCTGATTCCTTAGGACTCCAGTCTTTGTATTTATAAATATGGGCTTACTTTTTTAAGTTTTAAAGTTTCCCAAATACTTTGAGCTGTCCTGGTCCTTTTAAGTTTCCAGTCTTGGTATTTATAAAGGCGGGCTTACTTTTTTTTACATTTAAAGTTTCCGACATACTTCGATCTGTCGCTTACAATATAGAAATTCTTAGTCTGATCCTTCTCTCTCTGGCTTCTGTGAGTCGCTATTTTAAGTTGCGATGCAGTCTCATCTGAGACTCCAATTTCATTATATTATATCTCTCATTCTCTGTTCAAATCCCAGATTGTGCTTCCGTCGAATTTCCCAATGAGATTCATTGTCTATTCCGGCTTCTCAAATCAAACCAACGGTTAGCTCTTTAGCCCTGGGTTGGGGTGTTTTAATTCAAGATATATCCCCCACGTGTTTAAAATATTAAATTTAATATCCCAATGCGTGACCTCTTTATAATAACCCGTAATAATTCCGCTAACTGACAAACAAATCTGTGAACTATTAAGATGTCCAGATGCTACCTTCCGCCCATATCGTCTTCCCAGACAGATTATCTGTAATAATCTCACAGAGATGGCCCTGCGAAAGCTATTATCTCATTAACGCCTGTGTTTTCGCATACCTCAGACGGCTCTCTCAGACAGACAATATTGGCTTCCTATTCATCCTCGTACGAGACCAGCTTGTGTCAAATGAGAATCGTCTTCTATCAAAGGTGGCCGGCGACTCAAAGAGATAAACGTATTACCGCTGACATGTGATAATTATCCTCGATAATACCACAGTTCACCTGGCGGAACGTAAATACGTCAGGGGGGTAGTCACAGTAAAAGAGTGTAGGAGAAATAAATACGCCAAATAATAGGAGAAAATGAAGAAAAGAAGTGATATTGCCAGAGTGGATGAAAGAGTGGGAGAGGGGTCAAAAGTACATGTAAAAACGACAGACGTTTCGTCACACAAGTCAGTCCTATTGTGTGGATATGGAACATGCAACAGCAAAAAGCAATAACCATGAAGCTACAGAATTGCATAAATGGATGCTTGTATAAAATAGAAGGATGGAGAAGTAACGACAAGAACAGGAGATAAGAAGAACACGCTAGCGATGAATAGGGCACACATTGAAAAAAGGCTATTGGTAGCATTATAAGACAGACCTCATTCTGGTGTCCCTAGGGTAAAAGAGGTGAGGGGTGGGGGGATTTAAAAAAGAAAGAAGATAAGTGCGACATAAATTAAGGAGGAGGAAGATTGATCTTGAGGTTGTGATTTAGGAGAGAAATTCTTGGCATGAGGTTTTTTTTTGTTTTTTTTTTAAGCCTTTGCTACTTGGGCTAGCTGAAGGATTATGAATAAATGAATGTATAACTATTTATTTATGTACCTAGTATAGCTTCCGGTGGGACCTGTAGGGATCAAGAGATTACTGAACCACTACTTCCTTCAGTTATATCATAAATGTCGACTTAGTGCGTGGGGCTAATCACGGGTCGACTGGCTATAATCTGTGCCCCGGGCAATAAGATTATATCATTTTCTCAGCTCCCCAATGAGCATAGGCCTTCAACAAAGTTATGTCAAGTCTTCTTGTCCCATGTCATCAGCTCCACATAGAGCGTAGACCTTCAACAAACTTATGTCAAGTTTTCTTGTCCCATGTCATCAGCTCCACATAGAGCGTAGACCTTCAACAAACTTATGTCAAGTTTTCTTGTCCCATGTCATCAGCTCCACATAGAGCGTAGACCTTCAACAAACTTATGTCAAGTCTTCTTGTCTCATGTCATCAGCTCCACATAGAGCGTAGACATTCAACAAACTTATGTCAAGTTTTCTTGTCCCATGTCATCAGCTCCACATAGAGCGTAGACCTTCAACAAACTTATGTCAAGTTTTCTTGTCCCATGTCATCAGCTCCACATAGAGCGTAGACCTTCAACAAACTTATGTCAAGTCTTCTTGTCCCATGTCATCAGTTCCACATAGAGCGTAGACCTTCAACAAACTTATGTCAAGTTTTCTTGTCCCATGTCATCAGCTCCACATAGAGCGTAGACCTTCAACAAACTTATGTCAAGTTTTCTTGTTTCATGTCATCAGCTCCACATAGAGCGTAGACCTTCAACAAACTTATGTCAAGTTTTCTTGTCCCATGTCATCAGCTCCACATAGAGCGTAGACCTTCAACAAACTTATGTCAAGTCTTCTTGTCCCATGTCATCAGCTCCACATAGAGCGTAGACCTTCAACAAACTTATGTCAAGTCTTCTTGTCTCATGTCATCAGCTCCACATAGAGCGTAGACATTCAACAAACTTATGTCAAGTTTTCTTGTCCCATGTCATCAGCTCCACATAGAGCGTAGACCTTCAACAAACTTATGTCAAGTTTTCTTGTCCCATGTCATCAGCTCCACATAGAGCGTAGACCTTCAACAAACTTATGTCAAGTCTTCTTGTCCCATGTCATCAGCTCCACATAGAGCGTAGACCTTCAACAAACTTATGTCAAGTCTTCTTGTCTCATGTCATCAGCTCCACATAGAGCGTAGACATTCAACAAACTTATGTCAAGTTTTCTTGTCCCATGTCATCAGCTCCACATAGAGCGTAGACCTTCAACAAACTTATGTCAAGTCTTCTTGTCCCATGTCATCAGCTCCACATAGAGCGTAGACCTTCAACAAACTTATGTCAAGTCTTCTTGTCCCATGTCATCAGTTCCACATAGAGCGTAGACCTTCAACAAACTTATGTCAAGTTTTCTTGTCCCATGTCATCAGCTCCACATAGAGCGTAGACCTTCAACAAACTTATGTCAAGTTTTCTTGTTTCATGTCATCAGCTCCACATAGAGCGTAGACCTTCAACAAACTTATGTCAAGTCTTCTTGTCTCATGTCATCAGCTCCACATAGAGCGTAGACCTTCAACAAACTTATGTCAAGTTTTCTTGTCCCATGTCATCAGCTCTACATAGAGCGTAGACCTTCAACAAACGTATGTCAAGTTTTCTTGTCCCATGTCATCAGCTCCACATAGAGCGTAGACCTTCAACAAACTTATGTCAAGTTTTCTTGTCCCATGTCATCAGCTCCACATAGAGCGTAGACCTTCAACAAACTTATGTCAAGTCTTCTTGTCCCATGTCATCAGCTCCACATAGAGCGTAGACCTTCAACAAACTTATGTCAAGTTTTCTTGTCCCATGTCATCAGCTCCACATAGAGCGTAGACCTTCAACAAACTTATGTCAAGTTTTCTTGTCCCATGTCATCAGCTCCACATAGAGCGTAGACCTTCAACAAACTTATGTCAAGTCTTCTTGTCCCATGTCATCAGCTCCACATAGAGCGTAGACCTTCAACAAACTTATGTCAAGTTTTCTTGTCCCATGTCATCAGCTCCACATAGAGCGTAGACCTTCAACAAACTTATGTCAAGTCTTCTTGTCCCATGTCATCAGCTCCACATAGAGCGTAGACCTTCAACAAACGTATGTCAAGTTTTCTTGTCCCATGTCATCAGCTCCACATAGAGCGTAGACCTTCAACAAACTTATGTCAAGTTTTCTTGTCCCATGTCATCAGCTCCACATAGAGCGTAGGCCTTCAACAAAGTTATGTCAAGTCTTCTTGTCCCATGTCATCAGCTCAAGGTCTGTCATTGTCTTCTTCATCCCATATGTCTATCTCCTGTTCTCTTCTCTGTTTTCCCTAGTCTCTCTCTCTCTCTCTACCTTTTTTACCCTGTAGATTCCAGAACAAGGACTACCTTGTAATGCTATCAGCATGTTTCCTCAATGTGTGTCCTATCCATCGCCAGCGTCTTCTTCTCTTGTTCCACTGGCACTTGTCTAGTTCTTGTCATCAGTTGCACATTAATGATCTTGTCATATTATTTCAATCCTTCTATTTTACGCAAGCACACATTTATAAAAGTCTGTAGCTTTGTGGTTGTTGTTTTTGATGTTCTCCATGTTTCAGAGCCATACAATAGGATTGACTTAACACATGAATTGAAGATTCTGATTTCTGAGTTGGATTTGATTTCTATCGATCTTCATATATTTCCTAAATCATTTAAAGATGCACTAGCCATTTGTAATATATATTCACATACTGCTTTATGCATTGTTTCCACAGACTCATTGGATATGTACGGATTTCATCATCAGCAAACTGACTTCGAAACAGCTGATGAGTCGTAAAGTAAGCTTAACATCTAATTCTACGCTTACTCTAGTATTACAGGTTTACTTTAGTACTCTTAATTTACTTTAGTATTCTAATCTACGTTTACTGAAATAAATATTTATTTATACTTAACGGCTGTTTCTATCTCTGGTCACGATATTTTGAGGCCACATTGATTCCTCCCATGGCTTAATTTTTACATCAGGCCATCTTGACTTTAACATCAGGTTATCTTAATTTTTACATCAGGTTATCTTAGCTTTAACATCAGGTTATCTTAACTTTTACATCAGGTAGCATTAATTTTACATCAGGCCATATTAATTCTTAAATCGGGCTATGTTAACATTTACATCAGGCCATATTAACTTTTACATCAGACTGTCTCGAAATAAGTTCGTTTTTTTGTTGGTCTTCACTCCTCTCCGGCATTATTGCTCAACCATTCTGTTTCCGTGCTAATTCTGTCAGTATTCGTTGTTTGCGCGCTCTTCGACCAAGGTTTCTTATCACATCTTGTCACACCTCTCACCCACCACTCTCTCCTGGTTATTTTCTTCTTTCTTATCGGCGACGCTTAGCGAAGGACCGAACTTGCCAGCTTAGAACGGAGTAAGAGGCTACTCTGAGTGTCAAGAGCACTAATCGTGGATAATACTTCACTGTGCTGCACCACTGCAGTGTGGATTTATCATAACAATACTAAGCTCGTCTTCCAGAAGTATGACCACACAACAATCGCTGACAATAAGAAATAACACCTTTAACAGGAATTTCCCTTCAATGATCGAATGCACACAATACCGCCACACACGGCTACAAATATATGAATTATATACATAAATAAATGCCAGAGAAAAACTTGCCTCCATAGATTTAACTCATAGCCGCATACAACACAAGATGACGGCCCCGTACTAGCAATGTACTGATTGCCGCTCACCGTAGCGGTCCTAATCTATAACAATGGAAAAAAACCTCCAAAAACTGGTCAACGTATACTTTGCGGTATGTAGACACTGCCACTAGATAATACACCAATCTAGCATTACACAATAAGGTCCACAGAATCCGCAACAAGGCAAAACTTAGAACATGAATCTCCTGGCATACTCTTCTCAGCAAAATGCTAGTCAGGGAAAAACTCAGTACGTCTTCTCTCGGACATGACTAGACGAACACTGCCTATCTTGGCGCCCAAAAATTCCCGCTTCCGTCAATCTCATGACTTGCGGGTATTTAATCCAATGTTGCCAAAACTCAGAGTTAACAATGTTGCCAGTCTAATTTTTCGTCACCGCGAAATAGCGCTGTGATATCCACCCCCCCCCCCCCCTAAGAAAGAAAACGTAGTTTTCTTCCATCGGAGGAGGCTTCGCCCGACCCCGTACGGAGTTGGGACGAATCTATGCCATCACAGCATCTCCTCGTCTGAACCGAGAGAAAGTCACCGTTCTAACCTGCCCAATGTCAATACAGCATTTACCGAGGTACCCCAACACACAACATAAGTATGAAGTAAGCTATCCCAGGTTCTGGTAGTCGTGAAAAATAACAACGACTGTCCACACCTTGTCTATCAAAACACAATATATAGTACATTCATAGTTGTTCTTATCTAGGCATCCACAACAGTAAATAATCTCATAGCATAGACAATCATTTGTAACATGGTTTAAATATACATCCCGTTCAACTCTATAGCAGATCGCCTTTATGGCACCATGATACATAAATTACAAAGCATGACATAGCATAGTACCAACATGACCTTTAAAGATTACAAAACCCTCATATTCATATCAGAATAGTACTGGAGGCGTGGGTCAGACTCTAAGGTTCGGTTCGCGTTAACCGAACACTTTAGCTGCACGCACACCCGCTCCCTGTCCCCTGCTATTGCTGAACTATCAGCAGGTGGTTATGAAGCAACATGTGCTTCCACCTGACTGCATCACGCGCACCCCACCTATTCGCGAAAGTTACTCGCGCAACCGTGGTATTGTCTCGTAATGACAATACCTCGACGAATTTAACCGGCGCGACCTCATTAAACACTCGTCTGAGTGTGCGCCAACTAGCCCCGCTTCAGATGGACTTTCTTGTCAGATGGTGATACTTCGACCACCTGATCGTCCGCCTCGGGACTTCGGCGTTGCTGAGCCTCCGCTCCAGCCAAACCCATGGCACTATGCACTCCCCGTACATTGCCGACGATTAAATCGGCAATTGGGTCCTCGAGGACGAACGCGTTCACTCTACCCAACAAAAACGGTATGTTCACATTAATACAAGCCTGGGGGTAAGACTCAACTTTGCCCCCAAACGTGGTGCATTTTACCGTTTTGCCCGTAAGGCAGGACTCGTCGATACACGACCGACGCACCCCGCTAGTTGTACATTCAGTGTCCCTCAACACCCGAACTGGTCTATTCTCCACCTTGCCTTTGTGGAGAGCCACCTTGCCAGTCTCATGGACTGCCGCAGTGTAGCACTATCCTCTCGTTCGCATGGAACAGAGGGCGACCCCTCGCACAGTCTTCGCTGTTGACTGAGTCCAACACAACCGCGGAATTCGCGTGTTCAATCGGGGTAGGACACCTGTCAGCGCAATGGTTATTGCCACCACAATTGGAACACAGGCGCTCTTTTTCGTCTCATCGCGTGTACCCCTGCTGGAGCTTTTCGATGACGAAGACCGTGCATCGGAGTCAGACGATCGACTTTCGGAGGACCCACTCCTCTGCTTCGGATGTTTTGTTTTATACCAAAACCTATCTTCGTCCCCAGACTTCTCGAAGCGTACCTGCTTTCGCGTTTGACGCTCTCCACCGTCGCTATTACTTATAAATTGTCGGTTCTGCCAGTTCGAGCAACTATTCCGATGGGAACGGAAATTACCATAATTTCCTCTTCTTGGCTGATAGGGACTGGAGGACCTAACTTCATGCTGCTTTTGGCACCTGTCTGCATCGCCTGACTGATTTTGCCATGGTTGGCGTTGCACTTTGCCGACGCCTGCAACTAAGGCGTCTGGCAGACCTGACTACTGAATGGGTTTGCCCGGATGGGCAAGGACATAATGATGCCCCAATTGGGCCATGGACTCAATGTCTTTTGGCTGGCGCTCTTGGAAGAAGGCCACCAACTCAGTTGAGCACGACGACAACACTTTGTCTCGTAGAATCAAGTCTAGCAAGCCATCATAGTCCTTATTAATCCCCACCATCTCAATCCATCTGTTGAACAGAAGTTTTATCTTCGAGATAAAGTCCTCGAAGTCTTGGTCTGCACTTGGCATCGCATTTCTAAAACGCGTCCGGTACCCATCAGCAGTCAGACGGAACTTCCGGAGCAACCTTTCCTTTACTTTGTCGTAATCGACCCTTTCTTCTAGCGGGAGGCTATAGAAAGTCTCCATCGCCGGCCCCACTAGCAACGTAGATAACAGAGATGGCCACTGATCTCTGTCAGCCTTCCAGGCCACGCATTCGGCCTCGAACCTCTGGAGGAAAAAATATAAGCTGTCGATTTTATCATTAAAATTCGGCAGACGCAGCCTAAAGGGACGATGAGACTCCCTAGGAGTCGAGTTCTGACCACTCGCCCCCACTTCCAATCTCTTTAATTGTATTTCCTTATCAATCCTCATCCTTTCCTTCTCTATCTCTAACACTCTATCTTCTTTCATCTTCCTTTCCTGTAATTCTCGTTGCATCTTCTTTTCCTGTAATTCTCGTTCCATCTTCTTTTCTTGTATTTCGAACTCTCTTCTTTTGAGCTCTAACTCTTCAGCGCCACCCTCTCTTTCCCGCTTCTGTTTCTCAATCTTTTTCTTCTCTTCCTGCTTCTGTTTCTCAAACTTTTCCTTCTCTTCTACCTATCCGAATGCACCCCTCTAAGCCCATGATGTACACTCACAGTACTCAATAATAATTCACTGTGCACCTGCTCACTCGTATGTACTGTAAACACTTCACTTATATCAACAGATACTTTCTGCTTACAAAGTATGCAGTAATGATAGTGATGCGTGATGCCATATGATGATGGATGGTATCCGCATGTCTGGTTTTGTGTGGTGTGCAGATGTGTTCAGTCAAAACAATGTTCATACAAAAATAACAGGGCAATCCACATAGGACGTCAGTAAACTCACGACGTATAAAGTCAATGATTCTTGAAACAGCCGTTGACGTTTTTCTTCATTATTTATTGTGGACGCCACAGTGACAAAATGGTTACGCGAATATGTAGACACATCAAACAGTCATTATCACAGCAACATTCAATACAGCAATAGACGGTAGACAGCATTACAATGATGAGTCAGATGCATGTTATATTTCAAAGTGCTGTAAATGTAGTCAGGTGAAAAACTCCATCCCTTTCTATAACAGCCAGGAGATAACCAGATGTATGAGATCAGTTCACTCTCCTTAGTTTGACTTCAGCAAGACAGACACGTCTGCCGAAGTATAAATAATGTCCTCAAAAATATCCTCTAGATAATAAAGGTTTTTCAAACCTAGTTCATTTAACAAAGTAGCAAGTAATGGTCCTTGGAACCTGCATCAACCGATGCAGCACAATACAGCGACATGTGAGCTAGGAAAACATCTCGTGACGACGACTTTCGAAGACAGGCTATGAACCAGAAATCGTTCACGACCAAAAATCGATAGAGTTAATGAAAATGTTAATTTACCTTGCCTTCCGGAAATACACAGAAATATTATGCCTCCCGGCATGTGCAAATACACTAGAGGTATTATCTCGAATAAACGAAATATCCATAAGAGGACTCTCACATTCCTGACAGAACAAAAAAAAATAGCGGAGATCCCCTCTTCAACGAGGCATCTCTTTCGCCATTCCAAATCGCTCACTCCACTAGTGGTGGGCGGAAACCGATCGACCAAGAAGCAAGACAAGTCATGCGCAGTCCAGCGCAAAATGACCACAGCTCAAACTTAACTGCATTCGATACCAACGCGAGAAGACAAATGCTTACCGAGAAAAGTGACTATAAATTTCAAGCAGTTGTTGCCCTTGCGTTATAAAATAGATATTGAAATAAAATAATGTTGCGAGAATTTATCACGCAACATATCACCACCTCCTCCCGATAAAAAAAAAAAAAATGTGGAACATATTTTTTTTTTTCAATATCAAAGAGCATGCGATAAGCGGCTCAAAACGCACGAATTATGCGCTGATAATTAACTAAATTGCCAAACAATAGGCTAATTATAGAGTGTCTGGTGAGGATATACCTCAACAGAAAAATAAATATGTCTCAAAAAAATATTCACATCGGGGAGGTGTCACCAACACACATCACGTTAGCATGTAAACACAATATACGTATGCAAGTTACTATAATCATCATTAAACAGCATACTCTAATATTGTCTTTAAAAATGGATGTACAAATCTGATAGGAAAATTTAAATAGTACATTCTTTGACATGTAATGACATAAGTACATAGTAAAGTTAAACTACATGACGATCCAGGACATATGCTCTGGTATTCCGAGGGTAAGTACACAATCTAGAACTCGTCATGCTTGATACTAGTAAGGTAAGTCCTCAGCTCAACAATGACATTCTGAGAAAGTACAAGCAATATAATGCTAATTAATAACTAATATGCTTCATAAGGTACAATACATTATTAATAATTGTGGCTGTTTAGTAAACTAACGGCCCTTATATTAACTACTCAGTCCTCCTCTATCATCTTAAAAAACGAACAGAAGAAGATGACAACAAAGCACGATAGTGTGTACATATAAAGTGAGTACAGATGTGCTAATCTATTGTAGAAATATAGGTGTGTTATGACTCTGTAATATATGGAAATATAGGACAGAAGTATTAGTTGGAGTCATGTGGGCATCTAGACAAAATGTCAGCCATCACATTATCCGCACCACGGATAGCTCGTACCGTGAAGTGAAAAGGTTGAAGAGCTATAGCATATCGAGTGGATCTCGAACTCTTCAAATTCTTAGTCTGAATAGCTGTAAGAGCTTTCTGATCAGTCTCTAGAATGAAATGTGCGCCCAGGAGGAATCTTTGTAGTTTTAGAATTGACCAAACCATCGCTAACAACTCACGGTCTAAAACCGAGTAGTTCCTCTCTGCCGCATTTAGTTTTCTAGAAATGTACATAACAGGATGCAGAGTATTTGCATATTCTTGCATCAGTGCTGCTCCAATCCCAGTGGATGAAGCATCACTCCGAAGAACAAAAGTCCTATCAAGAGTAGGTAATCTTAAGATGGGAGGAGAAGAAAATATATTCTTGATTTGGTCTAGTGAAGATTGGCATTCTTCAGACCAACGGACCAGATTAGGCGAACCTTTCTTCAACAATGTTGATAGAGGTGCCATGATCGAAGATAAATTTGGAATAAATCTCCCATAAAATTGAATTAAACCTAAGAGACTCCTAACTTGTTTCTTCGTTTTAGGAACAGAGATGTTCAGTATTTTGGAAGTATTGTGGTCTTCTGTCTTCAAGAGACCATGACCAACACGATGACCCAGGAAAGAGATTTCACCAAAACCAACAAAAGCTTTAGAAGGTTTTGCTGTCAAATTATTCTCACGTAGAGTGGACAGTAAGTCATATAACCCTAAATAGTGATCTTCCCAGGTATCACTGAAGAGACAGATGTCATCTAAGTATGCGATGACATCCGAACGATGTGACAGAATTCGACGCATCATGCGAACGAAAGTGGCAGGGGCGTTCATGAGACCAAAAGGCATAACATTCCATTGAAATAGACCCCTAGGTGTAGAAAAAGCAGTAAGAGGTTTGGCATGCTCTGCTAAAGGCACTTGCCAATAACCTTTAGACAAGTCAAGTTTAGTGAAGAATCTAGAATTAGAAAGTCTAATCAGTAGATCTTCTAACAAAGGCATCGGTTTTCAGCGTCGAACTTTGTGACCTGATTCAATTTGCGATAATCAACGCAAATTCGTATGTTCTTATCCTTCTTCCGGACAATAACCATGGAAGAAGAATATGGTGAAGTCGATGGTTCAATTATATTTAATTGAATCATTTCATCCAATTCCTTTTCCACTTGCGACTGAAAGTGTATAGGAATAGGATACGGCCTAACCCTAATTGGATTATTGTCGGTAAGAATTATGTCATGTTCTATGACATCTGTGTGTCCAGGAATGTCAGTGAGAACATCCTGAAATGTTTGTAACATCGACGAGACTTGTCGATGTTCGTCACCAGAAAGATTAGGAGAAACAGAAACGTTTTTCCAAGATTCCGTGGAATGTAATGGAACCACTGGAAGGGGAAGGTTGACATCAGAGAAGGTAGCTTCCTCATCCTGTATGACAGACAGGGATGAATAATGACCGTGAGGTGCAGGAGCATCATCCGTTGCCTGGAAAATAGGCAGCAAATAGTCCGGACGTTCGTGAAATTCCGAAAGCATGTTTATGTGGAAAGTTTTATGCTTTCCATCAATATCGACCACATAGTCAACATCGGAAATCCGAGAGACTATTGCATACGGACCTTTCCATGCAATAAGAAGTCTATTTTCCCTACTGGGGAGTAGGACGAATGCTTTGTCACCTGGACAAAGTTGTCGTAGACATCTATTCTTGTTAGCAAACTGCCTTGCCTTCTCTTTAGCAATTTCTGATGAAGCAGTTGCTAGCTTACATGCCTCAATGATCTTTTGTCTAAGAGCAATGACATACTCATATGAGGATTGAGTTTCATCGCTAATATCATCGGCAGTGATGAGATCGTGTAATAAAGACATAGGGCCGCGTGGACGCGCGCCAAAGACAAAGTTCGAAGGGAGAAAATCCTGTGTGTTCATTAGGGACTTCTCTATAGGCAAAGAGAGCCGCGGGTAAAACCCTGTCCCAATCTTGAGGATGATCTTCAGTTATCTTACCAAGCAAAGTCTTGAGCGTTCTATTCAGACGCTCAACTAACCCATTAGACATAGGATGGTAGATACTACTGAGAGATCGTTCAATATGTAAGGTAGACATTACCTGTGACATAGTGTCAGATATGAGTTGAGTGCCATGGTCTGACAATATTTCTCTGGGGAACCCCAAGCGAGAAAATATCAACCAAAGAGCATCTGCGATATCTGTAGTAGATATGCTCTTAAGAGGAATAGCCTCTGGCCAACGTGTGCACATATCGACACATGTAAGGATAAACTGATGTCCTCTGGCCGACTTGACCTTAAAAGGGCCAATAATATCTATGGCCATTTTCTGAAACGGCCGAATAGGAATGTCAGCAGCCTGGATAGGCGCAGCATGTCGTGGTCCTCTAGATTTGACCTCCTGACATACCTTGCATGATCGGCAGTAAATACGAATGTCCTTATTGACAAAAGGCCAAAAGAAAGCCGCAAGGACTCTCGACTTCGTACGGGCAAAACCCATATGTCCAGCACATTGCGAGTCATGAGCATGTTGCAATATTTGCACTCTCATGCTCTTGGGAACAAGAATTTGCGAATGTGCCGACGTAGTCGAATCTTGTACCATACGTACAAGTACGCCGTTTCTCATTGCAATCCAAGATTTTCTATTTGTATCCTGATTCGGATCACCTTTCTTCGCAAGAACGAAGAATTTTTTTAAAGAAGGATCTTCTTCTTGCAATTTTATGAAAGAGTCACGAGTAATCACTAAGTGACTATCTTGGCTATCAACTTCATTATCACTATTCAGTGAAGTTTCGGGTGTTTGTAGAGCTTGTGCTCTTGTAACTACTGCATTTGTAGCTTGCATGTTATTATCTTCCCAAGCAGCAATCTGCTGTGGGGTACACTCCCTAACTCCGTGAATACGACCAATAATAAGGTCCGCAATAGGATTAGGTAAGAGACAAGCATGCACATCTCCAGTAAAGAAAGGAGTGGCAATGCGAATTACAGCAGTAGGATATTTTTCTAGAGTGCCGCCAAATGTGACACATTTAATAACCCTTCCTGTAGCACAAGATGGATCTACAAGCGATTGTCTAACACCAATAGTGGTGCATCCGGAATCGAAAAGTAGTGAGACCGGAGTATCATTAACAAGACCCTTATGTAGAATTAAAGAACCCCTCCCGTCATGCGCAACAGCAGCAGGAAGAGCGGGAAGTGGGTGACCACAACTCAAAGTAGTTATGGTACCCGGTTCGAATAAAGTACTGCATTGGGGGCATTTGTTTGCTCTCTCAAAGTCAAAAGCAGAACTAGTGACAGCGTCAAAGTTTTTACTATCAACAACATGATTACAGGCTCCCTCAGTTTCCTGTTGTACAACATTAGCCTGCTGATATCTCTTTTTTTTGTGTTGAGATCTACCCCGACTATTATTACCTCTGAAGTTATCAAAGTTATTATTATCTCTGCAGTTATTATTGTCTCTATTGTAATTGTTATCCTGGTTCGAATTCCAGTTTCCACGATTACTATCATGTTCACATTGATGCGAACATCTATTTGTTTGGTTCTGAGGTCTTCGGCAGGAATAACCTCTATTACCATATCCTCTTTTGAAATGCTTATAATTATTAGGGTGATAGTAACGAGTACTATCAGGTTGTCTCCAATTCTTCGAAGAAGAAGAATCACCATGAAATTGATTTCCATGATTTTGACAGAAATTACCGCTACTCTTTCTATCAAAATTTTGTTGGAATCTACGAGCAAAGTTTTGGCCATACGGAGCTGCCGAAGCAACTGGTAAACCTTCTTTCACCTTAGAGTTACCCATGGTTATGTGTGGGTGTGCAGTTACGTATTGGCAACAGAAATCTTCCATTTCCCTTATTGTTTTAGGTTTACGTTCATGAAGGAAAGCAAGGAAAGACTCACTGACAGACGACATGACTTTGTCTCTAAGTATTAAGTCCATAAGTCCTTCATAAGTTTTTTTCGTCTTAGATAGTTCAACCCATCGTGAGAAAGTAATGCGTATTCTTGCAATAAACTCGGAGAATTCAACTCCATTTTCAGGTAACATGTTTTTAAATTGTAGACGATAGCCGTCTTCGTTAAGCTGATATTTCTTTAACAAAGCGGCCCTGACAACCTCATAATTGTTCTTGTCAGGTTCATCCACCATATTTAATATACTTAGAGCTTTACCTGTCAGTATCCCTGATAACTGATAAACATATTTTGCTTTGTCTATGTTATGAGCTGTACATGCTTGTTCAAATCTGTCCAGATAGAACATTATGTCATCGCTGGAAGGACTAAATGTTGGTAACTTAATCTTAAAAGTATCATTATTAGCCTTACCAGAAGATGAACCCTTGTTTGAATCATTACCATTACTCATGCTTGTCAATTTCATTTTATTCTCAGCCTCTTTTTGAAGTCTTTCAGCTTCTAGCTGTAGCTGGAGTTTTCTTTCCTCAGCTTCTGATTCCCTTTTTTGTTTTTCCATTTCCATTTGGAATCTTTTTTCATCCACCTGCATCTGCAGTTTCTTTTGTTCAGCTTCCATATGCAGTTTCTTTTGTTCAGCTTCCATTGCTTTATCATATCGAGCAGTTGCAAATTCTTCTAACTTATCACCAGTCTTGCCAAGCAATTTACCCTGCTCAATAAAGTGCTCAAATGTAGACATGTTGTCTAACATATGAGTCCAAAACCTGAAATAATTAACTAATTTATTTCAAACCTAAGTGTAACAAGTCTTAATTAAGCACTTGTATATTCACATCACATTATATTATCCCAGTCTCTGTGGGAAACAAGTCTCCAATCAAAGAACTTGTATATGAAATATCAACAATCAATTCTTGATCATAAGTGCACTTCTCATTCAATAGTGCACGACACTATTCATCATTCATTTATCATCAGTGTAGTAGTAACAGTGCATTAGCATAGCCCATTAACTAATTACTATAACTGTAAACAATGACTATGTAAACACATGCAGAATGTAAACATTGAAAATGTAAACAATACAAACAATGTAAACAATAACAATGTAAACAATAACAAAGATCAGCAACAATACAAAAACGTTCGCAGAAATCAACTAAAAATAAAGCAGAAATTAATGAAATATCACAAAAAATGTGACGATATCTGCGATAGAATTAAACAAAATACATGACACCACAGTGTATAAACAAAAATGTTGTATGAAACTAAATTATAGACAAGAGTAGGCTAACAAATACAAACAAATCAAAACAAAACTAAAGAATGCGAAATAATAACGAAAACAATATTAAAACATGTCATCACAGCTAACATAAATAGCAACAGAAGTCGCTTAGCAAATTCCAGTATTGGAAATTTGCAAACCTTACAGAAAACGCTCACAATAGACGACCTCTATGACGTGGCATAATCTAACGGAGACACCACCCAACCGAGAACCCGCTGAAATATAAACATATAAATATACGAATAACATATAAACATATAACATATAGAATGAGATGATACACAGAAGACTCAGCAGAAGTATAAGGGCACAGTTTACATACAAACAGGCCACTTAACTTATAGGCTTCCAATCGTAGAACAGCAGAAAAAACGGATGTCAATCAACGTCCTAAAGAGCGAAGCTCCAACGATGATGGCACATCTGAACTGCTTCCACTGCTAACACGATGGTACAAGAGCTTCTGAAATACTGTGTGTTGAGTTGTTTCGGCACTTGACCTTCTAATCCAAAAGTAAGTTGATGGAAATCGGTACTTGGCCTTCTTCAGAAAACAACCCGTTTCAACCGGCACTTGACCTTCACAAAAACGACAGCACTGGAACCTTGACAGCAGCAACTTGCTTGACTTGCGTAAAAGATAACAGCAGTCCGAGTTATCCGGCAACATGTAACAACGCCGGGTACTGTCAAATTCTTGTTTCCGTCAAAAAGTTGAAATTTTGACTTTTACCGGGCAACGCCGAGTACTTTGAAAATTTTGAAGATGTTGACTGTATTGAAGAATGTTAATTTCTTGAAGGATGCTGATGAATTCTTGTTGAAAATGAAGTGGGTAAGGGACCCCGTGTTTGCTAGTACCAGAATCAAACCAGCTTATGGCCACCAAATGATGCGTGATGCCATATGATGATGGATGGTATCCGCATGTCTGGTTTTGTGTGGTGTGCAGATGTGTTCAGTCAAAACAATGTTCATACAAAAATAACAGGGCAATCCACATAGGACGTCAGTAAACTCACGACGTATAAAGTCAATGATTCTTGAAACAGCCGTTGACGTTTTTCTTCATTATTTATTGTGGACGCCACAGTGACAAAATGGTTACGCGAATATGTAGACACATCAAACAGTCATTATCACAGCAACATTCAATACAGCAATAGACGGTAGACAGCATTACAATGATGAGTCAGATGCATGTTATATTTCAAAGTGCTGTAAATGTAGTCAGGTGAAAAACTCCATCCCTTTCTATAACAGCCAGGAGATAACCAGATGTATGAGATCAGTTCACTCTCCTTAGTTTGACTTCAGCAAGACAGACACGTCTGCCGAAGTATAAATAATGTCCTCAAAAATATCCTCTAGATAATAAAGGTTTTTCAAACCTAGTTCATTTAACAAAGTAGCAAGTAATGGTCCTTGGAACCAGCATCAACCGATGCAGCACAATACAGCGACATGTGAGCTAGGAAAACATCTCGTGACGACGACTTTCGAAGACAGGCTATGAACCAGAAATCGTTCACGACCAAAAATCGATAGAGTTAATGAAAATGTTAATTTACCTTGCCTTCCGGAAATACACAGAAATATTATGCCTCCCGGCATGTGCAAATACACTAGAGGTATTGTCCCGAATAAACGAAATATCCATAAGAGGACTCTCACATTCCTGACAGAACAAAAAAAATAGCGGAGATCCCCTCTTCAACGAGGCATCTCTTTCGCCATTCCAAATCGCTCACTCCACTAGTGGTGGGCGGAAACCGATCGACCAAGAAGCAAGACAAGTCATGCGCAGTCCAGCGCAAAATGACCACAGCTCAAACTTAACTGCATTCGATACCAACGCGAGAAGACAAATGCTTACCGAGAAAAGTGACTATAAATTCCAAGCAGTTGTTGCCCTTGCGTTATAAAATAGATATTGAAATAAAACGATGTTGCGAGAATTTATCACGCAACAGATAGTAAATATTAATATCACTTCTCAAATTTACAAATATATATATGCATGTAAGTAAATACCACCTCACCTCTCACTGTAAACACATAATCCACTTTACGTCTTATTGTATAACTATAGCCTTACTTTGCCACTTGGCTACTGTCTCCTTACTCTGTAGATTTGGTCCTTCCGATCACTTAGTCTCTGTGATACACTCAAAGACCATTACAATAGTCGACAGTTGTATAACATCAGCTGATGATACTTCTTGGTGAATTGACAATAAATCAACTTTTACACCATAGTCTGTTACTGGCACTCACACTGGTGCTGTACTTCAGACAATAATTCAATTCCTAATAATCTATCTTATATAAGTGTTTACACTGGCAAAATGAACACTCCACAGATGAAAAGACACACACTAAACACTACGAAAAATCCCAGTCACGAGGAATAAGATGGTAGACAAAGTTGAGCAGAGGTAGACTGGTATATACAATGCGTGACTGCACACGAACGAAAACAAGGGATACCTGTTAACGTATTTACAAGATAGCAAGACGGTATGAGAGAACACACTACTTAAACACAACAAAAGAATTACTGACTGTGCAAGACAATGTAAATACCAACTACACCGATACACCTAACACCAACAGGGCTTGGAATGTTAAGTAGGGCAGTCGCGGGAAAACCTTCTGCCTTACTCCACCACTAAACATACACAGCCACACCCTAGAAAGAAGTCAGTCTAATCCAATCTTTTCCCACAAGTAGGAACAGAATGAATTAAACTCGCAACCCGTCCACCCTTAAACTCACAAATATAATATTAAACACAGTAGACTAAACAACAACTACACTTAACAATGAAGTACTGAGAGCTATCACTTTCTCTAGCCACCAGCTTGATCACACCAATTAAGATAAACTAATTAACATATAAGCAAAAATATAACTAAAACATATCCACAATTTATTATATATATATATAATAGTAAAGACCACCAAGAAATAGGAACTTATAGTGGAAGATCCCCCTAACTAACTAACCCCATATGAAGATACAACTGAGTTTCTACAAAGAAAGCGAGGAAAAAGAACAAAACAAAAGGAAAAACAAACGACAACAAACCAACAAGCAAACCTTCCGAAACAGACGTAGAAAAGAACAAAGCTTGCTAACCTAACAAGACTCCGACACACTGTCCCACTACCCTAGAGAACCAGACTGAACAATTAGTAGTATCAGGTGGATAGACAGAAACGAAAATTATAAAGGAAGAAAACAGAATTCAATGGAAAAGCAAGAAAAACATAAATATAACAAATCGTACAAGATTTACAGACAAAAAAAAAATTAACTGCTGGTCCAGCGACGCTTGTCTAAGTAGCTCCTTAGCACCGATGATGAAGATGAATACACTACACACAGTACTCCACAAACTTGACAATATCCAGACGAATATAATGTTCCAGAAAACCAGACCAGACTGTGCCAGCTTCTAACAACAGTGTCCTTTGGCCCGGTGCTGCGACAAATATCCAGGCGAATCCACTGTACTACACGGTGATATCACAGCACTGTCCACAATAAAGTAGCGACTGTACACTCCCACGAAAGTTCAGCTAACCGACCAGCTTCATCAGTCTATGTGCCCGATAATATGGTTTCTGTCTTTGGCACTATGATATGCAAGTGTCTCACAACGAATACTCCACAGTTCTAGACTTAAGCAATCCACCAGTCTACAGCACCGAAAAATACCAAGGTCACGACAGAGGCGTTGGAAGGCACCCACTGGACAGGCCCCTCAGTGAAGTAAGGTCACGATAGCGGCGTTGGAAGGCACCCACTGGACAGGCCCCTCAGTGAAGTAAGGTCACGACAGAGGCGTTGGAAGGCCCCCACTGGACAGGCTCCTCAGTGAAGTAAGGTCACGACAGAGTCGTTAGAAGGCACCCACTAGACAGGCCCCTCAGTGAAGTAAGGTCACGATAGAGGCGTTGGAAGGCACCCACTGGACAGGCCCCTCAGTGAAGTAAGGTCACGACAGAGGCGTTGGAAGGCACCCACTGGACAGGCCCCTCAGTGAAGTAAGGTCACAACAAACAAGATGTCCAAACAAGAGGAGTACCACATATCCTGAGACACCTCTACCCCTATTGATCTCCGTACCATCTACCAATTCCTACCATCCAACTTCCTTCCACCCTATACCAAACTATATAGACCATCTATCTCCCATCTGGCACCCATTAGCCACCTGGGACAATCTATACCAGATACTACTGACACCTTAAACTTTGCTGCTCCACCTGGATCACTATCACTACGCCACAAAATCTACCTTGCAATACCTCGAACTGACAAGCCAGACGCAAGCTGCAACTTAATTCTATCACTTTGACACTTAATTGCCACTCTAGCACCACAATTAACCTGCACACCGTGTCAAACACAAAATTCTGTGAACTGAAAAAAAACTAATCCTTCGCTGTGACGCTAACTAGGTCAACTACTATTAGCGAGGTCACTCGACCATAAACAGCTCACTAGAACTAATACACTAGCGTGAACACTGACATAAACACTGGGCGTAAACCTTCTACAATCTGTGTGCATATAAAACTCTAGCCTTATAATGAAAATTTAGGCTCTACAGCCTTTAAAGAATGGGATCGAGCCACCCAGATGTCAAGGGCACTAATCGTGGATAACACTCCACTGTGCTGCACCACTGCAGTGTGGATTTATCATAACAATACTAAGCTCGTCTTCTAGAAGTATGACCACACAACAATGGCTGACAATAATAAATAACACCTTTAACAGGAATTTCCCTTCAATGATCGAATGCACACAATACTGCCACACACGGCTACAAATATATGAATTATATATATATATATGCCAGAGAAAAACTTGCCTCGATAGATTTACCTCATAGCCGCATACAACACAAGATGATTGCCCCCGTACTAGCAATGTACTGATTGCCGCTCAGCGTAGCGGTCCTAATCTATAACAATGGAAAAAATCTCCAAAAACTGGTCAACGTATACTCTGCGGTATGAAGACACTGCCACTAGATAATACACCAATCTAGCATTATACAATAAGGTCCACAGAATCCGCAACAAGGCAAAACTTAGAACATGAATCTCCTGGCATACTCTTCTCAGCAAAATGCTGGTCAGGGAAAAATTCAGTACGTCCTCTCTCGGACATGACTAGACGAACACTGTCTATTTTGGCGCCCAAAAATTCCCTCTTCCGTCAATCTCATGACTTGAGGGTATTTAATCCAATGCTGCCAAAACTCAGAGTTAACAATGTTGCCAGTCTAATTTTTCGTCACCGCGAAATAGCGCTGTGACAATGAGCGACATTCCTATTGCTAACCCAGACTGTATGTCTGGGAAGATACACGAAACTATGTTGTTGCATGATACGGTGCTATTTTGCAAACATGGCGTACCCAAATACACGGTCGATCCCACTGGTGTATAGGAGGATAACAATCTTGGTAAAGATTAAAACACGGACATTGATGCAATGCTTCTGGCAGATTGAATTTGTCGCAATAATCAACTACTCGAAATTCCCATCTTGGAGGAGATTACAATGTTTGATCTGTGATGTAGTGAATTTGTAAACATGATAGGAGAAACGGAAGAAGCAAGACCTTATATGGTTATGGAGTTTGAAAATCGCATGTACAGGGCACAATCATATGTTATCTACAAGTAATATTCTACATGGCGGCAGTGGGGGGACCCTTACCAAAATCAGACACTTATTCGCAATCGGTTTGGCTTTTGAGAAGCTTAAATAGACTGCTCTTGACTGGACGTCTCTAAGTAGTAACTTGAGTATGTAGGCTGAAATCTTACTTATATTCTGCAATGTTGTAAGACTACTTCACTGACTTCCAATTCCGTCAACAAGAAATCATAGACAGCCATAAACACAGAATATTAGGACCCAAAATGTAGGACGCAATAGGACTGGATGTGACTTCTAAGATTAGAAGAGGTAATCCCAAAAACATCTCTTTGTGCCTTAAGTTCTAGGATCCAATTTCAGTTTGACACACACACACACACACACACACACACACACACACACACACACACATATATATATATATATATATATATATATATATATATATATATATATATATATATATATATATATATATATATATATATATATATATATATATATATATCATGTCGATTTCCACTGCCCAAAAGTAATTTCACCCGCCTCGAGGTTAAAAGTTTGAGGAAGATGAAGTGGTGGATGGAAGCGGAGACCAACCGATGACTATGTCAGGAGACCCAGTACTTAGCAGAGACATTTGTCTCCTTTAAGTTTGTGATACAAGTTTGTGGTACAAATTTCTGGTACAAGCTGCCAGCAATCGACGCTAGGTACTATCATCAGATGAGTCTTAAATACGCTTAACAACCCTTGTAGTTACCTCATCCTTAATGCATGAGACGTGCTACTGCCAACAGTCTTGACTATTGTGGAGAAATACAATCTAGGGCACCGGTGGGAACCAACAGTGGCTGAAGCATTTTTGACCGACCCCACGCCAGATGTTAAGTACCATAACAGCGCAACCAAAGAACATATACAAACCAACGTTTCCACCACAGTTTAAATCATCCAGTGATTATAGATTTCCTCACCCCTTTTTTTTTTTTTTTTTTTTTTTTTAACAACTTTATTTATTTTACGTTGTTAAACTGTACGTGATTATTAAACCTGTTTAACTATAAATCTATAGTTGGTTTAATCACTAATGAGTGAAGTGTATGTCTGCACCTGAATGATTCGTATTGTTCTAAATACATAACAAGATAGAGCTATTAGATTAAGATTTTGCGTAATCACCGTCAGGTTGGGGCTCAGAAAAACAAGCGAAAATATATTACCTCACAGAAAGAGCGGGAGATTAATAAGTTCATGACAGATTAGATGATCTAAATTGTTGTGCTTCCTTTTCTTTAAAATCCTGTGAGGCTCCCTTAAATAGAAGCACCATTCTTCTGTTTATATATCTGCCAAGAGTAATCTTGAGCGAAGGTTGATGATACATTTGAATACACCCATCATTATGCTTTATGTTTGGTATTGTTTGACCACTAATGCGGAATAGGGAAGACAAAACCGTCGCACAGGTCATATTAACTGTTACATTAGGTTACCTTAACTTTCATACCAGGCCATATGAACTTTTTCATCAGATTACCTTAACCTTTACATCCGGCAATATTAACTTTTATATCAGTCATATAAACTTTTACATCACGTTACCCTAACTTTTAGATTAGGCTATTTTAATATTTACATCAGGCTTTATTAACATTCACATTAGGCCATATTAACTTTTATATCAGGACATACTAACTTTCACATTAGGCCATATTAACTTTCACATCAGAACATATTAACTTCCACATCAGGCCATATAAACTTTCACATCAGGACATATTAAATTTCACACTAGGACATATTAACTTTCACAACAGGCCATAGTAACTTTCACATCAGGACATATTAACTTTTACATCAGGACATATTAACTTTTACTTTGGCATGTGATAGGAAGACTTGGCATGTGTTTGTTGAAGGCCTATGCTCCATGGGAGCTGAAGGGTATTGATTGATTGATTGTACTCGTAGTTAAAATCTAAATTTTCCTTTTAATACTTTTCAGGTGGGCCTGACAGCTCCTTGTTGGCCCAAATCTGTACACGTTATCAATGCTGGCTCCTGTCTTGAAATGGCGTACCCAAGGACTTACTCAAATGTTTCCAGGAAACTGTGCATGACAATGAGTTCCATGAAAATTGTTCGAAACACCTTGACCTTGTTGCTAGATGTAATGTTTGAGAGAGATATAACGTGGGGAAAGGTGAGAGCAAATTGTGAACGTATGTGTGTTTTTTTGGGGAGGGATGTGGTTGTGAAGGAACATCTATGCCACCGAGTTTCTAGAAGCAGATCTAGAGGATTGAGTAGGCTTACACGACAAGACTAACAGAACAAAATTGGAGCAGTGCCGTGACAGGGTGATTTGTCACCTGGGGAAAGTGGGTTATGGTGCCATTGTTGCTGTTAAGTGATGTAATATTTAGAAGCATCATCATCACCATCATCATCATCATCACCATCATCATCCCCATCATCATCATCATCATCATCACCATCATCACCCTTCAGCTACCAAAGGAGCATAGGCCTTCAAATAAACTGGAGCTAAGACTTCCTGTCCTGTGCCATCCGCTCAAGCACTTTCCATGTCTTCATCATCACTGTAATGCCTGTCTCCAGTTTTCTTCTCTATGTGTTCTTTGATCTACCTCTACCTCTATGTCTACCTCTACCTCTACCTCTCTTACCTTGGGGATTCCAGAACAAAGTAGTGCCATCAACAGGTTTCCTCAATGTATCTCCTTGCCATCTCCAGTGTCTTCTTCTCATCTCTTGTTCCACTGGTACTTGTCTGGTTCTTGTCATCAGTTCTACATTAGTGATCTTGTCATCAGTTCTACATTAGTGATCTTGTCATAAGTTCTACATTAGTGATCTTGTCATCAGTTCTACATTAGTGATTTTGTCATCAGTTCTACATTAGTGATCTTGTCATCAGTTCTACATTAGTGATCTTGTCATCAGTTCTACATTAGTTATCTTGTCATCAGTTCTACATTAGTGATCTTGTCATCAGTTCTACATTAGTTATCTTGTCATCAGTTCTACATTAGTGATCTTGTCATCAGTTCTACATTAGTTATCTTGTCATCAGTTCTACATTAGTGATCTTGTCATCAGTTCTACATTAGTTATCTTGTCATCAGTTCTACATTAGTGATCTTGTCATCAGTTCTACATTAGTGATCTTGTCATACCATTTCAATCCTTCTGTTCTACGCAAGCACACATTTATGAAAGTCTGTAGCTTTTTGGTTGTTGTTTTTGTTGTTCTCCATGTTTTAGACAGACTTGACATTTGAGTTGAAGATTCTGATTTTTGTGTTTGACTTAATTTCTTTTGATATTCATTTATTTCCCAATGTAATGAAAGCTACTCTAGTATTTTGTATTCTTTTGATATCACTGTCTGTCCATCCAACTTTGTCTATATTGCTATCTGTCCCTCCAACTTTGTCTACATTGCTGTCTGTCCCTCTAACTTTGTCTATATTGCTGTCTGTCCCTCCAACTTTGTCTACATTGCTGTCTGTCCATCCAACTTTGTCTATATTGCTGTCTGTCTCTCCAACTTTGTCTATATTGCTGTCTGTCCATCCAACTTTGTCTATATTGCTGTCTGTCCATCCAACTTTGTCTATATTGCTGTCTGTCCCTCCAACTTTGTCTACATTACTGTCTGTCCATCCAACTTTGTCTATATTGCTGTCTGTCCCTCCAACTTTGTCTACATTTCTGTCTGTCCCTCCAACATTGTCTATATTGCTGTCTGTCCATCCAACTTTGTCTATATTGCTGTCTGTCCCTCCAACTTTGTCTACATTGCTGTCTGTCCATCCAACTTTGTCTATATTGCTGTCTGTCTCTCCAACTTTGTCTACATTGCTAACTGTCCCTCCAACTTTGTCTACATTGCTGTCTGTCCATCCAACTTTGTCTACATTGCTGTCTGTCCATCCAACTTTGTCTATTTTGCTGTCTGTCCCTCCAACTTTGTCTACCTTGCTGTCTGTCCATCCAACTTTGTCTACATTGCTGTCTGTCCATCCAACTTTGTCTATATTGCTGTCTGTCCATCCAAATTTGTCTATATTGCTGTCTGTCCATCCAACTTTGTCTATATTGTTGTCAAGTTTGATTCAGTATCTCACAGTGGAGTTTCTTCAAGGGCAATACTATTATGGTTTCCTGTATTTATTCTGATTGTCTATGTTTTAACAGATTGTGTCCATGTTTGCTGTGGCTGGCTTGTTTGCGGAGGAGTGTGCCAGCCAAGGCCATGCAGACTTTGTGAAGGAGGTAGTCGACATTGTAGTTGACTTCATTAGCACCCGTTTACTGCAGTGGATCATGTCACAGGGAGGATGGGTGAGAGTTACAGTAACATTTGCTGATTCCATTTTGATACATCCAGCTACTCTAAACACAATAACACTTTTATACAACTGTTCCAGAATAATTTGGGTTTTGTATTTGTCTTGATGAAGATAAGCTGTAGATTTTTTCACACTATATTACTTTTTCCTCTTCTTCATTTTCCTCTTCATCTTCGTCTCTTTCTGCCTTTTCATCTTTTTTTTTTCAGATGAATTATTCAATCCACGTTATAGTATTTCTCTTCTGCTGCTGCTCTTGCTTGATTATTTCTTGTTGCTTGTATTTTGATTTTTATGCTAGTACTTATCACCCCATTCTTCACTGGCCTTAGTGTCAATGGGCGATTTTTGAGCATTTCTGAATATCTCATTTTGTTTGCATCTATATAGCTTTATTTTTATAAACTGATGTATTATTAGCTTCATTATTTCCAGAATACTTGCCTCTTCATCTTTTTATTTTTTTGTCCAACATATTCCTAGCATTCTTGCACATTTTTTTTCTATTACACCTGTCAGTCAATACTCAAGCATTCTTCTATCACACCAGTCAGTTTCTAACATATTTCTATTACACCTGTCAGTCAATACTTAAGCATTCTTCTTTAACACCAGTCAGTCAATATCCAGCAATTTTGTACAACATCTGCCAGTCAGTACCCAGTATTTTTCTATAACATAGTCAAGTCTGTGCCCAGCATTTTTCTATAACATCAGTCAAGTCTGTGCCCAGCATTGTTCTATAACATCAGTCAGTCAGTGCCCAGCATTTTTCTATAACATCAGCCAGTACCCAGCTTTTTTCTATAACATCAGTCAGTACCCAGAATTTTTCTATATCATCAGTAAGTACCCAGCATTGTTCTTTAACATCAGTCAGTCAGCACTCGGCATGTTTCTATAACATCAGTCGGTCAGTACCCTGCATTTTTCTATAACATCAGTCAGTCAGCACCCAGCATTTTCTATAACATCAGTTAGTCAGTACCTAGCATTTTTCTATAACATCAGTAAGTCAGTACCTAGCATTTTTCTATAACATAAGTCAATCAGTACTCAGCATCTTTCTATAACATCAGTCAGTCAGTACCCAGCAAAATTATATAACACCAGTCAGCCGGCATCTAGCATTTTTCTATAAAATCAGTCAATCAGTACCCAACATTTGTCTATAACATCAGTCAGTCAGTACCCAACATTTTTCTATAACATCAGTCAATCAATACCCAACATTTGTCTATAACATCAGTCAGTCAGTCAACACCCAGCATTTATATATAACACCAATACCCAGCATTTTTATATACCACCAATACCCAGCATTTATATAAACCACCAAATCCCAGCATTTATATATACCAACAATACCCAGCATCTGTATATTTCACCAATACCCAACATTTTTTATATCACCAGTACACAACATTTTTTATAGCACCAGTATGCTTTACCCTTTGATCGCACCAATCCCATCATTCTTTTATAGTACCATTGTGCTGCATGTCTCAAAATTGTCAGGTATGTAACATTTTTCTATGCAACATTTTATGGTTTCAATTTTATGAAGCAACAGTTAACACTACAGATCCATGACCTTATTAAAAATAAATGTTTTTTCTTCCCCTGTAGGAAGCTTTTCCTGTTCCAGGCGGTATTGACAGAAATAGATTAAGTAAACTGAGGTTACTTCTCGTGACTTGCAGTATTTCTGCTGCCATTATAGCAGGTTTAACATTTCTAGACGTGTTGTGACAGCCACCAGAATGGACCTTACATTCGTTAGAATTTGTATAAAATGCTTTGGTAACTAAGCAGAAATGGTGTAGGTACTTACTTTTGAAGTTCATCTACAGTCTGCAGACATTATTACTTGAGGCTGAGAATAACATGTAGTGAGCCGTATGATGTTCTACTCCATATTGATGGATAACAAAGTTGTGATATGAATTATGTTATGTTCCTTAGCTACATATGATAGATATGGTGAGATTTGTATTGTTTATGTTTTTAAGGCAGAGTAGCCACAATTTTGCAAGAGGAGCTTACATTGCATTGACAAGTCATCAGCAGTCATCTCATCAATGAAAGTCAGCTGCAATGATTCTTCAACGTTTTCTGTCTCTTGTCTTGATGGTGCACTCTGATAGACTCTTTCCTGTTCATCTCTTGATGTTATCTTCCCACTTATAGCGCTGTCTTCCTCTTTGCACGTTTGTCTTCAACTCTGCCTTCTATTATGGTCTTCAGTACGGTGTTATGTCTTTTTACTTGGCCAAGATATTTTATCTGTCTAATTTTGATCTCCTTCATTAATATTCTTTTCATTCATAGGTTTTCTAGGACATTTTTACTGGAAAGTACTTAACATGGGAAAAAAATTACATCTAACATAATCTTTAACTCAGATTTCAAGGCTGTCCTATCATATGGCTGTGAAACATGGAGATCAACACAAATAACAATCAGAAAGATACAGACTTTCATAAATAGTTTCTTGCATAGAATAGAAGGATTGAAGTGGTATGATGACAAGATCACTAATGTAGAACTATGACAAGATCACTAATGTAGAACTATGACAAGATCACTAATGTGGAACTGATGACAAGATCACTAATGTGGAACTGATGACAAGATCACTAATGTGGAACTATGACAAGATCACTAATGTGGAACTATGACAAGATCACTAATGTGGAACTGATGACAAGATCACTAATGTAGAACTATGACAAGATCACTAATGTGGAACTATGACAAGATCACTAATCAAGAAGTCGCAGGGTAAGACAGAGCGTGAGACCAGAAACACACAGAGACAGGAACTAAATATAGAAATAAAGGGGATAAGCCCCATGTAGTTCCCGTGGGTTCTTTGGGGACACAAAGAAAAAAATATCACTGCTGCACCATCATGGATGCCGCACAGCAATCATTCAATACCCTTTAGCTCCCCAAGGAGCATAGGCCTTCAACATACACATGCCAGTTCCCCCTGTCCAGTGCCATCCGCTGAAGCTCTTTCCACGTTTTCCTCATTATTTTCACTTCTGTCTCCAGTTCTCTTCTCATGTGTTTTTTGTATCTACTTCTTCCTCACTTGCCCTGGGGGTTCCAGAATAAGGACTGCTTTGTAATGGTATCCACAGGTTTCCTCAATGTATCTCTTTGCCATCTCCATTGTCTTCTTCTCATCTCTTATTCCACTGGTTCTTGTCATCAGATCCACATTAGTGAAACAAGGCAACTAATGTCAGGTTCTGTATGGAGCTGGGAACCTCATCATGTACAACAAATTTTCACAGACTCCCCAGCTGCAAAAGCATGTGACCACGTGGTGCAAGCTTCGAATGATGATGATGATGATAAAGGGGATAAAGAAGACATGAAGATGTTTATTTACTAAAGCTCTATACTCCTCAGGGAGCGGAAAGTTATGAATGATTGAACAAATCTTTTACGTTGATTATTTCATATTGTCACATGATGATTGTGATGATGATGATGACGATGATAATTATAATGAAGAATGTGTGTATATATGATTACGGACAAAGAATGGAGAGGTCTCTTATGTAAACAATGTATTGTTTGTAAGCTGTGTGTTTGTATGTAGTTAGCATGAATTAATGCTGTATTTACTAAAGCTCTATACTTCACAGGGAGCTGAAAGTTAACGCATGGGGTATAAATAGTCTGCGAGCTGGTCTCATAAGGGTAAAGGTTGTTAGTTAAAATCACGTGAGAACTGAGTTTCAGTATTTAGTGGTTTTGGATCGAAAATGTAGTAGCTACCACGTCAAACATGGGAAACCAAGAGTTAGGGATCCAGACCTCCAGGACGACCCAGGGTTCACTGAGAGGACAACCTTAGACAATCTCTGAAGGACCGAGAACTAGTTTGGAACTAAGCCAATAGGAAGAAAACTGATAGGATAGTATGGCGCTCTCTGTGGCAAACCTCTACACCCCAGGGTAGAAGAGGAACGACTAAGAAAGTAATGAAGGATCGGAAATGTGAACTGAAATTTTGTTGCTAGCTGAATGCTCAGCGAGCTGACTGTATTGAGTTATATTCTGGAGTAGTGAAGAAATGGAATAGGATTAGGAATTATGACGTATTCAGTGACATCCTGTTTTATCTGTATTCCCTGGATAATATCGATGTTAATAACGTTGGTCATTATAAGGTGTATTTAAGACCAAACCCCGGAGTTGTTGTTTCTTTCAGGGGTGAATATGTGATCTACAAGGACCTTTCCATTCTCTTAGACAAGTATATGTTCTATCACACATGCTGTGCCTTCCCAGCACATACAACATATAACTTACTTGGTTGTACTTACTTAGTTGTTCCTCTTCTACCGTGAGGTCTTCTTATGGAAGAGAGAGTGCCATACTATCCTATCGGCTGTCTTCCTCCTGGCCTGGTTCCATTCTAGTCCTCGGTCCTTCAGAGACTCTAATGTTGTCCTCCCAGAGGACTCCAGGTCGTCCTGTGGATCCCTGGCTCTTAACCTCCCATACCTGCCATGGCAGCCGATCTTCTCCCATTCTGCAGACATGGCCAAACCATCTTACTTAGGACTGTTCTACTTGGGCCTTTAGGGACAAGGCAGTAAAGCTTTAATCTGAGTTATGTTCCATACGTTAAAATAACAGAGTTTTAACATAAGTTCCTTTATATTCCATATTAAGTTTCAAAAAATTCAGCAATGCACAATGCAATAGTATGTAGTTTTTGTTGTAAACATCTGTCTGTGAGGCTAATTACACCCTCATTGACTCTTAAAATCATCCTCAGGCAAAAACATCGAGGAAGGTAACTGGTCACTCCACTTAATCAAAGAAAGCTGGACCTATTATGGTGAAGTCTCTAACATTTGACTACCTCACAGCAGAACCTGTTAAGGAAGGCAAAGGCATCGAGGAAAAGAACTGGTCAATCCACTTCATAAAAAAGCTGGACCGAGTATGGTGAAGTCTCTAACATTTGATTTCTTCCCTACGGCAGAATCTGCTATCAGACTACCATTTTAAAAAAAACATGCTAATTGAACACTTTTAACAGAACAACAATGATAACAAAAAATAAAAGAAAACACATCCTAGACATATTCACCATTATCAAGTGATAAGATTTCAGGTGTAGAAGATTCGCCATCTCATATAGCTCACCAAACATCTAAATACAACATTTGAACCTCCTACACCCGCGGGCCTCCATTTAACTTCAGTGATCAAGAGTCGGTAGCAGCAAAATAAAATGAAATTGAAGAAGAAGAACTGAAAAGATCATGACAAAAAAGTGATGTTAACAGTGATAGTAACAGTGATGTTAACAGTGATGTTAACAGTGATGTTGACAGTGTTAACAGTGATGTTGACAGTGATAGTAACAGTGATGTTAACAGTGATGTTAACAATGATAGTAACAGTGATGTTAACAGTGATAGTAACAGTGGCTAGAGTAACATTTTTATGTAACTAAAATTGGCCATTATGTTAACAATGATAGTAAATGCGATTATAGAAACACTTTCCCTATTTAAAATTACTTTTAAAGAAGCTAACATTTGACCATTATTTTAACAATGAAAAAAAAGCTAACCATATTAACATTGTTTTCTATAAAAAATATGATCATCATTTTAACACAAATAGTACTGGAGACTAAAGTAACATTTCTAGAAAAACTAAAATTTGATAATTATTTTAACAAATATAGTAAAAAAATGTATATATACAGGTATATATACTAGCCGCCATTAAAAACGCATCGCATTAGTTTATGAACCACAACTCGTTGTGCTAAATTTAAAATACATGAAACCACTGATTTTACATTTCGGATCCATATACTAACCCAAATTTGCTGTATTATTAAACATGAGACAATTCAGAACCGGCTCCTAAGCAGTTGTCAACCCTAGGTGTAAAAACAAAAGTCGCACTCACTGTCATTCAGTCACAGCCATCATTAATACCGTGTATGACCCCCTACAGCATCAATACAGGCTTGGCATCGGCGTCTCATGCTATTGCAGAGTGTCTCGAAAAATGTTTGGGGTATGGCGTTCCATTCTGCAATGAGTGCTCGCTCGAGATCATTCACATTGTTAATGTCATACTGGCGGACCCTTCTGTTCAGTTCATCCCATGCGTGTTCAATCGGATTCATGTCAGGAGAGTTTGCAGGCCAATCCAGCACAAGAAAAGCAAAGGAGACATTAAACCGGCTTTCATCGGAGAACCTTGTTGATCTCCATCCCGCCCTTGGACGACGAATATTTTGTAGGGCCCAAGCCAGTCTGTTGGTCCGGTGACGTCTAGTAAGGATAGGACCGATGTTGGGACGTCTGTTTTGCAAGCCAGCGGCGCGAAGTCTCCGTCGCACAGTGTTTGCGCTGACAAGTCTCCGAGTGCCAGGTGTATGAGCTGCTGTCTGAGTTGCTGTTTGGAAGCGATTGCGCAGATGTAACAATAGAATTTGGCGATCTTGAGCTAGTGTTGTTACACGAGGTTGACCAAGCCAGGGACGATCATTGGTGGTTCAGCCTCACTATAGTGGACTGGTCACAATTGAAATGTCTGGCAACTTCTCTGGTCGTCATTCCACTGCTGAGCATACCAACAGCTTGCCATCGCTCTTGTGACGACAGTCGAGGCATGACAAAAACATTAACAGGCTTTCTTTCGATGAAAACAGATAATGGCTTTTTACTCGCTGAAACTTGACTAATGCGTGTGCCAAATTTCAATGTGATTCGACTTTTAATAAAGCCAGAATTTATCACGCAAAATTTGAAGTAAACATCACATCGACAGTAAAGTGGGAATACATGAACTTCATCACTTGCACACTTTCGGGGTTTGAAAATCGCTCACTTGCATAAACATTTCAACAGTGAAAACATGTCACAATTTCGATGCGTTTTTAATGGCGCATATATGTATATGTATATGCATATGTATGTCACGGGTTGTCTCAAAATTTGGAATATACAATGAGGGTCTTTAAAGGTATCTACCTTCGCTCAAGATTACTCTTGGCAGAGTTGTAAATAGAAGGATGGTGTTTCTATTTTAGGGAATCTTCATAGTATATTTCAGAGATCAAGCACAACGCTGAATTTTCTCAGGCTATTGTGAACTTTGCATCTGTCCGCCCCTTTTATGAAGAGAAAGATTTATGAGCTCGTTCTGAGCCCCCAACTGAATTATTCAGTAAAATATTACTTAAGTAGCTCTGTTGTTTTATATTTAAGATAACTGATTCATATGTGTGCAATTCTATCTGTAATAATTAAATCAACGATTGATTTATAAATACATATAACAAATTTAATGATCAATTATTCTTTACATGAGTAAATAAATAAGCGAAGTTTATGGATTAAAATTAATGTGGAGTTTGTCTTCATCGAAATTCGTTCAGGGGGTGGTTTGTTTGGGTAGTGAGGTCTATTGTTTTGGAAAGATTAAAACCACTTATCTGGCCTGAGGTTGGACTGGTTTGCTGACTGCTCTGTCAGTTGGTGACTTCTGTGGTGACGGCACGTCCCAGGCGTAGTTGCAGGGGTAACCACTCCAGCGTCAAGGCAAGGATCTTCACAACCCGATAAAGGCAAGTATCTAGCGTAGACTACAAGCTCCTGATCCACAGATTAGTATCAAACTGGTATCGCACACTGATATATCGATCTAGTACCACAATACTCGGTTAATATAATAGATATGTACACTATGATGTCATCATCACCCACCCTATGCTCCACTTGGAGCCTGGAACTACCTCTGCTGGGAGAGAACCAGAATGAAGCAGTCACCAGCGCTTGCTGTAGTGGTTCATGACATCATTTTCATTGGCTGAAGTTGTCAGCCTCGTATGAACTTTTACAACCACCAGCGGCTTAATCATGTCAAATGTAAAATAGAAAATGATAAAATGCATGTTACGGCTCACCTCGTATCGGGTTTAATATAGACTTCAGGCGCAAGAAGAGTTCCGAATAATGTCAGGCCACAGGTAGTCGAGAATTACTTTAATGCAAATCCCACTATTCTCTGTTATAGGTTTCGAGGAATTTGTGGTTTTCAGTATTACAACAGAATATGTGACACTCAGAACAGAAGCAAAGAACAAAGTGCCAGCAGCAAAACAGAAGTCCTGGGAAGAATTTGGAGAAAAGCTAGAAAAAGATACGCAAGAAAACCAGAAATTGTTCTATAAGACCTTAAAGAACACGAGGAAGGAAAAACAATGCCCTCTCAAATTTATAAAGGACAAGCAAGGCAAATTGCTTACTGCCACGAAGGAAGTAATGGAAAGATGGAAAGAATATTTCTCAGAACTCCTGGATGGTGAGCACAGTGAAGCATCAGAAATGATAACCACTAGCACAGAAGAGAAAACCAGTGATGGTGAAGAAGACATAAAGATGGAAGAACTGAAGGCAGCACTGGAGAAAATCAAGATGGGCAAAGCAGCAGGGCATGATGGTATAACACCAGAAATGGTTAAGTACATGGGAGCATCAGGCGACCTATTACGCTTAAGGGTCCTACAGGCAGCGTGGTGCAACAAGACCATACCAAATGATTGGGAGATTGCCATCATAACACCAATTTTCAAAAAGGGTGACAATCGACAATGTGGTAACCATAGAGGCATATCCCTTCTCAGTGTCCCTGGTAAAATCTACTCCAGAATCCTAGAGCAGAGACTCCAACGCCTAGCTGAGCCACACTTGGATGAGGTCCAGTGAGGATTCCGAGTAAACCGAAGTACTCAAGACCTAATTTTCACACTTAGACAGCTGAGTGAAAAGGCCCTTGAGTATAAGAGTGAGATCCAACTTTGTTTCATAGATCTGGAAAAGGCGTTTGACAGGGTTCCCTGGAGCAAACTTTGAAACTGTTTGGCAAGGAAGAACATTCCAGCACCTCTGATTCATGCTATACAGAGCTTCTATACGTCTTGCAGAAATTATGTGAAGACAGCAAACCATAAGTCAGAAGAGTTCAGAACCACCACTGGTGTAAGACAGGGTGATATCCTGTCACCTTGTCTTTTCATACTCCACATGGACGATGTCATCAAGGCATGTAAGGAGAGAACAAGAAAGTATTCATTGGGGTACTGGAAGATGAGACAGGTCTGTATTTCAGAGCTGGCATTTGCTGGTGAAGTTGCCCTGATTGCTAAATCAGAGGCACATCTACAATCCAATCTGCAAGTCTGGAAGGAAGAGCTGGAGAAGAGAGAGATGGTCATAAGCAGCTCTAAAACAAAATCCATAGTGATATCACGAGAGGAAAGAAGACATCAGATTAAGCTGGGAGAACAGGTCCTGGAGCAGGTCGACCACTTTAAATACCTCGGAGCTATTATAGACCGAAAGGGAGGCATCAAAGAAGAGTTGGCCACTCAAAAAAGCAGCAGCTGGGAGACTTTTTCAGGCCATAAATCGAAGATTCCTCAGCAAGAGAGAGGTTGGTAAGAAAACGAAGATGGCTATGTCCCAGTCTTGACATATGGATGCGAGTCATGGGCAATGACTGCAACCCACAAAAGCCAGTTCCAAACCTCAGAAATGAGGTATCCGAGGAAGGTGGTTGAAGTAACAAGAAGAGACATTTTCCGCAACCAGACGATACGTCAAGGCCTAAAATCCCACCCCCATGCAGACCCAAGTAGAGCAGTACCAACTAAGATGGTTTGGCCATGTCTGCAGAATGGGAGAAGATCGGCTACCACGACAAGAATGGGAATTAAAGAGCCAGGGATCCCGACCTCCTAGCTCGACCCAGAGTCCGCTGGGAGGACAACATTAGACAATCTTTGAAGGACCGAGGACTAGAATGGAACCAGGCCAGGAAGAAGACAGCCGATAGGATAGTCTCGCGCTATCTCTTCCAAACGTCTACACCTCACGGTAGAAGGGGAATGACTAGGTCAGTAAGTAAGTAAGTAGTAAATCATCTTTCCCCTTCTGCCATGAAATTCCGCAGACACATCTTATTTCAAACGCCTCCCATATAAGGTATGGCCATTTCACTTTTAGATGACTCGTGTCTGGACATCTCAACAACCTTCCGTTTAATTTGTTATTACGAATGTTGACAAACACGAGCGAATCCTAAACCCTAACCCTAACGAAGTGGTTGACATTTGGATGACATCGAAGAACACGTCCCACTGTGCTTCATTTCAACCTTTTACCGATGATAATGATAGTGACTTTAGTAAAAAATTTATAACTTTAATTGTTTTTTTAAATCTGAGGCACATCTTCAATCCAATCTGCAAGTCTGGAAGGATGAGCTGGAGAGGGATGATCATAAGCAGCTCGAAAACAAAAAACCATGGTGATATCACGAGAGGAAAGAAGACATCAGATTAAGCTGGGAGAACAGGTCCTGGAGCAGGTCGACCGCATTAAATACCTTGGAGTTGTCATAGACTGGAAGGGAGGCATCAAAGAGTTGGCTACCCGAAGAGCAGCAGCTGGGAGACTTTTTCAAGCCATAAATCGAGGATTCCTCAGCAAAAGAGAAGTTGGTAAGAAGACGAAGATGGCTGTATACCGCTCCACCTATGTCCCAGTATTGACGTATGGATACAAGTCATTGGCAATTACTACAACCCACAAAAGCCAGATCCAAACCTCACAAATGAGGTATCTGAGGAAGGTGGTTGAAGTAACAAGAAGAGACATGGTCCGCAACCAAACGATACGTCAAGGCCTAAAAACCCAACCCCTGCAGACCTACTTAGGACTGTCCCAACTGAGATGGTTTGGCCTTGTCTGCAGAATGGAGAAGATCGGCTACCACGGCAAGCATGTGAAACTACGTGCCAGGGATCCAGACCTCCAGGACGACCCAAAGTCCGCTGGGAGGACAACATTAGACAATCTTTGAAGGACCGAGGACTAGAATGGAACCAAGCCAGGAGGAAAACAGCCGATAGAATAGTATGGCGCTCTCTCTCTTATAAACCTCTGCACCTCACGGTAGAAGAGGAACGTCTAAGTAAGTTTTTAATTTTAAAAATGGAGGGACGTAATTGCGAATTATTTGTCGTTCAGATTGTCTGTAGTTGTTTCCCTTGATTTTGCTTTTTGTAAAAATGAAGCTGGGATGGTATAACTTGCTCTTACGGGAGATCGCAAGACATAATTTAGTAGATCTTTAGGTGATCTTAACATGTTGTAAAAGGGTGCGAGGCTTCTTAAGATGTTGTAAAAGGGTGCGAGGCTTCTTAAGATGTTGTAAAAGGGTGCGAGGTTTCTTAAGATGTTGTAAAAGGGTGCGAGGCTTCTTAAGATGCTGTAAAGGGGTGCGGTCTTCTATAAGGTTAAGAAACACTGGTAAAGAAAGGTAAAGGATCCCGTTACACGCTCATTGAGGCATATTGGGAATATGGTGTTAGGCCCATATTGTCTTGACGATCGGCACACTAGGGGTGATGTGGTCAGCCCCGTGTACCTCCCAGCGACATCCGAGGAGGCAAAGAAATAATAGAACCACTGATGCCTTAAGCATGTCGTAAAAGGTGACTAATGTGAGATTGTGAATATTGTTGATAATCTCATCACATAAAATAATTGGCCGCAGAAACAACGCTCCAAGGCATCCTTCGGGAAACCAGCTTTTTCAGTAAACAGACCACAAGATTCTTCTACTTGGACATGCACCGTAATATAACCGACGAACGTAGCATCTAAGTTGGGAGCCTAAATGAGGCAAAACTCGTATTTTAAGCAAAACGTCGGAGAATTTTTTTTAAAAGCCTACATCGAAGGAGGTGTCTTGTCTTGATGGTGCTCTCTAACAATCTATTTCCTGTCATCTTCCTGTTATAAGCAAAGAAAAAAAGGAAGCAGTTATAGTTGTCGTTCTATGCTCCACGATAAGCGAAAAGGAATATAAAGAAATGTATACTGTTCAAAAAAAAAAAGAAACGCAACATTATTGCAGTGGTAATGGACACCAAATTTCAAACTTGTACCAAAATTTTATTTTACAGAATTAATGTTTCAATCTTGGCATGAAGAAACTTTCAGACTTTAACAATGAAATGGTGTTCATTAAATTTGGTTTGGACTTTTATTCTTTGCGACTGAGGCCTCCATTTCAGTAAGGTGTACGGCCTCATCTGGCCTCTATCAGAGAACGACATCTCTTTAATATGGATCCAATTAGCCGTTGGATATGTTGTTTTGGGATGGCTGCCCACTCTTCCCGCAGTGCAAGAGATAACTGTCGGAGATTGGCTGGAGCCACGTCTCGCTGGCGGAGTCGTCTGTCGAGTTCATCCCATAAGTGTTCTATGGGGTTCATGTCTGATGACATGGCTGGCCACGGAATGGTCTGGACGTTGTTGTCAGCGAGGAACTGGGTGGTGAGTTGTGCCACATGAGGTCGAGCGTTATCCTGCTGAAAAATCGACCCTCGTGCAGCCAGAAGTGGATGGACGTGAGAACGAAGAATTTCAGCGACGTATCGTTGGGCATTCAGGCGTCCTTCAATTTGCACCAGGTCACTTCTTCCCATGAAGTTGATCACCCCCCATATCAGTATACCTCCACCACCATGTGGTGGAGCCTCATCAACGCTGTTCTAGGCGTAGCGCTCATGGACTCTGCGGTAAACTCTTCTCCGTCTATCGTGTCGCTGGAGCACAAAAAATGATTCATCACTAAACCAAACCCGTCTCCAGTCATTCCCAACGGTCCATTGACGATGCTGGTTCGCCCACTGCAGTCGGTTCTGGCGATGCCGGTCCGTAAGAACAGGACCTCTGTAGGGTCTTCTAGCCCAAAAACCAGAGTCGTGCAGCCGGTTCCTGACCGTTTGATCTGAAATTCGACGAGCTGCTGACATTGACTGGACTGTGGAGGACGCAGATGCAAGTCGATTCCTGAGGTGACGCAGCCGTATGAAGCGGTCTTCGGCAGGAGTTGTGACTCTGGGTCTTCCACTGCGCGGCCGGTCTGCCACTGAGCCAGTTTCTTGAAATCGGCTCCTAAGGCGACTAATGGTGCTTCTAACCACATTAAATTGTTTGGCCACTACACTTTGTGACTGTCCAGTCTGTAAACGTCCAATGATGATGAGTCGTTGCTCTGTAATGAGATGAGCCATACTTGCGCATTGAATTTTCAGCTGAATTTATTCGAGGAGCGTCAATCTTTTATAGGCATTCAATAATATGGTCAGAGAGTTTTGTGTTCAGTAAGTTTCGCGGGATTCTCATGAACCTGTTACGAGTTATTGTCAAAAATGTTGTTTTGACCTTGACCTCTTTCATGACCTCACGAATCATGAGGTGAGTACAATTCAGGTAACCACGAGAAGTTAATGACCAGATGGACACAGTCGATCGGTTGACTGATGTCCAATCAGCGAATATCTTTTATAAAAGTAACACCAAAAATGTTGCGTTTCTTTTTTTTGAACAGTATAGAAGAGTCCAAAAGTACAGTACAGTCGTTTATAACCGGACATCTACAAAGGTTTTCTGTGTTAATATAGAATTTCGAATAATTATGCTTTAGTACATCCTGGTATTTCGTGAAAGGACAAAGTGACAAATATCGACGTGCTATCACGTGCACGCCTTCAAAGGATATATACACTGCTTAGACAGCGCAGACTACGCTGGCTTGGCCATGTCGGCCGCATGGAAGATGATCACATCCCCAAAAATATTTTCTTCGGACAACTGGCAGATAGCAAATGAACAGCCAGGCAACCGCAGCCGAGGTTCAAAGATGTGTGTAAGAGAGAAATGAAAACATTGGACATAAATACAGCAACCTGGGAGGATGAAGCTGCCTATGTGGTGACCCTTCCTACGGTGCAACCTCAGATTGGGCGCCAAAAGGGACACCAGGAAAAAAAACAGCTGAAGGCTATCACCTCAAGGGTAAATCATACCCGAAGTCAGTTATGACTACTACTACTACTACTACTACTACTACTACTACTACTGCTGCTGCTGCTGCTGCTGCTGCTGCTGCTGCTGCTGCTGCTGCTGCTGCTGCTGCTGCTGCTACTACTACTACTACTACTACTACCACTACTACTACTACCACCCCTGCTACTACCACAACCATCACTACTACTACTACTACTACTACTACTACTACTACTACTACTACTACTACTACTACTACTACTACTACTACAATAACTACCACTACTACTACTACCACCACTGCTACTACCACAACCATCACTACTACTACTACTACTACTACTACTACTACTACTACTACTACTACTACTACTACTACTACTACTACTACTACTACTACTACTACTACAACTACTACTACTACTACTATTACTACTACTACTACAACAACTACTACTATTACTACTACTAGTACTACAACTACTACTACTATTACTACTACTACTACTACAACTACTACTACTACTTTTACTACTACTACTACTACTACTACTACAATAACAACAACAACAACTACTACTACAACAACAACTACTACTACTACTACTACTACAACAACTACTACTACTATTATTACTACTACTACTACTTCAACAACTACAACTACTATTACTACTACTACTACTACTACAACTACTATTTACTACTATTACTACTACTTACTACTACTACTACTTACTACTACTACTATGTACTACTACTACTATTACTACTACTACTACAACTACGATTTACTACCATTACTACTACTTACTACTACTACCATTACTACTACTTACTACTACTATTACTACTAATACTACTATTACTACTACTACTACAACTACTATTTACTTCTTTTACTACTACTTACTACTACTACTATTACTACTACTTGCTACTACTACTATTACTACTACTTACTACTACTACTACTACTACTACTACTATCTTCCCTGGGAAATACAAATCAATTTCCCCTATTAGTTAACACATCATAACACAGGTTTATTTTGTGGCCAGGTTACTCTGGTGAAGTCTGATAAAAGGGAATCTTATCAAAGACTGAACAAACTCTAGTCAAAAGGGAAGTAACGTAGAGAAACATGGAGGGGTAAATAGTAGAGATAAGTGTTACGGCCCTTTAGGTTATGAAATAGATAAATTTGTTGATCTGGTAAAGTGGGTAAGTAGGCGAGATACACGTGAATTGGGTGAACTCTGTTTATAAACGGGAAGAAAGGGAGGTCTAGATTGTTCAAGGAAAGTTTTCTTGTTAAATTAGAAATTAAGATTTAATCAGTGTTCGTTTTGAAACGTGACAGAATGCGCATCTTATCAAGAGTTTGTCCTCGAGTTAGAAGAAACAGCCTGGTTCGTTGTAAATCTGTGCCAACAGATTTTACTACCCGTAATTCTCTTTTGCCACTCATGTGATTTGACATGTTCAGTAAGGAGAGAGAGATGTTAGAGACTCGTTGTTTTGTGAGGACTGGACATTTCCAAACACGAGGTATGTGTTGTATAAGCCCGTGTTTGGGAGTATCGAGTAAAATAAACTTATGATGAAGAGAACAGTAGCAAGAATTAGAAGAGAAACTTGGTAGACGTACATCCCTGGTGGTAGGCCAGTGTCACTCTGATACACCAAGACGACATTTACGAAGCAACTTTGAAGAAGAGAAGGTTGTTAGTGAACGAAATGGCAGTAAAGAGAAAAATGTATAATTTGAAGTGGTTCTCACCATGGGACCAGACCACAACGAGAGCGTGAGAGTGAACGACAGCAGATGTTTGATTATACAAGGTAACCAGCAAGTATTGGAAGGCTTGTTACGTGAACTTTACCATTTGCTTTTAAGTTCTTCTGTTGTAAATAAACTTAATAAAAACTAGAGGTGCTTTTGGACTTTGTCGTTCACATCAAATATGTTGAGTCAAGTGAGTCTTGTTATAGAAACCTGATACTTGCGCTAACACGACAGGTCAGTGATACGAATCTACATTATACGATCAGCAACTACAAGATAGTTCGTTTGCGACATGCGCCAGATAATAGTGAAGAACAGTAGACACAACGTCAACAGCCACAATTTTATTCACATAATGCATTACAGATTACCACACAAAATCAACAAACTCTGTTCCTATTCCCCTAAGGCTGCTGACCTAGATCTGGCGTGCACTGGTCATTAACTCCGCCCTTTATCGATTAAATTCCTTAACTAGTCTGCGTGAAAAGTGTAAACGCTGCGAGGACTCGCGAACTATGCCACAATTGAGAAGAGGGGCATCCTTGTCGTGAGCCACAAGCAGGGTAAAAAAGGTAAATATATACATGTATTGTTTTGGGTTTCCCGCCCGTGCTTGCCGATACCTAATAAGTGTGGTCTTCTAGATAGCCCGGGGCAAACCTATTATGCATACACAGAATGGTTCGCTTTGTGGGAGGGAATCCATAAAGCAGTTAGTGTTTATTCTTTCAAATGAATACAGTGAGTTCCCCAACATTAGGGTTACCCAAAAATACAGAAAATACAAAAAAATATCACTATGTCCTTTAAAGCTTATGTTAGGTTCAATTTATATCATATAGTAGTGTCCAGGTATTCAACTTCGGAGAAGGTCCATTACCATTTTAGAAGGCATGCATATATGCCGGTACTATTTTTGAACTCAGTCTTTCTGCACGTACCTGATCTTCAAACACTGAAGAAGCTACGAAGGCCAGGTTGGACGTTAATACAACAAGTAGTTTAATAACATTTCACAGCTCCAATGTAATCATTAAATATGTAGATAAGACAATGGCATGACTTAGCCAGTCCTTGATAACGTCGCTATTCAGTCGACAATGGACAAGATGTCTTCGGCATGTTGCTGCAAACTTTATTTCATATTTCCACTCACGTACCACGAAATTACAGCATTCACTTGTCCTAATAAATATATTTATCCAGCATAGATCCCATGAAGCATATGGACGATCTAGCGATAGTAAAACTTGATAACTCTGTCGTAAGAGCACACATATAGGAGCTGGACCAAATATACGTCCAAACACTTTGAAGAACACATAGGAATGGCCTAGAAGTATCGCTCACTTCTGCTAAGTGAAACCGGCAAAGCCGTCTGCAATAATTGTCCAAAAGACAATGACGTACTTCCGGGAGTAACCCAGGAAACGTAATATCAACAAGCTAGTCCATAAACAAGCCTTGTCGAAGTCGAAGCATATGTTATGATTTTACTCATAACAGTTTATAACACAAAATTGGGCTGATACGATAATCATTTAATCATTATATAAATCATTTAGAATAGGTACTAGTAATTAACAAGTAGGTGCCGGGTTCGAACCACGATACTGATACGTTCCAGTCTGCCCAGCTGTAAACGGGTACCTGACTCTTCTCTTTGAGTTAGGTAAGGAAAAGTATGGTGAAATCTCTAACACTTCACTCCCCTACGGCAGTATCTGCTATGGAACTACCTTTAGTGATGACGTGATATCCGTGATACTTTAATAAGCAAGAGAACAATTTCAATAGAGCTAAATGTATAACCAATGTCGCTATTTATAGTTTTTATAATGTAATGCAAGGAAACTGAGAGGGGGTGAGGGTGAGAGTATACTCTGGGAGCCAAAGGAGCGGTGGTCCGAAAACGTTTGGAAAACACTGATCTAAGGCAACAAACTGTCACATATTTGGGTTCGCTCTCTTTTCCTCTCCGGCAGTATTGTTGTTTTAGAATCATTGATTGTACTTCTTCTCCATAATAATTCATCTTGTCTGTTTACCTGACCATCCCTTCTGAAAGAGTAGACAGATGATGCAATATTGACCGATAGTCATGTTGGTTACATTCTCGTGTACCAAACCTTGGCCGTGCTGGATTAGCACAATGTACGTCCAGCCAGTTTATTTAGCGCTGATATGGCTATTGTGATCACTAATTACTGTCGTGAAGAGTCACAGCCCTGATGGTTAAACGAGGGTCGGTGTTTGCACAAGGACTGGGAGATAAATTACCCGTCTGCGGACATATTACAGACATGCTCATGAAAGACGGAATGTTGTAATAACTTCCGGACAGAAGTGTTACAAGGACATTATTTGTGATAATGTAGGGAGTTGTAGTGCAATCATTACTGCGAATCGACGGATATAACAACTCCTTATACAGAAAATGACTTTTTAAAATAACATGCAGAATTTTCCTAGAGGAAATTTTTTAAATAGACGCCATCAAACCACGCATGATTGTATATATTGGCCAGCATTCGAGATGTAAACATAACATTTCTTATTGGAGCCTGGTCTTATAGTAAACAACAACATGCGTATGACGAAAGTTGCAATATACCTTACACTTTAGTCGGTTGAAAGCACTGTGAAATTTAACTCTTCAAGAGACAACTAGACCTGCCAGAGTTAAGAATAGAATCAGAATCCATTTATCGGACCGGACTTGTTTGAGCCTCTTGGGGACTTAAAAGCCCAGGAAACCTTTACCATTATTAACAAGGAAAACTGAGATCTGAGGAATCTGAAACACGAAGTCAAAGTTTGAGCTTATTATAAAGTAACAGCCCCAGAACACGTGTAAGAGGCACCTTCAATAAGTTGTCTTAGCTTTTTCTCTGAGCCAGCAGTCTATTGGTGAACTCAAAAATTTGGGGTAAGTTGTATATCTATAATTCTATGTTTTGCATTATTAACAAGTGAAATAATATGTATACATTGACATGTGAATATTAATATGCGAAAATTGCTAAGTGAATGTCCAAGTCATTTGATGCTGGCAACCTCAGCAAATAGAATGATGATTTCATGAACCACCACTGCAAGTGCTGGTGACTGTTTTATGCGAGTTTATTATAGAGAACTAAAAGCAGAGGTAGTCTCAAGTTCCATATGGAGCAGGGAGGGAATGATGAGAGAATGATGTAATACTTATTATAACACATAAGGAAGGGAAACCAGGGGCCTGTAAACAGTGGTGCCTAGATGGCAGGAAGGATAGTGTGATTCGCTTGCATAGCTAGGCGGGGTTGTCGCACGGAAGGTCCTGGGTTCGAGTCCTGGGTAAGCCACTCACGTCTGTTGTTTTTCTGTTGTCTAGTGTTCTACTTCTTTATTTCTCACGAGTGCCTGAAAACATACCTTTATGTTTGTCTAATATTTATTTACATACTTATTATATTATTAATATTTTCAACCCGTGTAGATGTAAATGTAAACATTTACACTCTAAAAGTAATGAAAGTTTTCAACCTTTTCAACCAATGTAAAGGTAAATATAAATCTATTCAACCTAAATGTAATGAATGTTTTTTCGCTCAATGGGATTAATATTAATTCTCAGCGAGGGTAAAAGTTCTGAGATAGATGTGATGGTGGAATAGGAAGAGGGGGACACATGAGTGTGTGTCAGGAAAACGCAATACTCAAGAGGGTATTTGTTCTCTTCTTTTGTAACACAAGTTGATGATATCAGATGAGGGTACTATCTCTGGAACAAGTGAGGGTATAAGTGACCTGAAGTCGACGCTAGACATCATCATCAGACGGGTCTTAGAGACGTGGGACCAGCTTGGTAGTTACTCCATGACACTTCTTGGAGCGTGCTACAACTTTCAAACTTGACCAGTGATGAGTGTGAATCAGGCATCCGTCTACAAAGAACCAAACATCAGCTGGAGCAGAACAGACAAACTCATTGGCAGCTAAGTAGAAACATAAAAGCCGCCAAGTGAACTATCCAATTTTTAACACCATAACATCACCCAGTGATGATAACTTTTTCTACAAGGAATTATTCATTTTTATAACTGTTAAAACATAATTGATTATTACATTTGTTACTTGTATAAAGACAAATTTAAAGTTGATTTAATCATTTTGAATGTACTACATTGGTATGTCTCAGACTATTTCTTAAATACCCTTAAACAGAGCTATATAATAATCAGACGAATTCCGCTGGCTTAACTCAGCTGGGGGCTTGAACGAGCTAACGAATTATAAGATAACCATATTCTTCACAAAAGTTGACGGCAGATACTAGAGTTAACATTTGCTCAGCCTCATGCAGCATTGTTCTCACTTTCTGAATCTCTTGTGAAAACTCCCTTGAGATAGAAGCATCATTATCCTTCTACCTACAACTCTGCCAAGAGTAATCTTGTGCGAAGGTAGACACCTTTGAAGACCCACATTAGATACTCTTGAGTTTTTGCCACTGTTGGACCACTACTGCAGAGCTAAGGGGAAGCAACCCATGACAAAAACAACCCACCTCCCCTCAATAAATAAATCAACGAAATGAGCAAACCGAGGACGCATCACAAAATAAACCTGCTTTCGTCGTGAGTGGCTCGGTAACGAATGTATCCAGTAGAATGTAGTTCCTGCAAGTGTTATCGTCCAGCAAGCCAAGATCTCTGCACGATGATTGAAAAATGTCAGGTGCTTTAGTCTTGTTTCCGGCAGTCCAATGATGCTGTGTCTTTGATTACGATGCAGTAGCACGTGTGGCATGAGTTCGTCGTGAGTTATGTAAGTGCAAGTTGAAATCCCGGTCAATCGTTCTGAATTTTATTGATCCCAGGATAATAATCCACAGTGGATACATGAGTAATTGGGAAGCGCATCATTCAGGTTACCAGATAAATTTTGCATCTTACAAACCCAACAGAAGTGACCAGTTGGTAATCTTTAGACTCCGCATTGTCCACAACAGATTGAGATACAATCTGACAACAGATTGAGATACAATCTGTTCAAAAAGCTAAAGAAAGGAACCAGTGGCGTACTGGGGGGGGGGGGTGCCAGGGTGGGCGGTCCATTCCGGGGTGACAACCAGGAGAGGGGTGCCATCTGACACTTTTATGATAGTAATTACTGTTAAAAATATACTTGGAAGTGTGTTTCTTTATGGGTGAGGAGGTGCCAAAGGTAGGATCCGCCCCGAGTGCCAAATACTTGACGGACGCCTCTGGTAGGAACTACTGTGGCAACGATATAATGACCACCGGCTATTTGCTGTCAACGTCATCAACTTATGTGGGAGCAAAAAGAACATACGTGGCCGACACGAGGACCATTCCTGCGTAAACTTTATGGAGGTACTAGTGGTCTCACTCGGACTCCTGTTTTGTTTAGACGTATTAAGCTGACGCCTGAAAATGTACGAAGAAGAAAAAATATGTTTCTTTCTTTCTTTCGAGGAGCTAATCTAATCCGGCTAATCTTGCAGAGGTACGATATTATTTGTTACCTTGTTTTACAATAATCTCTGTTACCTGTAGGTTGTTTATGTATTTGTTAATACATGTATGAAACTGTAGTTAGAGCGCTGTCACCCTCCCCGCGCGAGCGACGAAATGGTCGAAGAAGACGCACGTCTGTTCGGACAGTCATCTGGTTGATCCTGCCAGTAGTCATATGCTTGCCTCAAAGATTAAGCCATGCATGTCTAAGTTCACACTGTCTCACGGTGAAACCGCGAATGGCTCATTAAATCAGTCGAGGTTCCTTAGACGACACGATCCTACTGGATAACTGTGGCAATTCTAGAGCTGCCCACTGGCGTACTTCTGTCTTGATCGACTGTGTGTTGCACACCCGTTTTGGGCCCTCCCAGTGTTGAGAAACCAGGCAGATCGCTGTGTCCATTTCAGGTTTTGCTCACTGTGTCTGGCTTTTTTCTCAGACTTTCGGATCTTGAGTATTCCTTTATAAATGCCTTCGGGCAGAAGAGGAAGGGCATGCCTCGACACCTTCGGGTATAAGAGGCTCTGTCCGTTTTGGCTGGAATAAACCAGGAAGGATCGATGGTTTTATAGCGCTTCAACGTACACTTGAGGGCAAGTCCGGACACAATGGGCTAATCACCTGCTTGTCAAACATTTTGATTACATGTTTTGCCCAGGAGCCTTGTGCTCTTTAGCTCACCTCTACACTTCGTTTTACTGGGGTAGAAGAGGTTCCGATTACACTGGCTAACAAAAAAAAATTTTTTTTTCTTTCTCTAACATTTCTATGTTTTTCTGGTCAATTTTAATGCGCTGTTTTTAAATCTGCAAACCGTTTTTCTCTATCAGGTCGGGATCTCGAGAAATACGCAATTGAAGTTTTTTAACAACGCATACAGTATTATAACATCATTCGTACAAGAAGTATAACAGTTATGTAGGCTTGAATTTCTTTGCAGTCGACTTTCGTCGGTGAATGGCATGTGGTACATCGCGATGAAACATCCAACAATAATCGGCAAGCATGGTCACACTCCACCGTCCTTGATAACGTGACTCCATTACGGCGATATCTTGATGGAATCGTTCTCCATGTTCATCGCTGACTTCGCCAAGGTTGTCAGGGAAAAAGTCAAGATGCGAATCGAGCAAATGGATTTTGAGGGACATGTTACAGCCCATAATTCTGTATGCATCTATGCACTGCTTAACAATATGCACATAGTCGACAGATTTGTGATTTCCCAGAAAGTTATCGACGATCGATTTGAATGCCATCCATGCGTGAAGTTCACTACCATGTAACAAGTTCTCGAATTGTTTGTCTGCAATAACTTTCCTAATATGAGGTCCTACAAAGATACCTTCCTTTATCTTTGCACCGCTAACTTGCGGAAACTTTTCTCGAAGATAAGTGAAAGCTTTGCTCATTTTATCTAATGCTTTTACGAAATTCTTCATGAGCCCCAACTTTATATGTAACGGTGTTAAAATGATGCTGTCTTTGTTAACTAATGGCTCGTGTATTACATTTTTATGCCCGAGCTGCATACGATCCCTGATAGGCCACACCTTTCTTGCATAATGTTCCTGTCTGTTGCGGCTGTCCCATTCACATAGGAAGCAACAAAATTTAGTATACCCAGTCTGCATGCCCGTGAGAATTGCAATGACCTTTAGGTCTCCACAAATCCGCCATTGGTAGTCATTGTACTTTATTTTTGCCAAAAGTATAGCCATATTGTCATAAGTTTCTTTCATATGAACAGAGTAGGCGACTGGAATTTTGCAATAGCAAATGTCATCATCCATCTCAAAGTATTGAACAAGTTCTCTGTGTCTATGACGAAATTTAGATATCAAAGTATTGGGCGCTAAAAGATTCCATTCTTTGAGTCGCGAACCGAGTAATTCCACATGTCCTTTGGTAAGAGCGAGATCACGTATTAGATCTGAAAGGTTAATTAAGTGAACACCATCATTCACCGGTATATAATCCGAGTCAGAATTAGTTTCTGAAGCAGGTAAACTATCACTTTCTGATGGTTCATTGACGTCCAACGGATATTGTTCTGGTGGAACTGGGATCGGACACGTGATTGGATCACGAGACACTGGTTTCGAAACCGATTCAATATTTGGATAAACCACAGACTTTCTAGTTTTAAAAGTGAAACCATGGATATTTGTCAAGCAGAAGTAACAATCAGTAGCGTGATTTGTCTTGTTCATGCCATATTACTGGCACTCCAAAAGGCATCGACTTATGCTTCGGCGATTTTCGTAACCAACCTGCCAATGTATTTGCACAAAGTCGAACAAACTGCATTTGGCTTCCAAGATTTATTTGCATCATCAACTTTCGAATCGAAATAAAGTTCATATGCTTTCTTTAGTAATGGTGTAAAGTTTTTCTGGTGAACACGATCGGTAAAATATCCGCACACGTAACAGAACAGATCAGCTGAATTTCTACAACTTCTAGAAGCCATATTTCGCTCAGAATTATTTCAAAATACAGTAACTATTGGAAAAATAGCGTAACATATGTCATGCATCTTTTAGCAGTATAAAAAGTGGAATTATTTTGCATTTTATTAATTTTTAATAAGTTATGTAGTAAAAATGAAACGGAGCACATAACGGTTTCCCAAAAATATATGTATTCACAAATATCTTAAAAACCTGACGTGATAGAGATAAACGGATTTCAAATTTGAAATCAGCGCAAAAAACTGACATAAGAACACTTATTCTTATATAAGAAAGAAAAATGTTGTTTGTCAGTGTTATGAGATGAGATGAGATGATGAAACTGTAGTCGTGGAATATAGTATTTTCATAAGCAGGGCTTCTGTGGGTTATGAAAAAGTATGTTATGGGTCCCGCTATATTAAAAGTGTGGAGAAACACTGGTCTGTGGTAATTATCTTCAACTCAAACGTAAAATATGTTCTACTTTGTACTCTGAAACATGAGAAAACACAAAGTAGCATCAAAGAAGTTATAATAATAATAATAATAAATTCTTTAAGCGCCAAACACGGCGCATAAGGCAGAAACCAGTGCTCTCCAGGTTGTTCGTTGTGACGCCACTCCTCTTAGCTCTTGCACATTATTTAGGCCCAACGTTCTTCCTTCTCTTATTATTGTTCTTCTGAGTGTTTCTTTTGGTCTTCCTTTTTTCCGCTTACCCTCAGGAACCCAAGTGAGCGCCTGTAGTGGTATTCTGTTGTTTTGCATTCGTAGGACATGACCGATATATGACCATCGTCTTTTCCTTATATAGTCGGAGACATATTTCTGCCCAGAGTCTTCTCTTATTTGTCGATTAGTCTTGAATTCTTTCCAACTGATGTTCATGAGTTTTCTAAGACATTTGTTCTCGAATGTATTCAGCTTGTTCTCCAATGATTTTGTTATTTTCCAACTCTCACAGCCGTATGTTAACACTGAGATAACATTTGAATTAAACAGACGAAGCTTGGTATGTATATTCAATGATCGTAATTTCCAAATGTTAGATAATCTATTGAAGGCGCTAGCTGCCAAAGCAATTCTAGTATGGATTTCTCTTGTTGTGTCACCATCCTGAGTCATTTTACTGCCTAAATAATTGAAACTTTCAACTTTCTGTAGTTTTTCCCCGTTCAAGATGATATCAAAGGTCTCGTTAGAAAAGTTCATAGCTTTAGTTTTAGAGGCATTTATTTGGAGACCAATTTTAACCGAGAGATGACACAAATTATTTATTGCTTCTTGGGATTGTCTTGGTGTTGAACTTAAGAATGCTACATCATCTGCGAAATCCAGGTCCCCCAGGAATTTTCCATTTGTCCATTTTATACCCAATTGTTCATTGTGGGTATAGTTTCTCATAACCCAATCAATAGCTATTCCAAAAAGTAGTGGTGACATAATACAGCCTTGTTTCACCCCTGTTTCTACTGTAAACCATTCTGTATTCCCTTTATTTGTTCTAACACAACATCTTGCATTGTCATATAGCGCTTTGATTATATTCACATATTTTGTTGGAAAACCATAGATTGTAAGTATCTTCCACAATGATGGGCGGTCTAGACTATCAAAGGCTTTTTGAAAATCGACGAAGGTGATAATAAGTGGCGATATCCAATTTTAGAAATCTCCTTAGCCCCCAAGATATTAGAGTGAGTCATGTTTACTGTCGAGCCTGGTTCTGTTTCGGTAACAATAGCTTGTTTTACGATAGTGAATTGTTAACTCACTGATCAACCCTCCGATCCAACCGACCGATTCGAGGGTTTCGAGGTCAGTTATAGGAAAATATCTACACCACTAGATACTCTGGTGTATCTTTTATTCTATAATTTAACATAACATGGTGATATCCATCGAAATATACACATTCCTGATGTTTTTCTTTCGGCGTCTAAGGTGAGAAACGAATTTCACCTCCATCTTGGAAGGGTAGATAACTCATCTAAAGAAGTTATACATTTTTATAAACGGTTGCTTCATAACCCTCCACTCCCAAAGGAGCATAGGCCTTCAACAAACACATGCCAAGTCCTCCTGTCACGTGCCATCATCTCAAGTTCTTTCCACGTTCTCCTCATAATTTTCACCTCTGTTTCCAGCTCTCTTCTCCGTGTGCTTCTTGGTCTACCTCTGCCTCTCTTGCCCTGGGGGTTCCAGAACAAGGACTGCCTTGTAATGCTATCAACAGGTTTCCTCAGTGTGTGTCCTATCCATCGCCAACGTCTTCTTCTCAACTCTTGTTCCACTGGCACTTGTCTGGTTCTTGTCCTCAGTTCCACATTGGTAACCTTGTCATACCATTTTAATCCCTCTATTCTACGCAAGCACCCATTTATGAAAGTCTGTAGCTTTTTGGTTGTTGTCTTTGTTGTTCTCCATGTCTCAGAGCCATACAATAGGACTGACTTCACATTTGAGTTGAAGATTCTTATTTTCGTGTTGGATCCGATTTCTCTTGATCTCCATATATTTCCCAATGCAATGAAAGCGCCTCTTGCTTTTTGTATTCTTAGTTTGATATCACTGTCTGTCCCTCCCTCTACATCTTGTTAGTGGTGTTTCTTCAAGTTCAACCTTGTTATCATTTCTTGCATTTATTCTCATTATTTTTGTCTTAAACGGTTGCTTGCTGAGAATAAAAGGATTGAAATGATACGAAAAGTTCGCCATTGTGCTGCTGGTGAAACGAGCCAGACACGTGCGATGGACAGGTCATACATGGATGAAACGTGCTGATAGCATTAAGAGCCAGTCCTCAGATTAAAAGAGGTGTTCGAGTTCGAAAATCACATGGAGAAAAGGACTGGAGACAGAAATAGAATGGATGAGTAAGACACAGAAAGACACTGAGTTGATGACATAAAATGGGTTAACTTGAAACTAGTTTGATGATCATTGGAGGACTGTAAGTTAATGAGTTAATAATACATGTGTCCCCCGCTTTTCGACGGTCCGCTTTTCGACGATCCGCTCTTTCGACCCTTATCAATTATAACCCCAACCCATACATTCGACGCGTGGTCCGCGCTTTCAACTTATTTCGTCATGTTTCCAAGCTTATGTTCATTTTACTGTACAGTTAAAAAGTTAGTTGCTTATCCTTTACAGGACGTGGCAATCAACCCCAGCTTTTATTGGCTGTTTGTGATTTTTCTAGGCAATTTTTTTCATTCAGTAGTTTGCCATTGCTTTCTGAACGGTACGGCGCTTACACCATTGTTAAAAATCCACACAAAGCGATTTGCTACCAAACCGCCTGCAGCAGGTTTCGAACCTGGTATATCTGGATTATGAAACTGCGTTCATATCCATTAGGCCACAGACGCCGACACTGTACAGTACTTTTGTATATTTAATGGTAGGCTTTTGTTCATTTTACTGTACTTTTGTATACATATAGTGTGTTATTTAGCGTTCGCACGCATTCGCAAGTGATGTATGGTGCATTATTTACGTTTTTTTCGTCGGCAAACTGCATCAGCAAGCTAACAAAAGGCTGGGTTCCGCTTTTCGACGATTTGCGCTTTTCGACAGAGCTCTGGTCCCTAACCTGTCGAATAAGCGGGGGACGCTTGGATGTATACAACAAAATTCCTCATGATTTCTGGCCGTAGATTTTCGTTTTCTTGGACTAGCTGGAACACTGTGCGTGTTCTTATTTTATCTTGGTGCCTAGTTGGCAGAGAGGATAGTGTAATTCACTTCCGTAGCTAGGCGGTGGAGCCGTTCGGAAGGTCCTGGGTTCGATTCTCCGGTAAGCCACTCACTTCTGTTGTCTAGTTTTCTACTTCTTTATTTCTCACGAATGCCTGAAACATACCTTTATGTGTGTAATATTTGTTTATTTACTTATTTTGTCTTGATTAAATATGTTCTGGTCCCCTCATATTTCCTTTGGCTGCAGCTTCCTCTGCTTCCCTTGCCAGATCATCAATATATTTCATCTTGTCTGTTTTGATGTTTCTTCTTACATCTTTGTCTGCTTCTATGTACACTTCATGAGCCTTGGCTTTGGAGCTTCTGGTTTTGCTTCTGTTTAAATCTGCTTTCTTGTTTTTCCTGTCTTCTATCTTGCTAATGGTGTCTGTTGTTATCCATGCTTTGTGCTGATGTTCTGTTTTTCTCAGAACAACAAAAACAACAACCAAAAATCTACAGACTTTTATAAACGGGTGCTTGCGTAGACTAGAAGGACTGAAATGGTATGACAAAGTCACAAATGTGGAATTGATGACAAGAACCAGACAAGTGCCAGTGGAACAAGAGTTGAGAAGAAGACGCTGGCGATGGATAGGACACACATTGAGGAAACCAGTTGATAGCATAACAAGGCAGTCCTTGTTCTGGAATCCACAGGGAAAGAGAGGCAGAGGTAGACCAAAAAACACATGGAGAAGAGAACTGGAAACAGAGGTGAAAATGATGAGGAAAACATGGAAAGAACTTGAGCGGATGGCACAGGACAGGAAGACTTGGCATGTGTTTGTTGAAGGCCTATGCTCCTTGGGGAGCTAAAAGGTATTGATTGATTGATGTTCTGGGTCATGATGTGTAACTATTTCTTGGCCCTGGTAATGAACAGTATTTGTCGAAGGTCTACAAGGATTGGCAATTAACGAACACGGAGTAGCGTGCTCTATTTTCAGTTATGTCCCTTATGGCTGTAAGAAGAAGTGTGTGAGATATGCTCCTTCCTTGCGGCGTTTTAGAGATGTCTGTAATCAGAATAATTTAGCTCAGCGTGGTCCAACTGCAGTCCCGCGGACAAAATGTGGCCCGCGTAAAATTATTTTGTGGCTCGTGCTCATATACAAAATATTTCTTAAATTATATAGTATATAATTAATACTTTAGAGCATGGGTTCTCACCCTATTTTGCTCATGGCACCTTTCTGAGCCTTATTTACCTTTGTGGCAACCTGATAGTCGCTGTTAGCTTGTAAAATGGTACTTTACCATCTTACTGTGGCTCCCTAGAAATATGGCATGGTCCCCTGGGGGGAGGGGGGGGATATGACCCACTTTGTGAACCACTGATTAGACTCAAAACGTCGAGTGGAAAGCAATGTTTTACTGCCGTCAGTCGGCATCAGAAACCGTTGGATTCGAGGCAGCGTCCTTAGTTTCAACACAGCAATGAAATCAGTTGTTCTTGGTTTTCACAATAAAGAGCTGCTTTAGAGCCTTTGGCAATGCTCTTTCGGTCACATTTCTTTGTGTTTATAATGATTATTGAAACTTCATAATCATTAACGAGCCGAGCCGCTGAGAAAACACATGAATGTTTTGGTGTAAGTTTTTTTTTCTTTTAGGTAATGGCAAAAGGATCTCTAAGGGCAGTGTAATTTGTCACGGCAGGAGGATTTCTGAGGGCAGGAGGATCTCTGAGGGCACTACGATCTCTGAGGGTAGGAGGATCTCTGAGGGTAGGAGGATCTCTGAGGGTAGGAGTATCTCTGAGGGTAGGAGGATCTCTGAGGGTAAGAGTTTCTCTGAGGGCACTACGATCTCCGAGGGTAGGAGGATCTCTGAGGGGAGGGGGATCTCTAAGGGCAGGAGGATCTCTGAGAACAGGGGGTCTCTTGATCTAGGCTGAAGTTGTGGAGTTCCAGGAGTGTGAGTATGGTTTTAGTTTAGCACCTCCTCTGTCAGACTCAGAAAGTTGTTAAAGACAATACCTAGAGTGAAGCTCTACGTTGCGGCGCCAAATTTTTCTGACTTAAAAATACACAGAACAAACTGATGCCAAAGATATGTTTATTGAATACATCACTTGGGATGGAAGTCTAGCATTTCGCATTATAAATAAACTAAGTTATCAGACCTAAACATCTTTTATGTTTGGACAAACGCCCTAATATAACCAACTAGGTTGAATGGGACACGACTCGACAATACGAGGCAAATTTTTTTTTTAAATTATAAATCGGCAAAACAAACAAATATTGTAATATTTATTAAATACAAACAAAATAATTTAGTAATATTATTAATATTTATTAATATTATAAACACAGCCATGATATCATAATAGAAAATTTAAGGGAGTTCAGCTATATACATTTAAAAACAGGGACATTAATTCATATTGCATGGTTCCGAAACATGGAGAACAACAAAAATGACAACAAAAGAGTTACAGATTTTTATAATTTAGTGCTTGCGTGAAAAAGAAGGATTGAAATGGTATGGCCAGATTGTTCATGTGGAACTGATGACAAGAATAAGTTAAATACTAGTGGACCTTCCTCTTCTTTCTTCGTACACTCTCAGACGTCCACTCTCAGACGTCCACTCTCAGACGTCCACTCTCAGACGTCTACTTGAATGTGTTCTAAGAAAGCAGTTGTCAGTTTGAGGCTATTGGAATCTCCGTAGAGCTTTTCCACGAATGGTACTGGTGTCGGCCACATGCGCTTTCTCTGTTCCGCAAATGTTGGGCAACTTTGAAGCAGATGTTCAGCAGTCATTTTATCAGTGTCACAGTTACACTCATCAGTAGTTCCTATCCTTAGCTTGATGAATAGATGGTATCCCAATCTGTTGTGGCCAGTGCAGAGTCTGAAGATTATCACTTATTCTCTTCTGTTGAGCTAGTAGTATGCATCATTTTGTGTGTGACCTGGATGCTCTACATCCCATTTGTTTCTGTACCTGATTCTAGTCAGACAAAATATGAGAGGAATATGCTGCGTTGTCTTGTTGATAGCATTACAGACACTCGGTGTGGAATCTCCAAGGTAAGAGGGGCTGTGGGAAACCGAGAAACACGTGGAGAAAAGACTTGAGCAGACAAGAAAGGAATGTTGTTGTTGTTCTAGCGGCGTCTGAGCTCTCGCTCTTCCGTCCGATGCCATGTATTGGTATCTGCACGTGTTTGTAAGTTGTTCTGTTACTCCATATTCTTCTTCCATGTTCGTCCTGAAAAGGACGTTGGTTGCGTTGTGTCCGTTTACATCAAAGCTGCGATATTTGCGCCTTTCGGCCGACACATCCGACTTTAGCACGGCATTTTTTGGGACCGGGTTTGCCTTCCCACTTCGATCCTTACTCTCTCCGCCAGACTGCAGTGGTGCAGCTTGTTTCCAGGACCACCACTTGGAGGTAAAGTAGGGTCTTGGTCAACTCTGGTTCGCTGACCCTGACGCAAGCAGTCAAGCTATGGTTCGCTGACCCTGACGCAAGCAGCCAAGCTATGGTTCGCTGACCCTGACGCAAGCAATCAAGCTATGAGTCACTGATTGCATCCATCTCTCTAGCTGCGTCTTCGGTCCCTCTCCATATAAGGTGTTCCACTTCTACTTATCTGGCCTCGAAAGAAGAAACATTTTTCCTAACATCATTAAGTGCTGGACGAGTGCTCTGATCCCTCCTTGTAAGATGGCCGATGTTGTCATTAGGGTCAGGACCGGTCATATTTCTGTAAACCTCTCTCCCGGTGTTTCCTATGTCCCATCTGTTCAGCCAAGTTTCTTTGTTTGTTGTTCATATGAGTGATTTGGCTGTTTGGAGAGTTTGTTGTTCGTATGAGTGATTTGGCTGTTTGGAGAGTTTGTTGTTCGTATGAGTGATTTGGCTGTTTGGAGAGTTTGTTGTTCGTATGAGTGATTTGGCTGTTTGGAGAGTTTGTTGTTCGTATGAGTGATTTGGCTGTTTGGAGAGTTTGTTGTTCGTATGAGTGATTTGGCTGTTTGGAGAGTTTGTTGTTCGTATGAGTGATTTGGGAGTGATTTGGCTGTTTGGAGAGTTTGTTGTTCGTATGAGTGATTTGGCTGTTTGGAGCCTTTGCTCTACTTGAAAAGAAATAAAGAAGACACGCAGTCGAAGGATAATGATTAGGATGATGTATCCTTTTATCTCTCTGTATGTATCTTTGTATGTTCTCTCTCTCCCCCTTTCTTTTGATGATTTTTCTCTCTATCTCTTCATATATTTTTGTATATATTTGCTCTCTCTCTCTCTCTCTCTCTCTCTCTCTCTACTGATGACTTCTCGCTCTATCTCTCTTTATATACTCTCTCTCTATCTCTCTTACTCTCTTTATTTCTTTCTACAGCCGCGTATAAACATTGTCATCAACGTAACCCCTCCCATATTTATATTAAACAAACCAACAAACAAACTCGCATCAGCAAAATCTCCGGTGACAGGAAATATACACATACGCATATAAATAAATACACACATACATATAGAATCATACACACGGAGACTAACATTAAAAAAGTATCACTATCATCACTTTGCTTTGCGCTCCTTACAGAGTAAGAACTCACCACTACTGCTGGTTCGCTCGCAGTCACATGACCTTGCAGGGTAGTTTTTGTGGTAATTTGTTTTACATGACGGAGTTGCCAGCACCATTCACGATCTCATATAAGTTACCTTTTGTGACATGCCTGATGGTGCTGTAGGCCAATTTTGTCTTTGTCTCATCAGAAATCCCGATGATAATGCTACATAGAGCAAAATTTATACGTATATATAATTTATTTCGAAGCTGTACAACCAATCAAGGTCTGCCGCACTTCTACGTATTTTCTTATAGTCCGTTCTTGTTGTTATTATCACTAAAATATTGTGCATAGTAAATCTTTATGATGAGTTTTGTGTCGATTTAGCTTCTTTTACTTTCATGAGCTCTAATGCATGTTCGTAGGACGGCAATTCTTCTGTAACAGAAGTCGAGGTTGAGAGGTCAACGCAGATTCTCGGGTGGTTTAATGCGGAGACGCGCATGTTAGGATACAAGGGGTACTTGTTAGCCTCATAGTCAATCGTTTCAATATTGGATCCGGAATAATCATTACTTGTCACCCCTTTCTGTTTAGATGGAATTGTCCTGTGACACGGACATGCGCAAGGTTGTGAGATTTTGCACAACTTCAACAAAGCTGGGCTCAACGAAACAGGCAGAAGTGAATTAACGCTTTTTATTTCACTTCCAGTTGCCGATGAAGAAGATCGTCTTGCTTCCAGAGTTGTTTTGAATCCCGTACAAATTTGACCCGGTATCTCAATTTCAATATATGCATCACCACAATCATTAACAGGCCTCTGTTCTTGTGCACGATTATGGCTCCTGGAAGCTGTATTTGAATCTACTTCAGCGTACTCATCAATCAGTTCTGTTGAAATGGCACACACAGTTGCATCTTTATGATTTCGTACCATCTCCGATGACACAGAACTCTGTGTGTCCTCGCATGTAACACTTTTAGTGCTTCCGACAGCTGTGTCTAAACATGTAGATACTGCCTGCTCTGCAACACGATCCGCTTCAAGGGGCACAGTTTGTCTGTTTGCGTCTAAGTTGTCTTGTATTTTGTTCTTGCCAATAATGCAGGCTACACTGCAAGGTACACTCTGACACAACGAGCATATTGGGACATTGTCACGTGAAATGGCAAACACTGGTGATTCCTGGCCAAGATGTCCAGTCTTACCGAATAGATCGTGATATGATGGAGGCGGTTTGGTTAGACCTGCCGCAAAGGAGTCATCTGTGCCATCCCTGCTGGCGTTAGCTCGATTCCGTCTTTGTCGTTCCTGGCGTTGTCGATAGACGTGAACCCACAACATCCGGCCGAGAAAAAGTAAGACTGGCACAACGGCAAGAATGATATAAACGCGAATGTCAAAATGGGTGAGATCGCTATTGGAGCTGATTGTGCCTCCTGTGTCTGAAAAAAAAAAAAAAAAATTGAACAACTATTATGACATTGTACTCAAAATACAGGTATACCTCGGAGATATTGCGGGTTCTGTTCCAGACCACCGCAATAAAGCGTATATCGCAATAAAGCGGATCATACCCATTTTTTTTTTCCTTTTGTTTGTTTTGCTTCCCAGTGCACATAAAAGCCTAAAATCATGTTTACACTATGTCTATTAAGTGCGCAATAGCTATAGGTCTTTTAAAAAAAAACAGTGTATTGTAAAATTAAAAATACTTTATTGCTTTAAAAAATGCTAATCTTCATCATATGAACCTTCAGCGAATCGTAATTTTTTTTTGCTGGTGGAGAGCCAAAATCTATCGGAAGAATGCACGTTCTAATAAATATACATGAATAATTTGAAAATCACCCGTGTGTTACCGGGGCCCGAAAGGGGAGCAAAGAATAGTAACACTGTTCTCTGCCATGCATGTCGTAGAAAGCGACTAAAGAGGGTTGGGCATGGGGCTGGTTACCCCATCCTGTAAAAAAATTTAAACCACAAAAACCTTCAACAAACATGGACAAGTCAATTAAAGAAATTAAAACACAGCCATCCAAGACGGGAAGGTCCTCTCGCAGGGAGGCGTATGATGCAACACAGAGAAAGCCGAAAGGAGTCTGTGTTACTGACTAACCTTCTTTCTTCTAGGAGAACTTAAAGATTTGGCACCTGGAATGTTCGGACATTAAACGAACAAGGGAAAGTGGCACAAGTAGCAGCAGAAATGTGGGAATATAAAATCGAGGCTCTTGGACTGTGTGAAACAAAGTGGAAGGGGGTAGACAGGAAGAAACTCATCACAGGTGAATTGGTGCTGTCCTCAGGACATGAAGACGAAAGTTCACACCACAGTGAAGAGGTAGCTCTTATGTTATCTAAAGAAGCACAGAAAGCACTCATTGAATGGGAAGCTGTTGGACCCAGAATAATAACAGCTTCTTTTAAAACAGCTAAAACGAAAATACATGTAAATGTCATCCAATGTTATGCACCAACTAATGACAAAGAAGAGTCTGTGAAAGAAGCATTTTATACTAGACTACAGGAAATTATGGATAAAGTAAAAAGAAGAGACATCACAATTTTGATGGGTGACATGAATGCAAAGATAGGTACAGTCAACACCGGATTTAAAGAAGTCATGGGACAACATGGGCTAGGAATAATGAATGAAAATGGGGAACTATTCTCAAACTTCTGTGCTTCAGATCAACTGGCTATAGGAGGAAGCATGTTTCCACATAAGAGAATACACAAGGCAACATGGATATCACCAGACTATAGAACAGAAAATCAGATTGATCATATATGCATAAACAAGAAATTTAGATCATCATTGCAGGATGTAAAGGTATATAGAGGAGCAGATGTGGCATCAGATCACCACCTTATGATAGCCAAAGTAAAAATGAAACTCAAGAGATATGCAACAATGCAAAATTATAGACAACAATTTAATGTAGGACATCTAAGAAATCAAGAAACAAGAGACAAATTTGCTGTCACAGTATCCAACAAATTCCAAGTGCCCCAACAGCTGGAAGAGGTAGAGAATACAGAACACTATTGGCAGCAAATCAAAACGGTATGGAAGGAGACATGTGAAGAAATAGTGGGGAAAAGGGAACGACAACAAAAAGCATGGATAACAACTGAAACCATCAATAAGATAAAAGACAGAAAAAAAACAAGAAAGCAGATTTAAGCACAAGCAAAACCAGAAGTTCCAAAGCCAAGGCTCAAGAAATGTACACAGAAGCAAACAAAGAAGTAAAAAGAAGTATCAAAAGAGACAAGAGGAAGTATATTGAGCAGTTGGCAAGAGAGGCAGAAGATGCTGCAGCCAAAGGAAGTATGAGATAACTGTATAACAGCACAAAGAAGCTAACAGGGAAATACAAGCAAACAAGTTGCCTCATAAAAGACAAGAATGGAAAACTGCTCGGCAATATACAAGAGCAAATGAAGAGGTGGACAGAATATTTTGAGGACCTTCTCAATAGACCAGCTTCACAAAACCCCCCGGACATCCAGACAGCAGAAGAAGAGCTACAAATTAACGGTGAAAGACCAACGAAGGAAGAAATAAAGAAAGCCATTAAGTTTCTAAGAGATGGAAAAGCGTCTGGACCTGATGTCATTCCAGCAGAGGCCATCAAAGCAGATATCGACACGGCTACAGAGATGTTATATAAATTACTTGGTAAAGTCTGGGAAAAGGAAGAGATACCAGCAGAATGGAAGGAAGGATATCTGGTTAAGTTGCCTAAGAAGGGAAATTTACAAGAGTGCACAAATTATAGAGGAATAATGTTACTATCAGTGCCAGGAAAAGTATTAAACAGGATTATCCTTGAGAGATTAAAAGAGTCCATAGACAAGAAACTGAGAGATGAACAAGCAGGTTTTCGACAAAACAGATCATGTACAGACCAGATAGCCACTTTGAGAATAATAGTTGAATGGAATAGAATTCACCACTATACATCGGATTTGTGGACTACGAAAAGGCATTTGACAGTGTAGACAGAGAATTACTTTGGAAATTGATGAGGCATTATGGAGTTCCCCTGAAGATCATTAATTTAATAAAGAAAACATATGAAGACATGACATGCAGAGTTCTTCACGAAGGACAGCTTACAGAACCGTTTGGGATAAGAACAGGAGTGCGGCAGGGATGCTTCTTGTCTCCATTTCTTTTCTTACTAGCAATAGACTGGGTTATGAGATCATCGACAACACACACCAGAAATGGAATTCAGTGGACTCTGACTAAGCAGTTGGATGATCTGGATTTTGCTGATGACTTGGCTCTTCTGTCCCATAACCGTAATCAGATGCAGGACAAATTGAAAACACTCGATGAGAGGTCACAGCAATTGGGTCTGAAAATACACAAGGAAAAGACAAAAATAATGAGAATAAATGCAGGAAAAGGTAACAGGGTTGAACTTGAAGAAACACCAATACAAGATGTAGAATCGTACACATATCTTGGCAGTGATATAGACAAAGTTGGAGGAACAGTCAGCGATATCAAAATAAGAATACAAAAGGCAAGAGGAGCTTTCATTGCATTGGGAAATATATGGAGATCAAGAGAAATCGGATGCAACACGAAAATAAGAATCTTCAACTCAAATGTGAAGTCAGTCCTATTGTATGGCTCTGAGACATGGAGAACAACAAAGACAACAACCAAAAAGCTACAGACTTTCATAAATGGGTGCTTGCGTAGAATAGAGGGATTAAAATGGTATGACAAGGTTACCAATGTGGAACTGAGGACAAGAACTAGACAAGTGCCAGTGGAACAAGAGATGAGAAGAAGACGAAGGCGATGGATAGGACACACACTGAGGAAACCTGTTGATAGTATTACAATGCAGTCCTTGTTCTGGAACCCCCAGGGCAAGAGAGGCAGAGGTAGACCAAGAAGCACATGGAGAACAGAGCTGGAAACAGAGGTGAAAATTATGAGGAGAACGTGGAAAGAACTTGAGATGATGGCACGTGACAGGATGACTTGGCAGGTTTTTATTGAAGGCCTATGCTCCTTTAGGAGTGGGGGGTTATGAATATGAATTTGAAAATAAAGCGCAATATCTGCGAAGCGCAATAAAGCGAGGTATACCTGTATAATGAAGGCTGCTAAAAAAAAGGGCTTTAATTTAAGGACACCAGAATGAAAATACTTTTTTCTCTCCCTTTCACTCCTTATTGAGCGTTGAGCCACCACTGAAGGTGGTCACTTGCAAGAAGCCTGCTCTAAATCGTTCATGCCCTCTTGTAGCAGTGGATTCTGTAGCTATTTGTTTTACGTCAGCTCGTCAGTCCCATACCATAACACATATTAGTCGCACTCTACGACATGCATGGGACAGCAGTAGACATATTTTTTCTTTGTCTCATTAGAGACCCCCCCCCCCCCCCCCCCCCCCCCACCCCGGGAACTTCATAGGACAAAGAAAAAAAAAAGTCCTGGAAAAATCATTTCTACAACTTGCCTGAGGAAAACAGACATATTCTTTCTTTCTTTCCCTAGAAATCCCCTGAAGATACACGGGCAAGAGAACTTTCGGTTTCTTAAAATAAATGGAGGAAAACCTAACAGCACAAGGGAAGCCATTTAAATGACTGACGTCAGAAAGTTTAGGGACCCCAAGATGCAGCAACAGTGAATGCAGTCAGCGACCCATAGCTGTACTGCTTGCATCAGGACCAGCGAACCAGAGCTGGTCAAGACCGCACTCCACCTCCACGTGGTGGTCCTGAAAACAGTCTGCAGCAGTGCAGTCTGGCTGAGCGAGTGCGGATCGCAATGGGAAGGCAAACCCGGTCCCTAAAAAATGCCGTGCTGAAGTCGGATGTGTCGACCGAAAGGTGCAGATATCACAGCTTAGGCGTAAACAGTCACAACGCAACCACCGTCCTTTTCCGGGCGAACGAGGAAGAAGGAAGAAGAAAGAAGGACAAAAACTAGATAGCAGCGCGCAAGGCAGGGGCGGACTGGCAGTGAACCCCAGGGGTGAAAAGGTTCATTGGTCCCTGATTATAGATTCCACATTGAGAAATTAGTGAAGGGTGAATCTCTCTATTGCTGTGGGCCATTGAGTAATGCCTGAAATACCTTACGCTCAGATCCGCCCCTTGCGCTGTGTAAAAAAATTCTTCTGAAAGTATTGTCTTAAAAGCTTGTGTGCTTGTCCGGGAATGATAAAGTAAATAAACGTTATAATCAGTAATGAGAAGACGTTAAATTCATGGAGTTTGCTGAACACTCAGTGGATTCGGACAGCGTTAGAGCAGATGGCAATCCTTTTCAGGATAAGTCCTTTCCAGGGCTTAGCCATACTGACGGATGAATGTTATTAGTCATTTTCAGGACTTGGTATCTATAAACGCTGCACGATATAGCAGTCTTTTTCATGGCTAGCCCTTTTCAGGGCTACCTCGTGCTAGCTGATAGAAGCGAGTACGTTTTTTCATGGCTTTTTCTCATCAACCTATTCTTCAGAAAACAGTTCACTTATTTTTGAATGGTTAATTAAGCTCTGATATAACTTAAGTCTAGGATGAAAGAGACGTACCTCGCCACAAGAAGGCAAAACTTTCAAAGAAAATTAAAAATACAGTGTTAATTTCCTTACAGTGGCAGCTGAACTGTATACTGTAATCCTGGCACTGGGTCCTTTCAGGAAGCTGGGCGCTGTTTTTGCAGATAAGTCCTTCTGTTGTACAGTACCGCTCTAGAACGTCGCTGTTGTTAACCAGGAGAGCATTCTTGTCAAAAGTTACATCCTCTGCTCCTTGTATGCGGCACTGCGCAGCTCCTATCTCGAAACCTTTCTTACAGATGTCGCCACAAACCTGCGAAGGGATGAACAACATAACAGTTAGTTTATGGTTGATAACGACATTATCATACATCAACATCAGGTGTCTGTTCATCATTCATTCATTGTTCTTGGGTACGAAAAACTGTTTGGGGATGTCATTAAACTAGAGCTGACTGCTGTCTTTGTTAGAGTCGTAGAAGTCTGAGATCTAACGAGGAAGATGAAGAAGATTGGAACAGGAGAAAGACAGCCATTAGGATAGTATGGCGCTCTCTCTCTTTTTCTCTCTCTCTCTCTTTCTCTCCCACTCTCTGGCAAATCTCTACACACCAGGGAATAAGAGGAACGATTAAATATGTATAGTATGTAAGATCTGAAAACGATCTAGATGTGAATACAGACATTCCACGCAAAGAAGAAATCATCACAGCAATCAAAGGGTTGAAGAACGGCAAAGCTCCGGGCCATGATAACTTAAATGCAGAGCTATTTAAGACAGACCCTGCGCTAGCAGCAGAACTATTAGAACCACTATTTGCACAAGTCTGGAAAACGGGGACAACACCATCAGAGTGGAACAAAGGAATAATTGTCAAGTTGCCCAAGAAGGGAGATCTTGCAGACTGCAATAATTGGAGAGGAATCACTCTTCTCTCAGTTCCCAGCAAAATACTAGGCAGGATAATTATACAGAGAATTTCAAAGGCAGTAGACCACAAATTGAGGAAAGAACAAGCAGGATTTAGAAAGAACAGGGGATGTGTAGATCATATATTCACTCTCAGGAACATTATAGAGCAATGCTCAGAATGGCAAAGACAGCTTTACATTAATTTTGTTGATTTTGAAAAGGCTTTCGATAGCATACATAGGGACAGTTTATGGAAAATACTGAGGGCTTATGGAATTCCAAGCTGCATAGTGTCAATCATAAAAAGCCTCTATGCCAACTTTACGTGTAGTGTTGGTCAGAGCAACCTAACCTTTGAGGTGAAGACAGGAGTACGACAGGGATGCCGCTTATCAACCACTCTATTTTTAACAGTCATAGACTGGGTGATGCGCCAGACAACAGAGGGCAGTCCAAGAGGAATAAGATGGACAACATTTTCTACATTGGAAGATCTGGAATATGCAGATGACATTGCACTACTAGCACATTCACATCAACACATACCACCGTCCTTCTCAGGGCGAACGAGGAAGAAGAAGAAGACATCAACACATCCAGAAAAAAAACGGATAGACTTAATAAGTTTAGCCAGCAGGTGGGCTTGAATATCAATTTAAAGAAGTCTGAGGTCATGACGCTCAATATGAGCAACCCTGAGCCCATATCAGTAAGGAATCAGCAATTGGTACAGCCAGATACCTTCACATACCTAGGAAGCATAGTAACACCAGACGGCGGGGCAAGCAAAGACATCAACATCAGAATGAATAAGGCAAGAACAGCCTTCTTTAGCCTAAACAACATCTGGAAGTCCTCCATATACAGCACAAGCACAAAATTAAGATTATATCAGAGCTGTGTGCTTTCTGTGCTTCTCTATGGTGCGGAATGCTGGAAAGTTACAGAGAAGGAAATGTCGAAATTGTCCTCTTTTCACACAACATGCCTAAGAAAAATTCACCGAATCTTTTGGCCAAATACCATCACTAACCAAGATCTGTTTACTCGTAGCAAGCAAGAGGACATGCACACCATCATAGCTGGCAGACGCTGGAGCTGGGTTGGCCATGTCCTTAGAAGAGACCCCGATGCCATCACAAGAACAGCTATGCTTTGGACCCCTGAAGGAAAACGAAAGAGAGGCCGACCAAAAACAACCTGGCGGAGGACTGTGGAGGCTGAGATGCAAAGAATGAACCAGAGTTGGGGCACTGTACGAAGGATGGCCACCGACCGAGCAAAGTGGAATCAATTTGTTGTTGCCCTACAAGACGCCAATAGGCGTGATGGCCACTGACTGCTTTGACGGTCGGCGGCTAAGGATCAAAGAAGAAGAAGAAGAAGAAGTATGTAAGATCTTTAACCGCTGACTGACGAAGCAATCCTTGACCAACACGCAACAAACTCTCTCCACTTTGCTTGATCAGTGACCATCCTTCGTGCAATGTGCTCAAACTCTGCTCCATACTTTTCATGCCGGCCTTCACAGTTCTCCACCAATTTTTGCTGTTGTTGTTCTTCGTCGGCTTCTCTTTCGCCTTCCTTTTTTTTGTCTGTAGCATAGCATATAGGTTCTGGTGTCGTTGCCCGTGTCTCTTCTGAGGATATGCCCAAGCTCATTCTAGTCCTACCAGCTAAGCTGGTGAGCATATCTTCTTGACTGCTCAGAGTAAGCAGTCATTGGTTGACGATGGTGTTTGGCCAAAAAGCGCGGGTGAATTTTCCTTAGTTAGGTTGTATGGACAGACGACAATCTGGACATTCTCTTTTCTGTTACTCTCCTTTATTACTGTTACCATTACTTCTACTACACGGGAGCACGTGACTGGTTAAGCGTTAGAGCGAGTTCCTTTCGTGACACAGTTACCAGGTTCCGAGATGGAAACTTGGTAGCGTCATGTTCCAGTCTATCAACTGTAATGGGTTCCTGACTCTGCTCTTGAGTTAGGGAAAACAAAGGCAGCGAGGAGAGGAACTGGTCACCCCATCTCATTACAAAAAAAGCTGGTCATAGTTTGGTGAAATCTCTAACACTTCACTCCCCTACAGCAGCTTCTGCTACTGGGAATACCTTTAGCCTTTCCCTCATCAAATACAGCTGCAGCTCTGACTACTACTTCAAACAAGTGCTGCACAAAGAAATACTACACAAACAACTGCTACACAAACAAATACTACACAAATACTTCACAAACAAATATTACACAAATACTTCACAAACAAATACTACACAAACAAATACTACACAAACAAACACTACAGAAACAAATGCTAAACAAACAAATATTACACACACAAATACTACACAAACAAATGTTACACAAACAAATACTACACAAACAAATATTGCACAAACAAATACTACACAAACAAATATTGCACAAACAAATATTACACAAACAAATATTGCACAAACAAATACTACCCAAACAAATATTGCACAAACAAATACTACACAAACAAATATTGCACAAACAAATACTACACAAACAAATATTGCACAAACAAATACTACACAAACAAATATTGCACAAACAAATACTACACAAACAAATATTGCACAAACAAATACTACACAAACAAATACTACACAAACAAATACTACACAAACAAATGTTACACAAACAAATACTACACAAACAAATGGTACACAAACAAATGTTACACAAACAAATACTACACAAACAAATGGTACACAAACAAATGTTACACAAACAAATACTACACAAACAAATACTACACAAACAAATACTACACAAACAAATGTTACACAAACAAATACTACACAAACAAATGGTACACAAACAAATGTTACACAAACAAATACTACACAAACAAATGTTACACAAACAAATACTACACAAACAAATGTTACACAAACAAATACTACACAAACAAATGGTACACAAACAAATGTTACACAAACAAATACTACACAAACAAATGTTACACAAACAAATACTACACAAACAAATACTACACAAACAAATACTACACAAACAAATGTTACACAAACAAATACTACACAAACAAATGGTACACAAACAAATGGTACACAAACAAATACTACACAAACAAATACTACACAAACAAATACTACACAAACAAATACTACACAAACAATTGTTACACAAACAAATACTACACAAACAAATACTACACAAACAAATACTACACAAACAAATACTACACAAACAAATACTACACAAACAAATACTACACAAACAAATACTACACAAACAAATACTACACAAACAAATACTACACAAACAAATACTACACAAACAAATACTACACAAACAAATACTACACAAACAAATACTACACAAACAAATACTACACAAACAAATACTACACAAACAAATACTACACAAACAAATGTTACACAAACAAATACTACACAAACAAATACTACACAAACAAATACTACACAAACAAATACTACACAAACAAATACTACACAAACAAATACTACACAAACAAATGTTACACAAACAAATACTACACAAACAAATACTACACAAACAAATACTACACAAACAAATACTACACAAACAAATACTACACAAACAAATACTACACAAACAAATACTACACAAACAAATACTACACAAACAAATACTACACAAACAAATACTACACAAACAAATGTTACACAAACAAATACTACACAAACAAATACTACACAAACAAATACTACACAAACAAATACTACACAAACAAATACTACACAAACAAATACTACACAAACAAATACTACACAAACAAATACTACACAAACAAATACTACACAAACAAATGTTACACAAACAAATACTACACAAACAAATACTACACAAACAAATGTTACACAAACAAATACTACACAAACAAATACTACACAAACAAATACTACACAAACAAATACTACACAAACAAATACTACACAAACAAATGTTACACAAACAAATACTACACAAACAAATGTTACACAAACAAATACTACACAAACAAATACTACACAAACAAATGTTACACAAACAAATACTACACAAACAAATACTACACAAACAAATACTACACAAACAAATACTACACAAACAAATACTACACAAACAAATGTTACTCAAACAAATACTACACAAACAAATGTTACACAAACAAATACTACACAAACAAATACTACACAAACAAATACTACACAAACAAATACTACACAAACAAATGTTACACAAACAAATACTACACAAACAAATACTACACAAACAAATACTACACAAACAAATGTTACACAAACAAATACTACACAAACAAATACTACACAAACAAATACTACACAAACAAATACTACACAAACAAATACTACACAAACAAATGTTACACAAACAATTGCTACAACAATTATCAACGAACTCACATGTTTTATTCTCTCCACAGTTTCGTAGTCTCCATCATCATTCCAGGGCCTGTCGACATTAAACCACGCTGTCCAATAATCTTGATTACTCCCCATTCCATCAGTTCCTGTGGAAGAGAACAGATAAAATGTTTATTTTTTAATATTTATTAAAATGATCTTAATTTTCATATATCGCCACAAGTTACCTCTGTTATAGACAAAATGACGCACTTTCCCAAAACACACCCATATATACACGCGTTTACAGAAAATTTTAGGTATTGCAGATTATCATCAATATGTTTTTATTTAAGTTCTTTGTTACTAAAATTGATACAGGACGGAGAAGTCGACCCTTTGTTCAACCCTCCTTTTTCTACATCCCTTGTAGGTTCTAGTTTTTCTATTCTGTGCTCGCCTGCCGAACCCCAGTATACTATCTATCACATACAGATCATTATCTTCACATTTCAGCTCCCCGAGGATAATAGGCCGTGAACAAACGTATGCCAAGTATTCTTGTCCCGTGTCATCAGTTCAAGGTTTTACCATCTATTCTTGTCCCGTGTCATCCGTTCAAGGTTTTACCACGTCTTCTTGTCCCGTGTCATCAGTTCAAGGTTTTACCATCTATTCTTGTCCCGTGTCACCAGTTCAAGGTTTTACCACGTCTTCTTGTCCCGTGTCATCAGTTCAAGGTTTTACCATCTATTCTTGTCCCGTGTCATCAGTTCAAGGTTTTACCATGTATTCTTGTCCCGTGTCATCAGTTCAAGGTTTTACCATGTATTCTTGTCCCGTGTCATCAGTTCAAGGTTTTACCACGTATTCTTGTCCCGTGTCATCCGTTCAAGGTTTTACCACGTATTCTTGTCCCGTGTCATCAGTTCAAGGTTTTACCATGTATTCTTGTCCCGTGTCATCAGTTCAAGGTTTTACCATGTATTCTTGTCCCGTGTCATCAGTTCAAGGTTTTACCATGTATTCATGTCCCGTGTTATTAGTTCAAGGTTTAACCATGTATTCTTGTCCCGTGTCATCATTTCAAGGTTTTACCACGTATTCTTGTCCCGTGTCATCAGTTCAAGGTTTTACCATGTATTGTTGTCCCGTGTCATCAGTTCAAGGTTTTACCATGTATTCTTGCCCCGTGTCATCAGTTCAAGGTTTTACCACGTATTCTTCACCCATTTCATGTTTAACTCGAGTTTTCTTTTCCATGTGTTCTTTGGTCTCCCTCAACATGTGTTACCGTGCGGATTGTATTGTAGATTCAAAAACGTGATAAAGCTTGATTTTGATTGGTTTTAAGGACTATACTTATTGCACACGGGCAACTCCATCAGTGCTCCGATCTCCTCCTTTAGATCACACAAGGAGGATCTCAGCACAGTGCAAGAACTCCATAGTACCGGATACCAATGTCTGTATACAGGAATCACACATTCTATAAATATTTATGAGGTGGGTAGGTTTCATAATTTTTAAATTTTGCGGCCGTATGGCATACTCTTTACGATTTCCAACTGCCGAGGGATTTTTTACGTGCGCAACTTTCACACGGGACCTTCTATTTGTTTCACCTTTATCCGAGAAGGCTAGACATCCGATCTGTCTACCCAGGAGATCAGTTGGAGTGTAACATCATTAGGAGCTACTGGTTCTGAAAAACATTTCCATCAATAATATTCCATGTACTGGGAGCGAACCCGGTCTGACCCCCCCCCCCCCCCCCCCCCCCCCCCCCCACAACAGTTTTCTTAAAGCAATGTTTAAAATCCGAGCAGTAAAAGTGCACAAAAGAGTTCTTAAAAGTAATAAAACTAAATGCAGTGTGAAATGTAACACTCTTTCAGCCTGAAGTGAAAACTACTTCGACATCGGCAGGATTCCGCCCAATCCTTCCTGATAACTAACTATAGCCTGCTAAACCGTGGCGTTTCCATGTTCGAAGCAATGAATTTTCCGTCGTCTTGAGTTTTCCTAAATAAATATTAGACAAACATAAAGGTATGTTTTCAGGCACTCGTAAGAAATAAAGAAGTAGAACACTAGTCAACAGAAAAACAACAGACGTGAGTGGCGGCTTACCCAGGGCTCGAACCCAGGACCTTCCGTGCGACAACCCCGCCTAGCTACGCAAGCGAATCACAATATCCTCCCTGCCATCTTGGCATCACAAAAATGATGCTTCGATGACGGGTCATTAGAGCGAACCGCAAGACATAACACTGGAAATTTACCAAGGGCAGTTCCGCCTATTAATGACGCAATCACTTCTGTTGTTCCCATATTATACAGTATAGGTCAGTCCACACAAGACTTAATACTGTGTCTAGTAATTTCCCTTCCTTATGTGTTATTGAGTTTTCATATAGTGTTAAAGTTTAAAGGTCAGCTATTTCCAAGTTTTTGTTTTTAAGTACGGTAATGTTATACATTGTAAAGGAAATGTCATGAGGATTAATACATTATAAATTAGAGACAAGAAACAAACAGCTTAGTTTACAGATACAGTCCCCGAACTAAACTGGATTACCATCACAAGCGCCTAGGGAAATCGGCCCTGAATACTTGCCTCTAGTCCTGTAACAGTTAATATGGACCTGGCCTTAAAGAGTGTTTTCTTTATGCTAACTTTATTGTGGCATACTTTTTGTTATATTTTATTTTGCCTCGTTTTGGCGAGCCGCGCTTCGTTCAACCAAGAAACAAGGTCCATCGGTTATATTAGGGCGCAGAAGAGGTTCTAATTGCGATGACTTAAGAGTTAGTTCTCCAGAAACTATGACAACGATTCAAAATGGTTGTGATACAATGGATCCCATCTCATCGTAACATCCCCGGCAATGAAGGGACTGGCAGACTAGGAAAAGAAGATGGAAATCTTTCACAACCTGATACAAGCATCACTTTGGAAGAGGGAAAGAGTTTTATCAGAATCAGATACAGAAACAAATGGGATGTAGAACATCCAGGACACACACACAATGATGCTTACTACCAGCTCCACAGAAGAGAACAAGTGGTAATCTTCAGACTCCACACTGGCCACAACAGCTTGAGATATCATCTATTCAACAAGCTAAAGATAGGAACTAACGATGTTACCCTGTGGCACCGATAAAATGACTGATGAACATCTACTTCCAAGATGCCCAACACATGAGAAACATACAAAGCACATATGGCAGTCACCTGTACCATTCTTGGAAAAACTTTAAGGGGTTACAAATAGCCACAAGCTGACTAACGTTATCTTTGAAAACATTCAAGCAGACGTTTGAGAGTGAACGAAGAACAAAAAGATATGAGAGCGCATGTCCAAATATAAAAGATGGTATGGTCTGACTGTCATAATTCCGATATTTGTCGTAGCAGAAAGTTGCTTCTGGATAGATTCTCTCCCCTTGTTGCCTTATCCTTCTCTAACAGAAGAACAGAGTCAGGTACCCATTTTTACAGATGAGTAGAATGGGGCGTAAAGCGACTTGTTTTTGAACCTGGCCCCTTTGCCTAAAGAAGAAAGTGCTCTATACTGTAATTACCAAACAGAGCAAATTTACACTTTTATTTTAAAATGCGCTAAAAATGAAAAGTTCTGTGTTCTTGTTCACAATTTTGTGTACGTCACTAAATTATGTGATCCTATTCCAATTTTGTGTACAACGTCACCATGCTCTGTGATCGTTTCACAGCTGTAATCTTATAAACATTCTATCATTTTTTTGTTCGGCTTTAATTTTTGTATTTCGGGTTAGAGACAGGTCACTCGTGGGTTCTTAACATTTTGATACCGAACGAACGAACGAACTTTATTTTTAAAGGGTTAAGAATTGGGCACGCAGGCCCGTCTTACATTCTGCCCTTCTTCTCTCTGTCATCTTACATACCGTATCCTTTCAATCGCACATGTATTTTGAGCATTATTTAAAATAATAACATACATTTGTAACATCCAGTCATAATCAAATTTAAGTATGTTAAAAAAAAGAGAGAGAGAAAAAAAATTAATTAAAATAAATTTAAAAAAAGAAACAAAAAAAAACATACAAACAAACAAAATCTAAACCATTCATACAGTAAATTAGACATAATTTGAAACGTAATCAGATTATGGTGGTATATAATAAGAACTCGTGACACTTTGGAAATCTGCTGCTGAATGACCTGGGACTTCGTGTGTTGTCAGCGCATGTGGAAAATGTTCCCACAGGTGAGCAGCTTTGAGTCTCAAGCAGATACTGCCACAGGGAGTGAATTGTTGACGCCTCCACTATACGAGATCCAGCTTTATGACCTATGCTCCTTAGGGAGGTAAAGGGTATTGACTGATAGATGAGAATCGTGCATATAGGCCCGTCTTACATTTTGCCCTTCCTCTTACTCATCTTTTATTGCTAGTTATCCAGACATTCTCCAACATGCTTAAGGTATTAGTTTAATGGCGATGCAACATTATAAGTAATATAAAAGCATACATTTACAGTATCTGATTACAATTAAGAAGTAAGGTATATTAAAATGAAAAACTAGATCATCAGACCCTCCATACAGTATATTAGATAATAATTCGAAACATAATCCCTTAGTGCGGCATATAATCCGCACTCATAATGTATTTGAACAGTCTACGATTATATGAGTAGGGACTGTGCATGTTTTTCAGGTCATGTGGAAGATTTTTCCAAAGATGAGCAGCTGAGTAAGCCAAGCTCTTCTTGTACAAATCTAGACTGGGCTTGGGTAGCTGTAACTGGTTTAAGCGCTGACTACGTTTTTTTTATCGAATTTTTAAAGTGGCTACAGATACTTTGGAGCATTCTGTGACAAGATTTTGTGAGCGAATTTAGCTTTGTTAAATAGGAAGCGCTTTCTAAGGGGTAATATTTTAAGATAGTTATATAGATCTATACAATGTCTTTGGTGTTTATCAGCAACAGTACATACCTTAAAATGTACCACGATAGAGGATCGTAGGCAAGATTTCAGCTCCCTAGGTATCTGAAACTAATGAACCAAGGGCTCAGCGATTTGAAACATCAAAAGAACGCTCATTTTCAATTTAAATAAAAGTGTTGAGAGAAAAAATATTCAACACTTCTATTTCTTATTTGTTACTGGATGATTAGCGAAAGGTTGTTAACAAGACTAGGAAAGGTACGCATCAAACAGAAATATGTACTGTATGTGGCAGACAGTCGTAAGTAATAAGGAGAGAGAAAAATTGACAACACAAAAGTAGCAGACGTGACAGACTCACTGGAACTTCGAACAAGGGACAATCCGCCGCTGTGGCGTATAATGGAAAAAGAGCCTACAGGAATTTGACAGTCTTTGTAACCTCGTAGCGCTCCATGATTTGCTAAGCTAAAACCATGCATTTACTGCCTGTCTTTACTCACAGAAGCTTACTTTTTCATCCCCGCCTCTTCTCTTTGAACACAAGCAAACGATGTGTTTACAAACTTTCGTGACCTGCCCGTCATAACAGGTAGCGAATCAGGTTTGTTTACCTCGTCTTCTCACGCAAGTTTATCTGTCAATTATACGATATCTGAAAGACCGCGCTTAAAAAACCCAGAATCTCTTTGAAGTCTACGAAGGGAAATCCAAAATTCACCGAGCACGCTTTGATGTCGAGTCGCGGGCAAAAGCCTTTGAGAACCCCGTTAACACGTAAAATGTCCTGTGATGTCGGTCAGCAACGCCCGAAAAAGCCGACCTGTAAGCCTTTATCTTGCAACTCTGATTCTCCGTTACACACACTAGCGCGAAAATTAACAACATCTATAGATCAGAGAAATATAATGATATATAAACTGTGTTTTCCTAAACCTGCCATCAGTGTCACTCAGAATTTTGAATACTCTAAGCACGCAGTTCTAGAACCATTATTGTGGAAAATGTGTTATTAGCATTCGTGGGGATTTTTCATTCTGATTTCTGGTAATAGAAATTAGTGCTTACTGTTTAAAAGTGTTAGCTTTTACCAATTAAAAGTGTTAGCTTTTACCATTGTAATTCACTTAGATTTTCTAGCTGTTAAAACTAGTGAAATAAAATAACGCGTAGCTATTTCATACCAGATGTTCAGTTATAATGTTAATTTTCACCACACGCTTTCTCACACAAGAAGAGATGGTTTTAGCTGACTGGTTTAAATGCTAGGCTCGACTGATAGTGACAGAAAAGAATTCACGCTTTATTACATTGTGCGTATTTATTGTAAGTGCCTATTATTTAATATCATACGACTAAACTATCAGACGCCGACCAAATAAATAGCTACTTAACGACCGGCGATAGTTTGTGATAATTGACATTGTACGCTGATCGTTAACCGCGAGCAGGGGGGAGAGTCGCATAACTCAATCCAACCTACACTCGCTAAGCGACGGGCGAAAGGGTAGGCTAAAGAAAACACCTGGGCCGTTTAACTTTAATCAGGACTGACGGAGTGGATAAGAGATCGTCTTGTCCCCGTCTGTGTGCATATATATAGCTATATAGAATGGTAGCATTTTTCCATAAATGTTTTTCTTATATTCCTAGCAGACCTGATCAAGAGCTGTGGTAAAGTGGGATGTTATAAATATTTATAGGGGACTTAGTGTACTGACTGAGATCAGCTGTGAAGGTATCTGTATCTAATAGGTGTAGTGTTTTACAGATAACCTTACTTGCTACCACATTTATACCTCAGTCAGAATTATTCTGGAATATTGTGATGACTACGTTGAATGTCTAGGGTTATGTAAATGATGAAGTGTAAGTCACAACAACAACAGACAGATAAACAATTTAATTTATTCCACAACACTTGACAACACTGTGACACTCACACACATTTAACACTCTATAAGACTATCTTAAATGAGTCAATGGTAAAGTTTCAAATATATGTGTATTAATTACTTTCACTAATATATATCCTGATTCAACTACACAGTGAACCAGGAATCATAATCAAATGTAATCACAATTTATATGTACATAATTTATAAATATGAACCTTGTAGTGACATATTTTATTAATATTATCCTATGTGTGTCAGTTGTGTAGTAGTACTATGAGGTAATACTGGTTTTGTTTTTCAAGCTATGTTGTTATTTGTCATCATGACTTCAAGTGTTTGTTTATCTTGGAAATAGTATGGGGAAAAGTTCACAGTTCCTATCAATTTAAACAATGTATTTTCCCTCTGTTTTACTCTAATGTCAATTTTAGAGGGGGACACATAATGTTGAGCTCCTCTGGCCACAGAAGCTTATCTTTCGTGATGGCGACAGGAAAAGACTCCTCTGCTCGATAGCTTCACTGTGTTCTGGAGACACCTCACTGGTCGCTATCTGGACCCAGGAGTATGCTGTCAGCCTCTAGATTCAGCAAAGCTCAGACCAGGTGCTGCTCAATAACTTTAGGACCACGGTCCCTGAAACAAGAAGGTTGTACCTCCTATTTCAGAACTAATTTATAATCTATTTCCAGACTGAACACAATACATAACAAACACTGAGTTCAGAGCGGTAGGCCAACTGCTATCTTCATCTGAAACTATTTACACCAGTATACTCCTCCCTAATGGTTACTACGCCTCTGCAATTCCAGCATTAGCTCTTTCTAGTCAATAAGATAGGTGTCAGTGTACTGTTTGGCAATTCCATGCAGTTTTACTTTTCTCCGACACCTTCTGTTCAGGTTGGAGCAATATATAGGCTTTGCCTCATGTTCGCTACTGAACCACACACATATACAGACATAAATTATCAATTTGCATTCAATTTTCATTAAAAAGATATTGAATATATCAAGCTTACCACAATTCATGGAATAATACACAGTTACGTTGACTGGCAATGAATATGGCACAAAATCCGACCTGCCGCTGTCTCAGGCTTTTATTTAGAAAAATATAAGCTGAATCTCAACGCACTGTTGCTTTAAAAAGTTTATTTGAAAATGTGGTGCTGAACTGACGCTTCTAATTGCCTATACTGGCGGGTCTAACCAATCGTGCCATATTTACACAGCTTTTCAAAAAAGTACCTCTACTACTGTTTCCTCTAACAACAACAAAAAATTAGTATTGGTAGTCCGACTAATCGGGTTTCGCCTTACATTTACTGCGCTCCAATCAAATAGGATTTAACATGGGGACCTATTTCCCGTACAATGGTGGTTTCAAAATCTGCCACTGAGCGATTCTGATTTTGGTGTTGTCTGACACCCTCACTATTTCTTTTGGCTATAATTTGTTAATTCCTAGACTATTTGCGTAACACTTAACATATTATTTGTTAGCAAGTCTTAAGGAACCCAACTATATAAATTTTATGGGGCTAAGGGGCTGCGTTCAAAATATGCATTTTCTTCTACCTCCCGTTCACTTCGATCGATGTGGTGTCTGGGTACTGTCATGTTTTCAGACATAAAACAGTATAATGTCATATTTTCTAATAAGCATTTTTCAGGTTTTTAAACCTAACTCTCGTATGGGTAGTGTTTTTTATCACTGTCTATCTGAAAAAAAGTTAGTTAGTGCCTCATGCCTTTCGCGTGTTAGGGGTGGCATTAATTGTGTATCGCGAGACTGTGGTAGTATTGCCTGTGTTCCTCCGATCCGCCCTCTCTCTCCCTAAGTTCATCTGTCTTCTCATCACGCAGTGTATAAAATGAAATGAATGGAATATTAAATATAGGTCAGCTTGTGTATCTCAAGGTTTTTCTTAGAAATACAGTACACGTTTTATTGTAGAAAGCGTGTATTGATGCAGTAGACTTACTATCAACGTGAAAGCGTGAGAATATGCAGACGAAGCATAAAAAGAGGGATCTCGAGTACCGTCATTGTGACAGCACTGTTCTTTACCATTCTTCTTTCCTTTTATTGAATTTATTTGTTAGGCTTTACATTTACCTTTTAATTTATATATGTGGATTAGAATTTCTCACGAATATTTCTCCCCACTTAAAACAGACGTTATATGTCAGTCTATAATTCTATATACGCATAGAGAAATTTATTATCTTTCCTGGGGCTTAGGGTGATTCTCATCACACGGATGGCGGCTTAAAAAATCCGCTCCCAGATTTGTTTTTCCACTTATATACTCTATGCTAAACTCAAATGGCTGCATCAGTAATGACCAACGGAGTAATCTAGAATTTTCATGTCTAGCCTGCGCTAGAAATGACAACGGTTTGTGATCCGTTTGCAACTTAAATGCCTTCCCATACAGATAAATATTGAATTTCTTTATCGCCTATATTACTGCAAGACATTCCTTTTCGCTAGTTGAGTAATTGGTTTCAGCTTTATTCAACTTTCTGCTAGCATATGCCACTGGGCTTAATTCCCCATCCAATGCATCTGATTTCTGTAGCAGAGTCGCACCTAACCCAATATTACTGGCATCCGTCCTTACAATGAATTCTTGACTTAAGTCAGGTAATTTCAAAATAGGTTTGCTTGTGAGCTTTTCCTTCAATTCCTGGTAAGCGAATTCGCATTGTGGAGTCCATGTAATTCGATCTGGATGTCCTTTACGTGTCAAATCAGTTAACGGTGCACATATGGAATTAAAGTTTTTGATATACTTTTGGTAGAAACCACATAATGAGACAACGGATCTCACGTCTTTCTTGGTTTGTGGTCTCGGGGCTTTCTTTAGTTTCTCTAAATTCTTTGGGTCAGGGGTCATGTTTCCCTGATAAACTGTGTGTCCCAAGAATTCTAATTCTTTACATCCAACGCAACATTTGGTTGGTCGGGCTGTTAAATTCGCTTCCCTAAGTCGATTAAACAGCATGTTCAGAGAGTCAATGTGTTCCTCAAATGTTTCTGTTGCTATAAGGATATCATCCATGAAATTTGTGATGCATGGATTATTCAAAGGGTCCAATAATTTTCTCATCATTCTAGAGAAGACACTAGGCGCATTCTTCAATCCAAATGGCAATCTGTTAAACTCATAGTGTCCCTCTGATGTACTAAAAGCTAGGTATGGTCTAACCTCAGGCTTTACTGGAATCTGATAGTATCCTTTACTCAGATCCACTTTTGAGAAATATTTAGCTTTATTTAGCCTGGCAAACAACTGATTTGTATCCGGCAATGGATCCACCTGTCCTTCTGTAATAGCATTCAATCTCCTGTAATCTATACAGAGTCTATGTTCTCCAGAGGGTTTCCTTAAGAGTACAACACTGGAACTATATGAAGATTCACTGTGCGAAATAATTCCTTCCTTCAACAAATAGTCTATCTCTTCCTTCAAAGCTTTCTCCTTAGCAAAAGGAATCGAATAGGGTTTCACACAGACAGGTGTGGGGTCTATCAGTTTCATATCATATTCCAATAAGTTTGTATGCCCCGGTCGGTCTGTTAACACCTCTGCATGATTATCTAGAACCTGTTGCACTCTCTCTTTCTGAGTTTTCGTTAAATGTGTACTGATTTTCACCTGTGCCGCTGTCTCACAGGGGTGTAATGGATAGTCAAATGATGAAAGTGGTTCCTTTTTCATCTCCATGGCGATGGACAAGGTCAACAAGTGTGTCTCTTCCTGATGTTCTCTTTCCAAATATTTCTTCAGGAGATTCAAATGATAGATTTTTTCTTTCCCCTTCTTATCTATCTTATAATTGGTTCTAGACACCTTCTCTTGAACTGTATATGGACCTTGCCATCCAATTTGTAACTTATTCTGACTACCGGGCAGAAGAAGCAGTACCTTCTCTCCCACAGCCAAATCTCTGTCTTTAGCTTTCCTGTTATAGTAAGCGGCATGTTTCTTCCTGGCTTGTCTCAAATTTTCATTGGCAAGTTTCCAGCCAGTTTTTAAACGAGTGGTCAGCTCATTCACATATTGGTATGAGGAGGTAATGTTTTCCTCTGCCTTTTCATCAGTCCACGTTCTTAACAGCGCTTCCAGTGGACCTTTTATTGGCCTTTCAAATAATAATGTTGCCGGGGCCATTCCGGTTGAACTATGGGGTACCTCTCGATAAGCAAAGAGGGCGGCGTGAAGGTACTGATCCCATGTATCTGGTTTTTCGTGTGCCAACTTTCTCAGGATCGACATCAACGTGCCATTAAATCTTTCCACTTGGCCGTTCCCTTGGGGGTGGTACACACTACAATGGAAGTGTTTGGCCTGGAAGATCCTGAAAACTTCTTCTGTTAGTTTCCCCTTGAACTGAGAGCCATTATCAGTCAAGATTTGATTGGGAAAGCCTAACCTTGTGAAAATTGTGAGTAATGCCTCTGCCACATGTTTAGAATCAATCGATGACAGGGCTACCGCCTCTCCCCACATAGAACAAGTGTCCACCAGAGTCAGAATGTAGCTGTTTCTTCTCTTGGTTCGGGTGAGAGGTCCCACAAGATCCACGGCAACTCTCTCAAAGGGTGTTCCCACTATGGGCATTTCCCCCAGAGTTGCTGGTGCAGTCCAATGCTTAGGTGCTACTCGTTGGCACTCTGGACAGGATTTTACATATCGTTTGATATCTTCAGTTATTCCTGGCCAGAAATAGTGACAAGCTATTCGCTGTCCTGTTGCGCTGATCCCCATATGACCACTGAAGGGAATCGCATGCCCTAGTTCCAACACTTTAGTCCTATATGAATTGGGAAGGACCAGCTGTCCGTGACCATTGGATTCAGATCCAGCCTTCCTATAAATCAGTTTGTTCTTCATATAAAATTCTCCCTTGCCTGGAGGTGTATGAGATTTGTGCAACTTCTTGAAACACGGCTTGAGTGTCTTGTCCTCCGCCTGTGCCTTCCTCATCTCATCTGGATGAGTATTTATTGGATTATCCTCCTCCTTTTTAGACTGTGATCTGGTCTGCACTGTTGCCAATATCACAGGCCTCTTGGGATTCCCCAAGAAGACATATCTACACCACAATATCAGAGGGTAGATTGGCTCATTTATCACTGCTGCTTTTATGATTCCTTCCACATATCGCGTTTTCACCTTTATCCGGGCGACGGGAAGTGTCATGGTAGCTACATCCTTGGTTGCAGTTTGAATCTCCACTGTTTCTGTGGTGTATTGATCTGCCTGCACCAGGTGAGAACTCACAACGGAATCATAATCTAATTGACCTTTTTTTTCCTTTTTTCCAGATGTCATAGCAGCACAATGAGGAGGTTTCCTTCTACAATGGTCAGTGTCATGATTGTTCATCTTACAATTTTTACACCACCTTTTTCCTTGGTTGAAAGATTTTCTTTCATCATATTTCCTTTCATCGAATTGTGGGGTTTTATTTTTATTGTCATACCGTGGCCTATCAAACTGGTGCTTACCTTTGTTTTGATCTCTAGGATCAAATTTATTAAAGTTCTGTGGTGCCCTAAAATTTTCTACCTGTTTCTTTTTATTACCTGATACTTCTGCCTGAGCTGCTTGATACCTTTCAGCAACATTTAGCAACTCACCCAGTCTCTCTGCACCTTGTTCCATGAGAAACTTTCTCAGGTCTGGAGCCATGGACTCTCTTAGTTGTTCTATAAGGACCATTTTCTTAAGATCTTGGGTTTTCCCCAGAGAAGTCCATTTCTCCAAGTATGTCTCTAACCGTGCAGAGAACTGGTGATAGGTTTCACCTGACATTAGTTTAGCATTCCTAAATTTTTTCCTATAAAATTCTGCGTTCTTTTCATATCTTAACAAAAGAGCCTGCTTTAGCATGTCATAATTTTCTTGATCACCTCTGTTCATTTTGGCAAAAACTTCATAAGCTGCCCCACGAAGCCCTTGAGATAACTTTAAGCTCCACCTTTCTCTCTCTAACCCATACGTGGTAGCTAATAGTTCATATCTATTTAGATAGCTCTCAATATCATCGTCTTTCTCAACAAAATGATCTAAATGAAAGTTCATAGTTGAGGTTGAGGCTCCCTGACTAGCAGTGGCATCAGAGGTAAAGGGACTGGCACCATTTTCAGGAGCATGGCCTTGAAACTCAAACTCCCTTAGTCGTAACTCGTGCTCCCTTTGTAATCTCTTCTCCTCCTTTTCTGCTTCCCTCTCTGCAGCTAATCGCTTGTCTTCCCTTTCTGCCGTCAATCTTCTTTCTTCTGCTTCCAATTTCTTAGCCTCAGCCTCAATCTGCAACCTCTTAGCCTCAGCCTCCAGCCTCTTAGTCTCAGCCTCAGCCTCAAATTGTAAATTCTTAATTTCCTTTTCAGCCTCTAACTTTCTTTCGGCCTCTTTTTCTAATCTTCTTTCTTCCCGTTCAATATATTTGTCACATTCAGCAGTGACATAAGCAATCATAATTTGTCCGTCCATTCCTAACTCTTTTGCAGTCTGCACAGCAGCAGATCGAAATTTTGCCAAGTCGGCCATTTTCTAACAGGTAAATGTATGTAATGTCTAACTAAACAATACAATCTGTAATTACTTATCCAAGGCACTGAGAGCTCAACGTTATTTATTTCCACCCAAGGATACCTTTTAATTCTTATTGTTCCCAATATATATATAATAGGAGAATGTTCAATATCCCGGGAGCGAGACCCCAATATATGTGGTAAAGTGGGATGTTATAAATATTTATAGGGGACTTAGTGTACTGACTGAGATCAGCTGTGAAGGTATCTGTATCTAATAGGTGTAGTGTTTTACAGATAACCTTACTTGCTACCACATTTATACCTCAGTCAGAATTATTCTGGAATATCGTGATGACTACGTTGAATGTCTAGGGTTATGTAAATGATGAAGTGTAAGTCACAACAACAACAGACAGATAAACAATTTAATTTATTCCACAACACTTGACAACACTGTGACACTCACACACATTTAACACTCTATAAGACTATCTTAAATGAGTCAATGGTAAAGTTTCAAATATATGTGTATTAATTACTTTCACTAATATATATCCTGATTCAACTACACAGTGAACCAGGAATCATAATCAAATGTAATCACAATTTATATGTACATAATTTATAAATATGAACCTTGTAGTGACATATTTTATTAATATTATCCTATGTGTGTCAGTTGTGTAGTAGTACTATGAGGTAATACTGGTTTTGTTTTCCAAGCTATGTTGTTATTTGTCATCATGACTTCAAGTGTTTGTTTATCTTGGAAATAGTATGGGGAAAAGTTCACAGTTCCTATCAATTTAAACAATGTATTTTCCCTCTGTTTTACTCTAATGTCAATTTTAGAGGGGGACACATAATGTTGAGCTCCTCTGGCCACAGAAGCTTATCTTTCGTGATGGCGGCAGGAAAAGACTCCTCTGCTCGATAGCTTCCCTGTGTTCTGGAGACACCTCACTGGTCGCTATCTGGACCCAGGAGTATACTGTCAGCCTCTAGATTCAGCAAAGCTCAGACCAGGTGCTGCTCAATAACTTTAAAACCACGGTCCCTGAAACAAGAAGGTTGTACCTCCTATTTCAGAACTAATTTATAATCTATTTCCAGACTGAACACAATACATAACAAACACTGAGTTCAGAGCGGTAGGCCAACTGCTATCTTCATCTGAAACAATTTACACCAGTATACTCCTCCCTAATGGTTACTACGCCTCTGCAATTCCAGCATTAGTTCTTTCTAGTCAATAAGATAGGTGTCAGTGTACTGTTTGGCAATTCCATGCAGTTTTACTTTTCTCCGACACCTTCTGTTCAGGTTGGAGCAATATATAGGCTTTGCCTCATGTTCGCTACTGAACCACACACATATACAGACATAAATTATCAATTTGCATTCAATTTTCATTAAAAAGATATTGAATATATCAAGCTTACCACAATTCATGGAATAATACACAGTTACGTTGACTGACAATGAATATGGCACAAAATCCGACCTGCCGCTGTCTCAGGCTTTTATTTAGAAAAATATAAGCTGAATCTCAACGCACTGTTGCTTAAGAAAGTTTATTTGAAAATGTGGTGCTGAACTGACGCTTCTAATTGCCTATATTGACGGGTCTAACCAATCGTGCCATGTTTACACAGCTTTTCAAAAAAGTACCTCTACTACTGTTTCCCCTAACAACAACAAAAAATTAGTATTGGTAGTCCGACTAATCGGGTTTCGCCTTACATTTACTGCGCTCCAATCAAATAGGATTTAACATGGGGACCTATTTCCCGTACAATGGTAGTTTCAAAATCTGCCACTGAGCGATTCTGATTTTGGTGTTGTCTGACACCCTCACTATTTCTTTTGGCTATAATTTGTTAATTCCTAGACTATTTGCGTAACACTTAACATATTATTTGTTAGCAAGTCTTAAGGACCCCAACTATATAAATTTTATGGGGCTAAGGGGCTGCGTTCAAAATATGCATTTTCTTCTACCTCCCGTTCACTTCGATCGATGTGGTGTCTGGGTACTGTCATGTTTTCAGACATAAAACAGTATAATGTCATATTTCCTAATAAGCATTTTTCAGGTTTTTAAACCTAACTCTCGTATGGGTAGTGTTTTTTATCACTGTCTATCTGAAAAAAAGTTAGTTAGTGCCTCATGCCTTTCGCGTGTTAGGGGTGGCATTAATTGTGTATCGCGAGACTGTGGTAGTATTGCCTGTGTTCCTCCGATCCGCCCTCTCTCTCCCTAAGTTCATCTGTCTTCTCATCACGCAGTGTATAAAATGAAATGAATGGAATATTAAATATAGGTCAGCTTGTGTATCTCAAGGTTTTTCTTAGAAATACAGTACACGTTTTATTGTAGAAAGCGTGTATTGATGCAGTAGGCTTACTATCAACGTGAAAGCGTGAGAATATGCAGACGAAGCATAAAAAGGGGGATCTCGAGTACCGTCATTGTGACAGCACTGTTCTTTACCATTCTTCTTTCTTTTTATTGAATTTATTTGTTAGGCTTTACATTTACCTTTTAATTTATATATGTGGATTAGAATTTCTCACGACAAGAGCGTCCATCGGTCTTTTTTTTTTTTTGCTTGTTTTTTGGTCTGTGAAATTTTACTTTGTTAGTTACCTGTGCCTCAAATTGGTTTGAGCGGTACCGATCTTCATTATAAGCGTGTACTCGCCAAAGACACATGAGAACAGTTCTGACACTAAAAGTAATTTAACTGGACTTACCAAACCCAGCAATATTTTTCAATTTTATCAGCCCACTTGGGTGTACAAAAGATAAAATTTATTCCCGACTTCTGACAGTCGTATTTAAGCGAAGCATCCAGAACTTTACGCTGTTCAGAATCGGCACTCTAACATAGTCAGCCGATAGGATTATCATCATTTATCATTGTAACATTTTGGCAACCAGACGTATTCCAATACTGGAATTATGTTTCTCTTTAAATTGTGAACCACAAGAGCACGTTCCTACATCGACTATTCACAGAAACATTTGTTAGCTAGAAAAAACTACCAGATTTGGCGTCCCTCTCAAAAGTTGTTGTTAGAGGATGAACTGGGGCCAATGTGGGAAGGGAACTGGATAGTTGTACGCCGAGGAATATCTCCTAGGAGGTAAGAGTGTGAGAGTGGCCACTGTTTGCAAGAGAGAGTGAATATTTTTCTTTGTTACAGAGATTTTACCAACTCTGGACTTGCCTAATTTGCTTACTTTACTGTACCTATATGTCACATATGGAAATAGTGCAGCAGTGATCATCCACTTTTGCCCCTCCCCATCTAGTTTATATTTTTTGGGTGCTACATGAACCAAGGATTCACTAGTGCAATTAACATGTGAGCCGTTTGGCAATTAAGCACGGTGGAACACAGAGAGAGCGCGGAGCATGACGTAATAGATTCTTTGATCAGGGGTGATGAGACGGACCTTGGATTGTAAAACTTTAAGGGGAATTAATTGCGTAGCTGATATTCGGCAAGGCGTAGATGATGAAAGTCAAACCAGAGAGGTTGTCGGCGGCAGGGGTGGTAAAATTACCTTTGATTCAAGAATCGAACGGCAAATGGGCTCGGGTCTGGCAGTAGGTGTGACTTTCGCATTAAAGAGCGATAGAACGGAATTTACGGATATATACCATGTCTCTCCGATAGCCATGATCAGTTGTTCAGAAATCTATCTGAAATTCACTAGCTCGATATCTTAGATTTCTCGTTTCTATTTTAACACGTGTTAGATATGATATTGATAATTTGGTTTAATGTTTATATTTTCTTTCCTAAAATCTAGGCTGATCTAAACCTGAGTACTAGCGGCTTTTTTATGGCCATATGAACTTATGATCATACGAACTTATAATAGTATAAGCATCCAGGGATATTTAATATTGATGACCTTCTTGCTGTGACCTGTGTGGTCCAATTTTCCTCATTTTCATGAGCGAAACCAGAATAGAACCATCAAATTATAATATTAACTGGACCAGAACTATTACCAGATTTACTTATATCAATCTCATCAGCCAGCTGTGGCGAAATATATTGTCAGCAACATTTGTGTAATTTAACCTAGCGTCTCAGCCACCTGAGGCTAAACAACATAGGAACTATATATATATATATATATATATATATATATATATATATATATATATATATATATATATATATATATATATATATATATATATATATATATATATATATATATTCTATTCATCCTACGTCGGCGATCACCACGCATAAACCTTACTCAAACCAACTGAAGGCATAGATAACTTATTGTATCCAGGACAAATTAAATCACCGACTCTAGCGACTCCCGTGAAATTTGCAGTCAGCAACTACGGCGAGTCTGGGGCTGGATTTGGCAAAACTTAAATTTGACATTAAATAGTCTTATTACTTATTAGTGTATTTCCTTGGAATGCCTGCGACAACTACTGGGGTAAGGAAAAGTCTGAAAGTGGCCACTGAATGGGTGTGAATTGAATGAACGGAGAAAAAAACTGATGTCTTTTGTTAACATCATATACTTATGTGGTTTCTTCTTTCTTTTTTTATCTCACTAATCTGAGTAGTCACGGGATAGATTACATTAGAAACCTATTCTTTTCCCATACTGACTATTTCATAACTTATTGTTAACTTTTGATCTTTTGGGTTAATTAACCTCTGTTGGGATCGTCTTTTCTTTTTCCTTTACCAGAGGGAAAGAACCTGTTTGATTAGTTTCTTCTTTTGCGATTTTGTCTGTAAACCATGATCTAGTAATGTGTATGCCTATTGTTGTGATCTTCTATTGATAATAAACTTTATTAAACCTTTAGTTATCGTGTCGGTCAACCCCCTATCCATTATATGTTATTCGTAGTTTGTTTTCACGTTTGTGCGTATTTGTCACAGAATTGTGTGCATGTGAGTGCAGTGTAACTTGCATTTTCGTACAAGGAGAGAAAGTGCGTCTGATTTAAATTTAGTCGTCCAGATAGGCTGGATTAGATAAATTATTCTATCCAGAGACTGTCCTTTCTCTTACACGATCACCTCGTGATAAAACTATTTCTTACCCCTTACTTTCACATTGTCATCACTATCACCTCTGCTCAGACAGGACTATAAACATCTATTACCTATCTGATAAATCTACGACACTATAGAGTAAGATTTTGTTTACTCTACTGTCTACTCTGTATCATAATGCTAACCTTCGACGTTTGGGTTATTAACTTTAGGTTTTTTTTTCCATAAGGGGAGGGCACATCTATTTTTGTTATTTCATATGTATGTAAATCTGATTTGTTTGATCTTTCTTTAGATAATTAGTGTTGTCAAGTTTAATGATAATAAACAACAAAGAAACTTAACTTTGTGTGTTGGTCAGAGCCATACCCAATTAACCGTAGTTTTTTCACGTTTGTGTGTCTTGTTGTCACATAGCTGTGTGTGTGCGTAGCTAAACTTATATTTATATGAGGAGGGCAAGGTTGTCTTGTACTAAATTACAGTCGTATAGATAGGCTGGAATAGAGAAACTTACTCATTCCAGAGACATATCTTGTTTCCTTAAGCTACCACCCGTGAAATCTATTTCTCACACCTTTCTCACGTACCTATCCCCATCCACTCTACTCAGACGGGCCAAAAATAACTCACAACCTATCTGTACGAAAGCCGCCTTGATGAGGTAGTGCATCGTGACTAAAGAAACCGCGGGTAAGGGAGTGAAATGTTACAGACATCACTATACCAGGTCACGTTTTATGAAGTGCGTGTGACCAGCTCGCTTACTCGCTACCTTTGCCTTGCTTAAAGCAAGAGCATCGTCAATTACCCATTTACAGCTGGGTAGACTGCAGCTTGACGCTACTAAGTTTTGAAACATAAACCCGGTAACCTTACAGCGAGAGGCAAGCACTTTAACCACTCTGTCGATCGGACTCTCAAAAGGTCAAGGTAGTCCTGCTTCAAATACTGCTGTAGGGAAACGAAATGTTAGAGACATCACATTACTGAGTCCAGCTTTATATGGTTCCATTTCCTCGCTGCCTTTGCCCGTTGATAGCATTACAAGGCAGTCCTTGTTCTGGAATCTTTAGGGTATAAGAAAAAGATGGAGAAAGAAAAAAATGGAGAAGGAAATTAGACACTGAACCTGAATAGGATAAATAAGGAATGGAAAGAAAGTGAGCGGAAAGAACAGGACAGGAACATTTAACGTGTATGTGTTGAAACCCTGTGCTCCACCAGGAACGGCAATGTAATGTATGACATACATGCGTTGAAACCCTGTGCTCATCGAGGAACGGCAATGTAATGTATGACATATATGTGTTGAAACCCTGTGCTCATCGAGGAACGGCAATGTAATGTATGACATATATGTGTTGAAACCCTGTGCTCATCGAGGAACGGCAATGTAATGTATGACATATATGCGTTGAAACCCTGTGCTCATCGAGGAACGGCAATGTAATGTATGACATATATGCGTTGAAACCCTGTGCTCATCGAGGAACGGCAATGTAATGTATGACATATATGCGTTGAAACCCTGTGCTCATCCAGGAACGGCAATGTAATGTATGACATATATGCGTTGAAACCCTGTGCTCATCCAGGAACGGCAATGTAATGTATGACATATATGCGTTGAAACCCTGTGCTCATCGAGGAACGGCAATGTAATGTATGACATATATGTGTTGAAACCCTGTGCTCATCCAGGAACGGCAATGTAATGTATGACATATATGTGTTGAAACCCTGTGCTCATCCAGGAACGGCAATGTAATGTATGACATATATGTGTTGAAACCCTGTGCTCATCGAGGAACGGCAATGTAATGTATGACATATATGTGGGATGAAAACCCTGTGCTCATCGAGGAACGGCAATGTAATGTATGACATATATGCGTTGAAACCCAATTTCGTGCCTTGAAACCCTGTGCTCATCGAGGAACGGCAATGTAATGTATGACATATATGCGTTGAAACCCTGTGCTCATCCAGGAACGGCAATGTAATGTATGACATATATGCGTTGAAACCCTGTGCTCATCCAGGAACGGCAATGTAATGTATGACATATATGCGTTGAAACCCTGTGCTCATCGAGGAACGGCTATGTAATGTATGACAAATATGTTTTGAAACCCTGTGCTCATCCAGGAACGGCAATGTAATGTATGACATATATGCGTTGAAACCCTGTGCTCATCGAGGAACGGCAATGTAATGTATGACATATATGCGTTGAAACCCTGTGCTCATCCAGGAACGGCAATGTAATGTATGACATATATGTGTTGAAACCCTGTGCTCATCGAGGAACGGCAATGTAATGTATGACATATATGTGTTGAAACCCTGTGCTCATCGAGGAATGGCAATGTAATGTATGACATATATGTGTTGAAACCCTGTGCTCATCGAGGAACGGCAATGTAATGTATGACATATATGTGTTTGAAACCCTGTGCTCATCGAACGCTGCGAATGTCGAACGTGCAATGTATCGATGAACGGCAATGTAATGACATATATGTGTTGAAACCCTGTGCTCATCGAGGAACGGCAATGTAATGTGTGACAAATAATTAACCTACTGAATGTTTAACAAAAACATAAATGTGTTGAAACCCTGTGCTCATCGAGGAACGGCAATGTAAAATGTATGACATATATGTGTTGAAACCCTGTGCTCATCGAGGAACGGCAATGTAATGTATGACATATATGTGTTGAAACCCTGTGCTCATCGAGGAACGGCAATGTAATGTATGACATATATGTGTTGAAACCCTGTGCTCATCGAGGAACGGCAATGTAATGTATGACATATATGTGTTGAAACCCTGTGCTCATCGAGGAACGGCAATGTAATGTATGACATATATGTGTTGAAACCCTGTGCTCATCGAGGAACGGCAATGTAATGTATGACATATATGTGTTGAAACCCTGGCAATGCTGTACTCATCGAGGACGGCAATGTAATGTATGACATATATGCGTTGAAACCCTGTGCTCATCGAGGAACGGCAATGTAATGTATGACAAAATATGTGAGTGTTGAAACCCTGTGCTCATCGAGGAACGGAAATGTTAATGTATGACAATAATAATGTGTTGAAACCCTGTTGCTCATCGAGGAACGGCAAATGTAATGTATGACATATATGTGTTGAAACCCTGTGCTCATCGAGGAACGGCAATGTATGACATATATGCGTTGAAACCCTGTGCTCATCGAGGAACGGCAATGTAATGTATGACATATATGCGTTGAAACCCTGTGCTCATCGAGGAACGGCAATGTAATGTATGACATATATGCGTTGAAACCCTGTGCTCATCGAGGAACGGCAATGTAATGTATGGAAATATATGTGTTGAAAACCCTGTGCTCATCGAGGAACGGCAATGTAAATAGTATGACATATATGTGTTGAAACCCTGTGCTCAGCGAGGAACGGAGATGTAATGTATGACATATATGGGTTGAAACCCTGTGCTCATCGAGGAACGGCAATGTAATGTATGACATATATGCGTTGAAACCCTGTGCTCATCGAGGAACGGCAATGTAATGTATGACATATATGCGTTGAAACCCTGTGCTCATCGAGGAACGGCAATGTAATGTATGACATATATGCGTTGAAACCCTGTGCTCATCGAGGAACGGCAATGTAATGTATGACATATATGTGTTGAAACCCTGTGCTCATCGAGGAACGGCAATGTAATGTATGACATATATGCGTTGAAACCCTGTGCTCATCGAGGAACGGCAATGTAATGTATGACATATATGCGTTGAAACCCTGTGCTCATCGAGGAACGGCAATGTAATGTATGACATATATGCGTTGAAACCCTGTGCTCATCGAGGAACGGCAATGTAATGTATGACATATATGTGTTGAAACCCTGTGCTCATCGAGGAACGGCAATGTAATGTATGACATATATGCGTTGAAACCCTGTGCTCATCGAGGAACGGCAATGTAATGTATGACATATATGCGTTGAAACCCTGTGCTCATCGAGGAACGGCAATGTAATGTATGACATATATGCGTTGAAACCCTGTGCTCATCGAGGAACGGCAATGTAATGTATGACATATATGCGTTGAAACCCTGTGCTCATCGACGAATGGCAATGTAATGTATGACATGCAATATAGACAAACAAGTCAGATACACAAACAGACAAAATATACAAACAGGCAAGATAGACAGGCAGGTAAGATAGACAAACATGTAAGACAGACAAATAGACAAAATATACAAATAAGTAAGATAGACAGACATGTAAGATAGACAAACAGGTAAGATAGACAAACAGACAAAATATACTTCTTCTTCTTCTTTCGTTCGTCCTGAAAAGGACGGTGGTTGCGTTGTGTCTGTTTGCGCCTAAGCTGTGATATCTGCACCTTTCGGTCGACACATCCGACTTCTGCACCGCATTTTTTAAGGACCGGGTTTGCCTTCCCATTTCGATCCATGCTCGCTCAGCCAGCCTGCACTGCTGCAGACTGTTTCCAGGACCACCACGTGGAGGTGGAGCACGGTCTTGACCAGCTCTGGTTCGCTGGTCCTGACGCAGGCAGTCAAGCTATGAGTCGCTGACTGCATTCACTATTGCTGCATCTTGGGGTCCCAGACAAAATATACAAACATGTAAGATAGATAAACTGTTAAGATAGTAAGGTAACATGGACAAACAGACAACATAGACAAACAGACAAGATAGAAAAACAGATAAGATAGTCAGACTGGTAAGATAGACAAACAGACACCATAGACAAACAGACAACATAGACAAACAGACAAAATAGTCAACCAGACAAGACAGATAAACAGACAACATAGACAAACAGACAAGATAGACAAACAGACAACGTAGACAAACAGACAAGATAGACAAAACAGACAACATAGACAAACAGACAAGACAGATAAACAGACAACATAGACAAGCAGACAAGATAGACGAACAGACAACGTAGACAAACAGACAACATAGACAAACAGACAAGACAGACCCAAAAAAGGCAAGCATGAAAAAAATTTATGTAATACAAAAAGACAGAAGTTAGATACGCAGATACATACTCAGATAGACTTACAGGCAGATAGAGAGACAGTAAGACAGACAGATAGATAGACAGACACAGACGAACTTACAAATAAGTAGGCAGGCACTCAGCTAGGTAGATAGATAGACAGACAGACAAACAGACAGACAGATAGATAGATAGATAGATAGATAGATAGATAGATAGATAGATAGATAGATAGATAGATAGATAGATAGATAGATAGATAGATAGATAGATAGATAAATAGATAGATAGATAGATAGATAGATAGATAGATAGATAGATAGACAGACAGACAGACAGACAGACAGACAGACAGACAGACAGACTAGATAGATAGATAGATAGATAGATAGATAGATAGATAGATAGATAGATAGATAGATAGATAGATAGATAGATAGATAGATAGATAGATAGATAGATAGATAGATAGATAGATAGATAGATAGAATGGTATTGTGGTTAGAGCAGCTTTCTCTCCTGGCAAAGTTACCCGGTTCCAGGAGTGAAATCTTCCTGGCTGTAAATGGGCACCTGACTGCTCTTGCGCTAGGGGCTGCGATGAAGGGAACGGGTCACCCCGCTGTCCCCAATTCATAAATCTGGACCTATTATAATAAAGTCTCTAACACTTCACTCCCCTACAGCGTTATCTGCTATGACACTACCTTTACCATTACCCTTAAGATGAGACGTAGTGGGTTGACCAGATCTTTGCAAGCGTACCTTGAAAATATTTACACTTGCTCACGTGCTATAACATTTCTTTTATAAATTTGGTAAAGATATTCAACATTTTTTAAGCTCTGCTGATTTAACAGCCCATAACTTCTGCAAAAACTATTTAAACCAGATTTATCAGAATATATTTTAATTTAGAAAACCGGTCGCATGAAAGAAAGGTTCCATTGTACCCCCTACCCACTGTTTTAATTCTACAATCAATGCATAAGTCCTACGTTCTGGATTTAACTATATCGTCTGCTGAATCAAGCCGCGGTTGAAATCATTTCAGGATAAATGACATAGCCATGAAAATCGCTAGCTTACCTGGATCTATTGTACCCCCTACCCACTGTTTTAACTCCACAATCAAAGCCTGGTTCTTACGTCCCAGATCTGCCTATTCCGTCGGTGAAGCGAGTCGCAATTCAGGCCCGTCGATTTTAACGCAGCATATAAATAAATAAGGTTACCTTCGTACTCCGATGACTGGATTCTATTGTACCCCCTACCCAATGTTTTAATTATGCTATCGTATTCATAACCAACGCGCCTACACTTGTCTGGTAAGTACATTCTGAAATGTTCAGCTAGACACCTTCACGACCAGAAAGACTTCAACTCTGGTTAAGGTAGCGTTCAGCCCTCGATCCAGAGATCTTTTGTACCCCCTACCCTGAGTCTTTGAGTCTAGACCTGTGTCGCAGGCAAAAATTAGCGTGAGTTGCTTACATTTATCGCAAAAATGACCCGGGGTACACTTTAAATGTATAGAATTCTACACCGGCAGGATTCTGCCTATTGTACCCCCAATCCTTCCTGATAACTAACTATAGCCTACTAAACCAGGTACGTCTCTTAATGTGGACCAGGTCTTAAATCGTTTTTCCTTTATGCTAAATTTATCGTAGTAGAAAACCGCATCTGGAAAAAGTCGGTTTCCAAAACTCGAATCCGGGCTATCCAAAGCGGACTAGAAAAAAGACGTTTTCGCCTATTGTACCCCCAATCCTTCCTCATTACATATAATAGCCTGGGTTTGATAACATGCCCAAGTTTGTTAGAATGAATATGTATATAATACAGCAACATTAAAATATGTGGCTATATTTTAAACATAAAGCTCGTTCCGACTGGAGAAATCCAGCTTTAAAAGTATGGTTTCTTAATATATATAATTATGTGTTTTAGCCATTAGTATAAAGACAACTTTAATTTCACTTACTTAAAAAAATGGTACATCAAAAAAAAAAATGTAAAAAATACAACTCCTACCGTTTGTTCAATCATATATTTTATATTTTGTTCTTGATTTTTACCCATGCTAAGGCAGTGCGTTTTTTCTTATGTACTGAATACCCCGTTCAACCCCATATTGGTAATAATTTTGGTATGTAGTCATAGAAAGGCAGTCCTTGTTCTGGAATCCACAAGGAAAGAGGAAAAAAACGCAAGGAGCTGGAGACAGAAGCCAAAATGATGAGAAAGACACGGACAGAACTTGAGATGATGGCACGTGACAGGAGGACGAGGCACGTGACAGGAGGACGAGGCACGTGCTTGTTGAATCTGATGCTCCTAAAGGATATTGATGATTGATGATTGATGATGGGATCTTCATTCTACATCGCACAAAATATTTGTTATTTCTTTTCCAGATTGCAGTTTCTTATGTGAAACCTGACCGTACCTCATCGTTCTAGTCTGATAAGTTAGTCAGTCGATCTTCTGTTTTTTTTTCCTGATAGATTTGGTTGTGTTTTTATAGGTTTTATTTTATTTTTATATTTCGATTACTTCTCAGTTTATTTTTTTTCTGCTGCTTTTGTTCTTTTGTCCCTAACGCAGACTGTGTGGCCGTAACAATGACTATTTTGTCTTTGTCCATGTTACGGTATATGATATTAACGCCGTCTGCTAAAGGTTACCAGACGTGCAATTGTAAAAGGTTAAGGCATTTAATATATTGCGATAGAGGTTTCAATTTTGAACGCTTTAGACACGATCGATTATGACGTGTATAGAGTTGTTTAGGACACAGTCGGTAACTAAGAAACGCTACCCTTTTCACATTGACCGTCAAGCTGTTAAGACGCGTATGACTTTCCTTCCAATGTTGGGCATGGTATTGCCATACAGATATATTTTATGCAAGTACGGACATGGGTCAGTCCATTGCTATTACGAAGATTTGAAATGATTAAAGGTCAGTACGAAGTGAAAATTAAGGAAGGATGAATTACAGTCCATAGTATTTGATTTTGCCAGACTCATAGACTCACTGTCGGCCGTTGGAAACCCCAACCGCGCGTGCATACAGCTATGACAATCTGCATACAGTAATTTGATTATTGGACAAGGACTGATAGGATATCTACATATCTATGCCATATATTTTCAAGTTATAATATGTACCTTTGTGATCAACATGCATGAATCGTCTTGACGTGTAATCTGTATTAAATAATTGTGGACTCAATGGAACCGACTTGTCACATCAATCGTATTCCAAGGTTCAATTATTATTCAGAATCTTCCACCCCTGCATTCGCGTAATCTTACATAGAAGGCACGATACACGATCACTCAAGAATATCAAGAAGATAAAACAATGGCCAGAATTTATAACTACTTTATTGACATTATATGGAACATTGTTCAGAGCTAACCAAACCACTACTTGCAACAGACCACTTGCAACAGTGGTGTCCGGTGTCTGGGGATCGACAAAAAAATTTCTGAATGACTTTCGAATGAAATGTTTACGATCAAGTTACGATCACATGATGTGCTGAATTATGACCTATGACGCAGTACTCAGTCTAATGCCTAACAACGCGACGTCACTGAAATTCGTGTAGGTGAAACTATCGGAGAAAAACTGAAGTCGTTCTTTTAAGCCTAACCAAGGGAAAAATAAGTCATTTGAAGCAGACACAAGAAATGGACTACAGGAGCAGGCAGTCAAGGGCATTAGCCTAGCTGTTGACGACCTATAGCACTGACCGAAGCAACGGGAAAGATAAGTCTAGCTGTTTAAATTGTCGTCATTGCAAAACCGTAATACTGAGTCCATTTCGCTTTGATTAGGCATGTCTATGTATTTTCATGTATATATGTTAAATTTGTTTTCCATCGTATGTATTTGTTGTTAATTCGTGGGCCGGTTGGAGAGGGAACTGAAATCTCTGGGAATGTCGCGAACAGCTGACCACCTAGATTTCAGTCGTTCTTAGGGAACTTAAACGATCGCACTTTTGGAAGCCCATTGAGGTTGCCATTGGACAGTCTGTCCAAATTTGCTACCGTTTGACAATTTGCGTTAGCTGTACTGTCCCGTAGATAATTGGTGTATTTTATTCGTATTCAGTTAATAATTTTATTCAGTTCTGTACCATGTTCGTCACTATTTCGTCCATTCTCCTCTGACTATCATTTATTTTATGATTATTAAATTTTCGTCCGTTATGAGTCCTGTGACGTCATCATTTTTTCGCAGTCATTTTTTTTTTTGTGTGTACCTTGAATATTCAGTTGACCTCAGGTCAGACCTTGACCCTTCATTTGGTCTGTGACATTTCCGCTTATTTTATTTAGTTCATAAATTCATTTTTAATTGTGAAAATGTCTTGTTTGCGTCTTGACATTGTTTGTACCCTTTAGTTGCATCATTGCTTGTCTGTCCTCATAATATATATTAATATTACATTAATAATATGATAATTATATGCAATAATACACTTGTAATCTAATTTAATTAATTTTTTTCTGAAATTTAAGGGTAATATGGGACATTGCATAATTATGCAGTGATAGTCCAAGAAAGTAGCACTACAATTTATCATAGATGCCTAGGGCATAATAATATAATATATATATTGACAAATAAATAATCTTATAGCTACCTTTGAGGTAATAGACCCATTGTATATTATTTAATATACTTTTCTGGTACTAAGAGAGTGACTTAGTACATTGAACAATATCATTACTAGGAATTATACCCAACATTATTGGACATTGAAATTAATTGTGTGATATAATTACATTATATTTAACAGATATCATAACTATTTATGATATAGTATTATTTAGATACAATATTGTTACAAAATATTGTCTATTAGTTGAACTTAGACATTAAGTTCAGTACTATTGTGATTATCTATATTGAATATTCCTAAGTTGAGTAAGTATAATAATTACTCTGAAGCTACTATTGACTAATTTAATCAGTAATTATCAATAATTACTTACAGATAAAAGTCAAAATGCTTACTATAGACCATTTCGTTAAGATTGGTCGTGAATATGGTTATAAATCTCAAGAACTTCGTCAGTTTGCTGAATCAGAACTCGAAAAATATGAAAGAAAGGAAGAAGAGAAAAAGGCTGCATTAAAGAAAGAGGAAGAGGAACAAAAGGCAGCATTAAAGAAAGAGGAAGAGGAACAAAAGGCAGCATTAAAGAAAGAGGAAGCAGAACTTGAGATGAAGCAAATTGCCAAGGAAAATAGGTTGAGAGAGATTGCTCAACGTGAAAGAGAAGAGCAAAGAGCAATCTCCAGGCAGGAAGAAGAGAATAAATTGAAACGAGAGGAAATTATTTTACAACAAGAAATGGAATTGGCGCGTATTAAATTGGAGACAGCAAGATTACAAGCACAAAATGCTGATGCAAACCAGAATAATAACGCACAAAATGGATCATCATCCAGCCAGCCTAAACACTTCTACAACTTTAAACTACCCATTTTCAACTTGAACGTCGACGACCTTTCATCGTTCCTGGCACGTTTTGAACAGACTTGCAAAACAAACCATTTGCCTGAAGAGTCATGGGTACTCAAGTTAAATGAATTCTTGGTTGGAGAACCACTGACAGCTTCTCAAAATGCTGACCCATCAATAGCTAATAACTACGGTGCTATTAAGTCCTTGCTTCTACGAAGATTTCACCTGGACGAGGAACACTGTAGGTTGAAATTTAAGGGAATTTTACCTGAATCTCCAAGGGATTTTGCAGGATTCATTGCGAATATACGCAATACATTTAACAGATGGGTTGAACTGGCAGAAGTCAACAAATCATACGACAAATTAGTTGATTTACTACTACGAGATAAGGTATTATCTTCAGTTAGCCAGCCATTTTTTGCATATTTGCAGGAGCGTAAACCAGGTACTATGGATGAGTTAGAAAAAATTTCTTTAAACTACTGTTCGGCACACCCGAATGCAACCATTTCTAACTCCTCATTAAGAGAACCTCTACCTGTGGCGTCTAATATGGCCTACAATCACAATAACAAACAAAGACATCACAGTGTAGACAGAAGCAGGTTCCAAAGAAATCACAATGTTAACTTTCAGAAGGGACATAATAATGATTTCAACAATAAAAATGAGTTCAACAGAGGTAGATCACGAGATAGAAATTATTCACCTCAAACAAACTACCACAATGGTCAACATAACACTCATTATAATCGATCACATACTCCCAATGATAATAGTAACTGGAAGGGTAATAATCATGGCTCGAGACATCGAGATAATAGTTACTATAGAGGACGACGAGATAATTCTAACAATTATACTCGGAATCGATCTCATTCTCGGGGATCATCTCATTACAACCATAATACAGGGGCGGCAGTTACAAATAATACTACCCCTATAGCTCAGGTTCCACTTGACAATAATACAACACAGTCTTCTGCTGCATGTTTTGCTATTAATTATAATGTGGCAAATAGTTGCCAGCAATGCAATCTTATTTTTCAGAAGGCGAAAGAAACAGTGCTTAACTGCGGACATATTATACCACAGGTAGGTCTTGCAGTCAACGATGGAACAGGCCTACTAATTTTTAACAGGGGATTAGTTAATGGATCCGTCGTCTCAGTATTGAGGGATTCGGGATCCACAACGATTGGTGTACGACAGTCGCTGGTACATCCCAGCTGTGCAACGGGGGAATATGTTCGTTGCATGACGTTTGGTGGAACAATAGAGTTTTACCCCACAGCTATTATTCATGTCAACACTCCTTTCTTCACAGGAAACGTAAAAGTATGTATGCTAAAAAAGCCTATAGCTGATTTGATGGTTGGTCGTATACACGGCAGTAAAGATTGTACTCCAGATGAGATTATAGAATGGGAGAAACATAACCTATGCACTGGAAACGCCGTGACGACTAGAGCACAGACTCAACTCATGGAGAAAGTTGATGATAATAAAATGGATGCAGACAACCAAGAGGAATTTGTAGTCAATTCACCTATTGACAGGGAAACATTTGCAACCAAACAAAAAGAGGATAAATCTTTAAAAAAATTTTTTACGTTGGTTGATAAAGTTGACAATCTATCCTCAGGTAATAATAACAAACATTGTTTTGTTATTAAAAATGGCATATTGATTAGATGTTTTCATGACAAATCACAAATGAAACAACAAGTTATGGTCCCATATACTTTCAGACGGTACATTCTTCAACATGCACATGACTCACATTGTGCTGGACATATGGGATATACTCGAACACGATCTCGAGTACTGTCTTCATTCTTTTGGCCAGGGGTGTCAAGAGATATTTCGCAGTATGTACGTTCCTGTACTACATGCCAAGAAGTGAAAGCACGTGGAGCTTTTCACACGGCGCCTATTCAGGCTTGCGATATCTCAGTGAGACCTTTTGACAAGATGGCAATAGACATTATTGGTCCATTGCTACCATCGGCCAGAGGACATAGATTCGTCCTTACGTGCATTGATTTGTGCACACGATGGCCGGAAGCTATCCCATTAAAGACCACCACTACCACAGATGTAGCTGATGCACTACATCTCATCTTTTCTAGAATAGGGTTTCCTAGAAACTTTTATCAGACCATGGGTCACAGTTTATATCTGACACCATGAAGGAAGTCATGAAAACTTGGGACATTGATAGGAATTTAAGTAGTATTTATCATCCGATGAGTAATGGTGCGGTTGAAAGACTTAACCGTACACTTAAACAACTACTACATAAGGTTACTGCTAAGCACCCTCATGACTGGGACAGAGCACTCCCAGCTGTTCTATTTGCTTATCGGGAGGTACCGCATGAACAAACTGGCTTCTCTCCCTTTGAATTAGTTTTTGGTGCTCCCCCAAGAGGTCCTATGGGACTAATAAAAGACTTATTAATTGACGACGAGATGACTCAGGACACTCAGTCATCTTACGAGTACGTGATTAATCTTCGGAAGAACATTATTGAGTCTTGCCAGTTGGCAACAGCTTCTTCTGAGGCTGCAAAAGCTAAGGCTCGATCTCTACAAAATATGTCTCGACGATTACGCCAATTATTCCCAGGCGACGAGGCTTATGTGTTACTTCCTCACAATAACAATAAATTATTGATATCTTGGAATGGTCCTTACAAAGTCATTGATAAAATTTCCGACGTCGATTACGTCTTAGATATCAAGGGACACAAAAAGATATTTCATATTAACATGCTCAAGCAATTTCATACACGTCCTGAACACTTACAGTCAATTTTTCATGAACTAGATGACAACACAGTATCCACTTGTCATTATACTAACTTATCTGTCATCCAGGAAGAAGAATCTTCTTTTCCTGAGGTACAGTTACCGTTACCTGTACCAGTAGTTCAACCTACTGAATCTTGGCGGGATGTAACCATCTCTTCAACGGTTACACCGCAACAGCGTCTACAGATTGCTAATCTATTACAATCTTATCCAGATGTGTTGACCGACGTTCCGGGTCGCACATCGGCTATCAGTCATGACATTACTCTCAATGACGATACACCTATTCGTGTACATCCCTATTCTGTTCCTTTACATTTCCTTGCTAAAACTACTAAAGAACTTGAACAGATGTTGTCTCTGGGAATCATTGAGACTAGTAATTCGCCATTCTCTTCTCCATTAGTGATTGTCCGGAAGAAGGACAATAACATTAGACTATGTGTTGATTATAGAAAATTAAATGCTAAGACTATAGTTGACAGCGAACCACATCCACTTATCGACGACTTACTACCACGTCTATCCAACGCAACTATATTTAGTAAGATAGACTTAACTAAAGGTTATTGGCAGATACCACTGACCGAAAAGGCTAAGTACTACACCGCATTTTCCACGCCACAAGGTCTATACCAGTGGAATGTGATGCCTTTTGGGCTTGTTAATGCGCCAGCTACCTTCATTCGCCTGATGCGACAAATTTTATCAGGTAGACCAGACGTTATTACATATATTGACGACATATGCTTGTTTAGTTCGTCGTTTGAGGAACATGTTTCGGGACTTAGATATGTTTTTGACACTCTAAGGAATTATCATCTAACTGCTAAACCTACAAAGGTGCAAATCGCGTGTAATGAGATAACCTTTTTGGGACATATCATTGGATCGGGATATATCCGAACGTTACCTAGTACAGTCTCAAAAATTCTAAACATAGCAGTTCCTCAGACGAAGAAACAGGTCAGGAGTTTGTTAGGACTTGTTCAATATTACAGTAGATTCATACCAAACTTGTCATCCATCACGGCTGTATTGTCTTCATTGTTAAAAAAAGATATGCCGGTGAAGGTGACATGGACTGGTACATGCAATGAAACTTTCAACAAAATTATAAATTTGTTCTCACATGAACCAATTTTAAGACTTCCCGATGCTTCCAAAAGATTTTTCTTACGAACAGATGCTAGTAACTACGGCATTGGTGCATGCCTGCTCCAGAACCATGACGGCATTCTACACCCCACCTTATATATATCAAGAAAGCTGAAGCCGGCTGAAACAAAGTATTCCACAGTCGACAAGGAACTTTTGTCTGTGATCTGGGCAATAACGAAGCTGGAGAAATTCTTACTCGGTGCCCCCTTTACCATACAGACGGACCAACGTGCGGTCGCATCCTTGCGTCGATCCAACCACAAAAGCCAAAAACTTGCCAGATATTCAATCATCCTACAGCCATTCGAGTTCTCCATTGAACACATACCTGGCACTGAAAATTGTGTGGCAGATGCGTTGTCACGTAATCCTATTGACGACGAATAATCAACATTGACACTCTTAAACTACATCAATCAGAACTACATTGGATTGAACGAAGTATCAACTATAAAGGAACTAACCTTGCCTTCAATTCAAACTTTATAAACACTATATGCATCACAGAATTGAACGACAAGACAATCAAGGTATATATACTTACATTCGAACTTCGTATAATATCCATACACGATATACGAATATCATTGAACAATCATGGAATAATATCTGACGACAAGTCGAACTTATTATCCTATGGACTCTTAATTCTTCGATGCAGTTATAAATGACATTTCTTTCCGACGTGGACATTTGAACACTTTTGCCTAAAAGAATTCATCAGGATCAAGACTACGGATGGATCATCATATCCTATACTAATTAATTAGTTAACTTAACTTCTTAATTGAATTATTATCAATAAAATGAAAAGTGAGAAAAAAAATTAAATGAAAAAAAAAAAAAAAAAACGAAATACTAAAAAGAAGAAATTATGAAAAGAGAAAATAAATCTCACACAAGTATTAGATTAATAATTTTTTTTTAATGTACCTATACAGTATTTAGTTAGTTAAGTTAGTTAGTTATTATTCACTAACACTTAACACACACAATTAAGTTAAAACTTATATTCGAATTTCTTTCTATTTCTTCTTACTTAGTTTGTCTTTTCTTCTCTCATAACATCGCATTACATTAGAACCTTAATAATTTAACTCTTAGTTTAATTAATTAATTTAATTTTAATTAGTCAAATTAATTCCTATATGACATACTAATACGACAGACCTTACTTTAATTTAATTTTATCATTCACTATTAACATTGGACATTTATTTAGTTGATATAATGACATGTATAATATTGATATATAATGTGATTTATGATTAGATGACTATGACAAATAGTTAGTTGACACGACCGCAACACGGTTCTACTCAGAACATCGTCGGCCATATGTCACAATTGTGTTAAATTTTTTTGAAAAATTGTTAAGTCGGATAGATATTGAAAAAAAAATCGATAGATTTTTTTTCCCCGGTGTACAGGGAATTGTTACGGTATATGATATTAACGCCGTCTGCTAAAGGTTACCAGACGTGCAATTGTAAAAGGTTAAGGCATTTAATATATTGCGATAGAGGTTTCAATTTTGAACGCTTTAGACACGATCGATTATGACGTGTATAGAGTTGTTTAGGACACAGTCGGTAACTAAGAAACGCTACCCTTTTCACATTGACCGTCAAGCTGTTAAGACGCGTATGACTTTCCTTCCAATGTTGGGCATGGTATTGCCATACAGATATATTTTATGCAAGTACGGACATGGGTCAGTCCATTGCTATTACGAAGATTTGAAATGATTAAAGGTCAGTACGAAGTGAAAAATTAAGGAAGGATGAATTACAGTCCATAGTATTTGATTTTGCCAGACTCATAGACTCACTGTCGGCCGTTGGAAACCCCAACCGCGCGTGCATACAGCTATGACAATCTGCATACAGTAATTTGATTATTGGACAAGGACTGATAGGATATCTACATATCTATGCCATATATTTTCAAGTTATAATATGTACCTTTGTGATCAACATGCATGAATCGTCTTGACGTGTAATCTGTATTAAATAATTGTGGACTCAATGGAACCGACTTGTCACATCAATCGTATTCCAAGGTTCAATTATTATTCAGAATCTTCCACCCCTGCATTCGCGTAATCTTACATAGAAGGCACGATACACGATCACTCAAGAATATCAAGAAGATAAAACAATGGCCAGAATTTATAACTACTTTATTGACATTATATGGAACATTGTTCAGAGCTAACCAAACCACTACTTGCAACAGACCACTTGCAACAGTCCATTGACCTGTCTTCTTCTTCAGTCGCTTTCAGATAACCATATTTATCCCTGTTACAAAACCGTAATACAAGTCCGTCCCGTGCTTCTCTCTTCACCTCGCAGTTTCTCCCTTATCTTGGTCGGAGAAAGTTACGCTTCCCCAATAATCCTTTTCCTCTGGTGAAGCAAAAAGTTATTGGAGTAAGCCTACGTTTTCTACTGTTTGTTTTTTGTTTGTCCGTCTCACATGGGCACATATCTGACCGATTTTCAGTTTGTTGACACATAACGAGAAGTAAATGTGTTTTGTGCATACCGCATGCTTTAAGTGCAAGCCAAGTAGGAGAAACCGGAACTCATAACTCCAACTCAACACGTTTCGGAATTGCAGACAAGCCATAAGAAAAGCCCAGATCTACAGTGTGGATAATACCATGGAGTTTTCAACTTGGTATTGGTTGTATCACGGATTGCCTCCCATGCTTTGCAGTAGTGGTCCAACAGTGACCAAAACTCAATAGTATCTAATATTGGCTTCCAGGGTATCTACCTGCGCGCAAGATTACTCTTGGCAGAGATCTAGATAGAAGATTAATGATACTTCTACCCGAAGAGAGCTTTCACAAGATATTTTCAGAAGTCACACACAATGTTGCCTTGGGCTGAACATTTGCTAACGCATTATATCTGGTCCGTCGTCTTTTGTGAAGGATTTAAGCAATGGTTTAGCCCGCTCAAGCCCCCAGTTGGTGTAATCCAACGAAATCCCTCTTATAAGGTATAGCTCTGTTTAGTGTAAATATATGTTTAAGTATTTATATATAGATTAAATATTCTGGCTCATACGTTATACAACTGAATCAACTATTATTGTTTAGTTTTAAAACAACAGGTAACAAATTTAATAGTGAAATAGTCTTTAACATGCTAAAATAAATATGGAAAGATTAGTGGACTTTTGATAAATATAAAGTTCTCATCATTGAGACGTAGGTGGGAATTTAACTTTATACTTAAAGTTTAACTGAAATGTCCTTTTTGCTGGGTGCCTTTTAGTTAGCACTTAGCTTGTATGAGTGAGTCCTGCAGCTGTGGTTCATCAATTCTGTGATGACGAAAGCCTTCTCCACACTCTCTTCCACTGTAGGCGGTTATGGTGGATGCTTTTCTCTCACACTAGCGGCGTTAGTACCACAAATAATCTGATGGCTTGTAACCACGAACTTTAGACAAATAGAAAGAAACAAATGCCTGCTGAGTACATTTATTCGTCGCAAACTAACAGGCCCATTGTTATGCGCTCCACCCACCAATGTTAACCTCTCAGAAGAATTAAATTCCCGAGCACACAATGTAACTCGGGGAATATGATGAAAATTCACCCAAATCCTTCTGGGTGTTAACTAGGAAATTGCGTCTGGAGTGCGTAAATAATGATTTGTCTGAATTACAATTAAAAAAGGTACATAAATCTCACAAGATAATATGTTACACTGGAGACACATATGATGTAGTCATCACTCATCACTGCTCCAGTCGGAGTCTGGGATCGCTCTGCTGTCGGGTTTCTCGCACGACTAGTCAGAAACAATCACTAACTCTTGCTGTAGTGGTTCATGAATATACTATTTTCATATGTTGAGGTTGCCAGCCTCATAGATATATCCGCTAGCAAGAAAACATGTTAAATTCACGTTTGTAATATAAATGTTCACAACTTACCCCAAATTGTTGGGAATACACAATCTCCTTGCGCAGATTTTCAGATGGACGCGAGCAGTTTTGGTGCATATGCTCTCGAATCAATTTAGTCTGAGAAATTCCTCTTATTACGGTGTTCTATGAATTACTTGGCCTGGGAAACTAGTAATTCCTCTTTGACGGGTGTTCTGCGATACACTTGGTCTGGGATATTATTTCTCTTATGACGGATGATCCTATTCCTAGGTTTCCAGTCCTAATATGTAAAGTCCTGGTCCTGAAGTTTTACAGTCTGTGTATTTAAATATGCGGGTTTACTCTTAAGGTTTCAGAGTTGCCCAAATACTGTCGATCTTTCACTTTTGATATAGGAATTCTAGGTCCGATCCTTCTCTTTCTGACTTCTTGGGAGTTGCTCGGTTGAAGTTGCGAAGCAGTCTGTTCTGTGTTTCTGAGTTCACTAGATTATATCTCTCATTCTCATTTCAAATCACGGATGGTGTTTCTGTCGAATGTTCCAATATAATTCATTGTATATTCCGGCATCTCAAATCAAACCAATCAAATCTCTTTAGCACTGTTTGGGTGCGGAAGTTTTAAATATCCCCTCGCGTGTTTAAAATACTAATTTTAATATCCACGCGTGACCTCTTAATAATAAGACGTAATATTGTTCCAGCTGCACCTATCTGCCTCCCACAATATTGTGACCATGTTTTCCTGCCGTAATGTCTTTCACCAAGATGTCTACCCCGACAGGTTATCCAATTATCACCTTTATCTGCGTGCCTCCGCCAGGTAGATGTCTGGTCAGACAATGTTGTCTTCTTTTATCGTACGCACAACACAAGCTTGTGTCAACACGGTCATCTGCTTTTCAAATGTTGGACCGTCGCGTTTAAAAGGGTGGTCAGACTGAGAGAACAGATAAGCGTATGACCAGTATAATTACCTGGTATTATCAGGTGTACCTTACGAAACGTAAACAATTCTGCGTGTAAAGCAGAAACGCCCTAGGGAAGTAGAGTGTTAGAGACTTAACCTTACTAGATTCAGCATAGAGAGTAAAATAATGAATGGAAGGGCTAAAAATTGCCAAATAATAAGCGAATTGAATGGGAAAGACAGAAAAATGAAGAAAAAAATGATACTGACGGAGTGGACGTGAGATCGCACAACCGTATCGTCACAGGTTGCAAAAGAGCAAAACTCTCAACAGCCCTAGTTAAACAACAACTATAAAAGTCATAATTTGTGAAAGTCATACGCTGTACAATAAAGAAAAGGGTTGAAATAAAAGACATTACATTATAATGCATTTTACTTTACTAAATATGTGAATATGTGTATAATATGTGTATTTTCTTACCATTTAGACTTAGGATTAGGGTTAACCCTAACCCTAATCCTAACCCTAACCCTAATCCTAGCCATAACTCTAAATGTTACGAAAATACACATATTATACACAAATTCACTGCGGAGCGTTCGGCGAATTTCATTCCGATATTGCCAAAAGTACTGTAAAAAATAAATACAGGTACAAAATATGGTACACAACAGGTACAAACACAAATTAAGAATATCTCTAGAAGTCTGTACATAAACACACACACAGTAATCAGTCATTTGAACAAGGTAGTCATTAGTGGATGTTTTGGAGCCGCGCTAGCGTAGTGGTTACAACACCGCTCTGGCGACCGGGTGATTCAGGATCAAACCCGGGCGACGGCATTTGAGGATTTTTCGTCGACCGGGATTTGGACTGGATTAACTCGAGACCTGGCGAGGACATTTGAAGGAGTGTCGTCGAACAGGGACTGGCGATTCCTGAGCCGACCCAGCTCTAATGGGTACCTCCGAAAACGGCGAGTATATGCCTGAATGGCGAGGGACACTTGTCTCTGTACAAGAAAATAGGATACTCACGTAAAAATCAATGTCAGGTTAGACATTAAAAAAAATAATAATAATAATAATAACCTGAGATTTCGCCTCGAGTATTAGCGGACGAAAAAAAAAAAAAAAAAAAAAGTGGATGTTTTAACGGAAGGTCCTGGTTCGATTCCCTGGTAAGGCACTCACGTCTGTTGTTTTTCTGTTGTCTAGTTTCCACTTGTTTATTATAAAAGAGTGCCTGAAAACATACCTTTATGTGTGTGTAATATTTATTTACTCATTAGTGGATGCACACTCCCATTACTAGACATAACTGGAAAACGGTAAACACACTTACAACACAAAAAGAAGAATGGAGACTGATGCATAAATGTTGTTTTAAAATTCAATGCAGTAGAACTCGTCTGTAATCCTCTTTAAGCACTTTTACATTATCTCAAGCCATAAATGCCCTTTAGAACATGAAAAATAAAATGGCTTAGGTTGAAAACCTAGAATTTACATTTTTTGCCCCACTTTTTAATTTTTAATTTCATTATCTTGTGGCCGTCGTAAGTTCGGGTCTTAGTAAGTCCGGGTCGCCGCAAGTCGCGCAGGTTGTAAGTCGAGGACTATCCGTATTGTGATTGTCGGGATTTGCCTTCAAAAGAGGTCGGATTGCGCATCCCCAAGGACTGCATGCACCTCTGGCTACGAAGCACTGCTATAAAGATGTATTCGCAGAACGCCCAACCAGGTTTGGTATATTCAATGAATTACGTCACAGATGTGTCTTCAAACACGGACCAAGACCCTACTCCACCTCCACGTGGTGGTCCTAGAAACAGGCTGCATCACTGCAGTCTGGCTGAGGAGTAGGGATCGAAGAGGGAAGGCAAACCCGGTCCCAAAAAATGCCGTGCGGAAGTCGGGTGTGTCGGCCGAAAGGCGCAAATACCGCAGCTTTGCTGTAAACGGACACAACGCAACCAACGTCCTTTTCAGGACGAACGAGGAAGAAGAAAGCACGGACCCTGTCTTAAGGCAGCTCTGTGGTCTGACGTATGCACATTCATTTTAAAAAAGGTCAAGGTAATGCCATATTAGCTACTGCAGTAGGTGAGTGAAATGTTAAAGACTTCACTATATTAGGTCCAGCATCGAGAGGTAAGGATATCAGTTTTGGATATGCGCCCTAATATAACCGACTAGGTTGAACGGGACGCGCCTCGCTAAGATGAGGCAAAAAATTTTTTTGTCAAAGTTACCTTCCTCGCTGACTTTTCCATTCCTAACTCAAGAGCAAAGTCAGGTACCCATTTACAGCAGGGTAGACTGGAGCGTGTGGATTCCGTGAAACGAACCCAGCACCTTTGACGTGAGAAGCCAGCGCTCTAACCAGTCTGTCAATCAGACGCTCAGGCTGATTATAAACACACATATTTATATTATCTGTTTTCTCACACACGCCCACACTGTTGTTGTTGTTCTTGTTTAACTAGGACTGATCAGCTTCTCGCTCTATTGCAGCCAATACCAAGTTGAAGACTCCTTGGTATTATCTACACTGTAGATCTAGGCTTTTCCTGTGGCTTTTCTGCCATTCCAAAAAGTGATGAGTTGAAGTAATGAGCTCCCGTTTCTCCAGCTTGACTTGCATTTAAAGGATCGTCACATCTGGTCCCAAGCTGGGAGTAAGAAGTGTGTGGCATACTGTGCATTCCCCGCCATCCAAGGGGTGTCTACTATGCAAAGCTAAAATACTGTGCTCTGGTTCTGGGCTCTCCCAAGGAATTGTCATGTCCTGCACAGAGTCGCTTCTCAGCTTCCCCTGCCTGTCATGGGGTCCATAGTGAGATCCTCCTGTATGCAGTCAACTAGGTCAAAGCAAAAAATCACGTCTGAGGGCTCAAGTGACTTCTCCAAGCTTAGTGTGCAATGCTGGGTTCTCAACAGGTTTCACCACAGAGGAAATCCCTAGACGTGTGTGAATGACGTCAAGAGACAATGAGGATGTAATTAGCCTCACAGACAGAGGTTCACTTCCACATATGTATAATGCAGCATTGTACATAGCTGGTGGTCATATAAAGATGACTCCAGATATGCCTCCATGCACACACGTCCATGTAAACTATTTCCCACACATTGTATTTTCCTCACTCACATGCTCCGTATAACTGCTATAAGCACGACTGCTGCAAGATTATGTGAAAGCTTTGTGCAGGCTTCCTGTGAGGGTGGCCAGTTGTAGTGGTGGTCCGATACTCCGTTGGGAACGATAAGAAAACAAAACTGAAGATGAAATTGATCATTTTCCTAGATGTCCAAAAACATAGTACAGGCATATCTCGCTTTATTGCGCTTCACTTTATTGCGCTTCGCAGATATTGCGCTTTTCTTCCAATTATTCATGTTTATTTATAAGAACGTGCCTTCTTCTTCCGATAGATTTTGGTTCTCCACCAGCAAAAAGATTACGATTCGCTGAAGGTTCAGATGATGAAGATTAGCATTTTTTTTTAGCAATAAAGTATTTTTAATTTTACAGTACATTGTTCTTTTTAGACCTAGCGCTATTGCGCTAATAGACATAGTATAAACATGATTTTAGGCTTTTATATGCACTGGGAAGCCAAAAAAAAAATGGGTTTGACTCGCTTTATTGCGATATTCACTTTATTGCGGTGGTCTGGAACAGAACCCCCAATATCTCCGAGATATGCCTGTACTGAGCGCCCATCTCATTCAAATTTGTAATTAGTAATTTAACGTGAATAAAGAAAACAATTACCGACAAAAAATATTTTAAAAACATAAATGTATTTTATGTAAATAAACTACTTGGAGGCGCCCAATTTGCTGTTTGCATCGGGCGAAAATACTCGATTTACCTAGGTCACCTATATGTCACCTATATGTCATCTATATCTCACCTATATGTCACCTATATGTCACCTATATGTCACCTATATCTCACCTATATCTCACCTATATCTCACGACACCTATATCTCACCTATATGTCACCTATATCTCACCTATATGTCACCTATTTGTCACCTTTATGTCACCTATATGGCACCTATATGTCACCTATATGTGTGCAAGAGAGATATGAAAGCACTGGACATAAATCCAACAAAGATGAAGAACTTTGAGGTCGATCGCGCCAAAAAGCGATGCTCCCTACAGCGCCACCTCAGATTAGGTCAAAAGAAGTTCTCACAACAAGCAGAAGATAGAAGAACACACCACTGGAGGGTGGGAGGAAGCAGCTGAAGGCTATCACCTCTACACCTCACGGTAGAAGGGGAACGACTAAGTAAGGCTAACACCTGAGAGGTGCATTCCTGTCGTGAGAAATTCTAATCCACATATATAAATTCGAAAGTAAAGGTAAAGCCTAACGAATTAATTCAATAAAAGGAAAGAAGAATGGTAAAAGAACAGTGCGGTCACAATAGCGTACGCCTGTGTTATAGAACGTCATACTAATTAAACAAGAAATCCCCTTTTTCTACTTCGTCTGCATAATTGTAGCGCTTTCACGTTTGCTAGTAAAGCCTACTGCATCAAATACACGCGTTTCTAAAAATAAAACTGGTACTGTATTTCTTAGAAAACCTTGAGATAGACACACTGCGTAATGACCTAGATTAATATTACATTAATGTCATTTTATGCACTACGTAAACGAAAAGACAGACGGGCTTAGAAGAGAGAGAGAGAGAGAGAGAGAGAGAGAGAGAGAGATGTACGGAGGAACGCATGCAATACTACCACGTCGTCTCGCGCGATAAAATTAATGCCACCCCACGCGAAAGGCATGCAGGCTTGCTTTTTTCAAATAAACAGTAATAAAAAACACTACCAATACGAGGTAAATTTTTAAAAACATGTTTAATGCTTTAAGGAAACATGACACAATACTGTTTTACGTCTGAAATCCTGACATTAGCCTGACAGTACAGAAGACACCTCATTGTATAGAAGTGAACGGGTGGTAGAAGAAAATACATATTTTGAACGAAGCCACTTGGCTCCATTAAACTTAGATATTTGGGTGCCTTAGGACTTGCTGACAAAGAATATGTTAGGTGTTAAGCAAATAGTCTAATAATTAACAAATTATAGCCAAAATATTATAGTGGTGTTGTCTGACAACACAGGATCATATTTGCTCATAATGGCGTGTTTGGACACTGCTTTAAGGAAATGAGGCCACCACGTTAAATCCGATTTGATTGGCTAGAATAATATGTAAGGCGAAACATGATTAGTCGACTGCTAATACTATTTTTGGTTGTTAATGGAAACGGTAGGAAGGGTACTTTTTTTCAAAGGCTTTTGTAAACATGGTCTCATTGGCTAGACCATTTAATATAGTCAATTAGGAGCGTCAGTTCAGTGCCACTTTTTGAAAATAAACTTTGTAGAAGCAAGTGCGTTGAGAACCAGCTCATATTTTTCTAATAAAAGCCTGGGACAGAGGCAGATCGGAATTGTGCCATAACTCATCGCCAGTCAACGTACTTGTTTAATATTTCCTTGAATTGTGGTAAGCTAGACATATTTGATATCTTTTAGATGAAAATTGAATGTGAATTGATAATTTATGTCTGTATGTGTGTGGTTCAGTAACAAACATGAGGCAAAGCCTAGATATTGCTCCACCATGGAAAAAAACTTGTCGGAGAGGAGTATAACTGCATGGGATTGCCAAATAGTACTATGACACCTATCTTATTGAATAGAAGGAAATAATGCTGGAATTGCAGAGGCGTTGTAACCATTAGGGAGAGGAATACTGGTGTATATTGTTTCATGAGAAGCTAGCAGTTGGCCTACCGCGCTGAACTCGGTGTTTGTTATGTGTTGTGCTTCAGTGTGGAAATAGATTATAAATTAGTTCTGAAGTAGGAGGTACAACCTTCTTGTTTCAGGGACCGTGGTACTAAAGTAATAGAGCAGCACCTGGTCTGAGTTTTGCTGAATCCAGAGGCTGGTAGCATACTCCTTGGTCAAGATATCGACCAGTGTTGTTTCTCAAGAAAACGGTGAAGCAAGCGAGCAGAGGAGTCAGTTATCCTGCCGCCCACACAGAAGTTAAGATTTCGTTGGCCAGAGCAGCTCAATCTTGTGTATACCCCGCTCAAAAATTGACTGTACATTAAATCAAGAGGGACAATTATTTGTTTCAAATAAAAGAAACTGTGAACCTTTCAAATATTATTTCTACCAGCAACAAACACTTGAAGTCATGATGACAAACAACAACCTAGCTTGAAAAGCATGTATTACCTCATAGTACTACATCACAACTTACACACATATTGTAATAATAATATATGTCAATACAAAGATCCTATCTATAAATTGTGTACATACAACTTGTGATTACATTTGAGTGTGATTCCTGGTTCACTTTGTAGTTGAATCAGGATATCTATTATTGAAAGGAATTAATACATATTTTAAAAGTTAACACTTGACTTATTAAGATAGTCTTATAGAGTGTTCTATGTATGTGAGTGTCACAGTGTTGTAAAGTATTGTGAATTAAATTAAATTGTTTATCTGTCTGTTGGTTGTTGTAAACATACACTTCATCACTATCATAACCCTAGACATTCAACGTAGTCATCACAATATTCCAGAATAAGTCTGACTGAGGTCTAAATGTGGTAGCAAAGTAAGGTCATCTGTAATACACCACACTTATTAGATACAGATACCTTCACAGCTGATCTCAGTCAGTACATTAAGTCCCCTATAAATATTTATATCATCCCACTTTACCACAATTCCCATAGTCAGTTATAACAAAAGGGCGCTATAAATACTACTACTAGGTCACCAAATAACCTAAGACAGGCCCTGCCAGGAAGAACACGGGTATGAAAAAAAAACACTAATCTCTTTTAATAACTTCTTCTTTGATCATTAGCCGCAGACTGTCAAAGCAGTCAGTGGTCATCACGTCTGGTGGCGTCTTGTAGGGCAGCAACAAACTGCTTCCACTTTGTTCTGTCAGCGGCCATCCATTGTACACTGCCCCAGCTCTGGTTCATTTTTTGCATCTCGGCCTCCACAATTCTCCGCCAAGTTGTTTTTTATGATGGTTTGGTCATGTCTGCAGAATGGGAGAAGATCGGCTACCACGACAAGCATGGGAAACAAAGAGCCAGGGATCCAGACCCCCCCCCCCCCCCCCAAGGACGACCCAGAGTCCGCTGAGAGGACAACATTAGACAATCTTTGAAGGACCGAGGACTAGAATGGAACCAGGTGAAATCGTCGATGGCTATTTTTGCCAACGGCAGTCAGAACCAGTGTTGCCACAGCTGGGTATTTTTTTTACTAGATCTGGGTTTTTTTGCTTCCGTCTGGGTATCTGGGTATTTTTTTTCTTCCACATCTGCACTAATCTGGGTATATTTGACAATTGGCATTTACAATGTATGTATATTCTGTGCACTGAACATTGTACATTAAATTTTTTATTATAATTAAATGTAAAACATTATGTGCTATATATTTTTTATTGCACTTAAATTTAATTCCTGTTTTTAACCACATCAATGACGTTGTTTTTGACTCGTTTAATTCAGCTATCTATTTTCTGTTATTCTGTTAATGGCTCTCATCTATAATACTCAGTCATTTTTGCGATGTGTTTTAAAGTGTTCTTTTTAAATTTTAGACACGCGGTGATGAAGGTATGGTAGGTAGTTGTAACAGCATGACGACACACACGCCACCGCGTAAAAAAGTGAAGCCAAGGTATAAGCCGGCTTTTTGTGCGGAATGGCTAACAGACAGCGAACTAAAGGATTGGATAGAGCCTGACTCTGGCAATCGCTTCTTCTTCTTCTTCTGTCCTTAGCCACAGACCGTCAAAGCAGTCAGTGGCCATTACGCCTAGTGGCGTCTTAGGGCAACAGCAGATAGGTTTTCTTTGCCATTGTTTCCCATCACGCCTAGTGGCGTCTTTAGGGCAACGGCAAATCAAGCCATTTGCTGTTGTTTCCGTAATCGAAGTGACTGGCAAACGGGTGATCAGCCCGTTGTTCTGGCAATCGCTATGCTGCGATATGTACGGTCTGTTCCCGTACATTAACTAATGCCAACAAAACAGCTTTATTGACACATAAAAGCACACAGAAGCACATGAAAAACTTCGAAGCCAAAAGCAAAACTCTGAACATTAACAAGTTTTTTATCAAACCAAAAGAGCCCTGTCTCCAAGACAAAATTGCTAAAGCGGAGATACTGTTGTCGGCTTTCATGGCAGAAGGTAATACTCCGTTTTCACAAGCTGATCATGTGATTGAATGTTGCAAGCAGATGTTTCCAGACAGCACAATTGCTCAAAAAATGTCTCTGAAGCGCACCAAGGCTGCCTATGTGACGCAATACGGCATTGCTCATTTTGAGCGGCTTGAAGTTATAAACATTTGCAGAAATCAGAAATTTTCTTTAATCGTTGATGAGAGTACTGATGTCTCTACGAATCAGATGTTGGCAGTCGTTGTGCGATTCTGTGACAGAAAAACAAGACAAGTAGTTGATTCACTGTTAGACCACATTGAGGGGGAGGAGGGGACTGGTCTTGGCAAGTAACAGATGCTAATAACCAGAAGAAATTTGACGTTTTGGCTGACCTCATGTGCACGCTTATGGCACTACCTTACTTCTCAGCATGCGTCGAAAGAGTGTTTTTGAAGGTTAACTTAGTTAAAACTAAACAAACCAACAAGCTTTTGTTTGAAACAGTTTCCAATCGAATACTAGCCAAGCAAGCAGTTGCCAAAGATGGAGTTTGTCATAAGTTTAATCCTAGTAAAAGCGTGGTTGAAGATGTGCGAGAAGGACGTTGTCGGCAGAGATATGCAAAGATTTTGGAACTCCACAATCAAGATTCCACGTTGTCAATTCATGCATATGATCTTGACGAAGGAGAAGTTGTCGACATGGATGCCGAGTCACTGACAAGTGACAATTTTCAACAGTAACAAGTTACAACTAATATTTTATATTTGATTTGAGGAACATTTTGTTAATGTAACTACTGTACGTTTGTTACTGTTAAAATATCTCATTTTCAAGAGTTCATATATTGCGGTGTTAATCAAGTTATGTTATTCTAGGAGATTGTGTTTTCCAGTTTTGTGGGCTGTATTTACACGGTTTGTATAATCTCGATTTTTCCTATTATAATGATTATTCTGCTATGAAATGTATCATGAGACTCTAGGCAAAGCCTATCGACATTTATAGGAGAGCTCAAGCAGACATGTTATTTATGACGATGTCCTTTTACAAAGACATCACGATTTATGTAAACCACAAGCGTTCTGGCCGCTGATAGCCAGGATATTGAGTTTTGTAATTGACCATGCCTTTAGTCCCTTGGACTCTACTAATAAACAATTTTCCTTGACTTGCAACTATTACTTCCTCGTGTATGTTGAGTAATGGAAGCACTAAGAAGATACAAATGATCCCTGACAACCTGCGTTGAGTAGAAAGAATCTGGTCCTGACAACAGTCATTTGAGTAATTACACCTCTGGCAGTCGCCAGTTAACACTCATAAGATAAATCTGCAAACCAGTAACCACTACGATCACTTGGGAAATGTAATAACAATGAACTCAGAAGAAATATGTACCACCTGTGACGAAAGGTTTACGTGGTGTGAAGGTTTGGCATATAACCTTGGTAGATCTTCATAAAGCGGTCACATTAGTTTACATAGTGCCGTCACCAGTGGTGACATAAGTTTACATGGTGCCGTGACCAGCTCACGCCCTTGTCATTGTGATTGTACTTTGTATCCTGTAATTATCATGGATCTTCAAAGTGCCCCTGAGGCCCTAGCTCAACAACAAATGCGCCCACAGCAGATGTTACAGCCACATCTGTCACAAAATCAACAGCAACAGGGTATACAACCTCAAAATATATCATTGCCTAATGAATTAGACCCAACAATGCAAGCCCTGCTGCAGATTAAAGAATCGCTTCATCAGGTAGATCACTATGCTAAGTTCCATTCAATTAAATCGATTGTTGCACCATTTTCTGGAGACCCCGCACTAGCAAATGGCTTATTGACATGGATAAGTTCTCATCCATCATTGACACAGCTACTGATTCCGACCGCAAGCGAGTTGCCTTTTTATCTTCTGATGGGTTGGTTACAGACTTTCTACGTCGTCGCAGTAAAGCCTTCCCACAGGAAACGTTCGAAAGCCTTCGCAAGGAATTGGTAAGTCGATATTCAAACATCACAGAGTCTCTGCATGCTTGGACGCTTTTAAGAAAGATAAAGCAAGAACGTAATGAGCCAGTGGAAATGTTCGGAGACCGGTTGCTCAACCTAGCCGAAGATGCATTTTTAGGAGGTTCAATCCCCACGGAAGAATTGGAGCGACACTTAGTAGGCATATTCATTGATGGTTTGTGGGCAGACAATTTGAAACTCCACCTATTGAGAAAAGACTCGAAGTCAATCACAGAAACAATTCAAACGGCTGTATACGAAGAGAATGTTCGGAAAAGATTTCATCAAAGGATCGGCAGAGAACCGCAATCAGACTATCTTCCCGAACCAATGGAAGTTGACCATTATCGTCCAAGATGGCGGAGAGACAATGCAACCTTCAACGATCATCAAGGCTCATCTTATTCACACAATGTACGCCAAAATGACTCATTTCACAGGAACGAAGACAAGAGACACAACCGACACACTACCCCAGTGAATTCGCATCCTTCTCCAGTTCACCATGTTAATCAGATTACATGTTACAATTGTGGAAGTTGCTTAAACATCGGACAACACACGTATGACAGAACACTCCCAAGTTTCAATAGCAACCATAGATCAGGCTCAGATTGGAGTAGCCTAAACAGAAGACACAACCGCATAGCTGTCAGGAATTTTGTAGCAGAAATTAAGAAAGGAAAGATATTAGAAATAAATAGCATCAACATAGACAACCACCAAAGATGTCGAAGAAGAACTGAGAACGGCTGGAAGATGGAAGTGAACCAAGAAAGATCATATGGGAACAGCAAGAACATATCCTACCAACCAAGAGTTACAACAGAATGTGACAGTGATAGGCATAGATCATGGAGAAGTCAGGTTAGAAAACATGACAACATACAGAGAAACATAGTCAGTGTTGCTACCCAGACAGAAACAAAGAAACACACCGGCACACAAACAGAAGTAAAAGAGCAAAGCAACAAGGGTGCATCACAGGTAAATACTCCCAGCGTAGAGCATAGACACCTACTAAGCAGTCAGATTGCCACAACGACAGCGATGCATGCAAAACACAGGAATGCAACTCTGGATACTTTTGCTATTGGCGATTCTGTTTATTTTAAGAAGTACGTTCGGGATTCCAAGCTTGACAATCGTTGGCTGGGCGGTTACAGAGTCCTCGAACAGACTTCTCCTACAAATTATATCCTTTGGCACGAGAGACAGAATATTACTACTAAAGCTCACGTTTCTCAAATGAAATTAGATGATCACCGACCTGTTGAAATTCCACACCTTCGCTCCTCACGACCTGTCAGGAAATCCACCCTTTGCCATTATTCGTCCTCCACCTCACTTGCCTCTAGCATTGATGACATGCCCCCACAACCAACTGCCCCCACGTTAGTCAGAGATACGATAGAACGATATCGACGCGAACGAGATAACTCATCTGAAGAGAATGACATTCCTTTAAAGGAGCTCCGACAACGGATCCAACACCGCAACGACCGTTTACTCCATGACAATGAACCACGAACAGAGGATACACCTCCAAACGCTGAACACTCTGGTTTTATGCCATCCACAGTTACTGATCCACCACATTCATCAACTGTCCATTCGGATTCTTCGGCAACCATCACAGAAAACTCATGGCAAGATATTACGCCTGACCAGACAACACATCTTGTAGCCTCTGATGATGATACATATATTGTTCCCATGGACACACATTCCAGAACAGCCATTAAACGCCACTATTCGTCATCGTCTGACGACTCCGTTCCTTTAGCAAAGTTGATTCGTCCCTCACATGAACATGTTCGTGTACAGATTCGCAGGAAGCGTCGTTCTATGCATTCCAACCGTCACGACAGTACTGAACCATGTACTGCTAGTCGTCATGTTGATCATTTCACAGCAACTGCTTCCCATCCTAAAGGACACACGTACGATCAGCGACTGTCATCGAAGGAAATTGCCTTGTTGGAACTGGCACAAATGTTTCTTAACAAGCACTAACTTTTTGCAATACATTTGTTCTATTACAGGTTGACAATGGTTGGTCCCTTTCTTCCTTTAGCCTTGCAGTTTGCGATAATCGTCCGCACTCAGACGTACAGCCGACTACTGTGGCGAGATGCAACATTATTGGAGAAAGTCAAAGATGTCTCCGACGCCTCTTCCACATGGACTATTACTTTAGTCGCCTCCCTGCAACCATTACGAACAGAATTACAAGACATATTACATTCTTTTGTTATTATTGAATAGTATATTACTGCGACTATGCAGCTTTATAGTAGATTGAATATTATTCCTTACGTTGATTTTTTTTGTTTTGGCCAGGTCACATAGAGAGTCAATACGGTTACGACAGACTCTCACCGTAGTGCAAACTAGATTTCAGGCTCTATGTAATGTACATAGATAGCGCAGAGCTATCGTTCCTTTTGTAGGACAGGCTCTCCAACTTTTTATTTGGAACGTTCACGGAGGTTAATATTAATAGTCTCACTTCACAAGTGTGGACTATAGCTGCAAATCAACAGCTCATTTATCATGTTCTTGACGCCAGCGTCACAATTGTAAACAACACTTGTACGGATGTTAATTCAAAATCGGTTACGTATTAATTTGTAGCAGGTACTATTACACAACTTGTAAATTTTTTTTCTCGGATTTTGTTATTTTTGAGTTGCATGATGCTACTCGATGTACTGATATGTTTGTGCGACATTATTTCTTCTATGTGTTATGTATTATGGATAAGAATAGAGATGTATTTTTTCTTCATGTCACACACTATCACTACTTTTGAAAGCCACATAGACTCATTATATACACATCATTTACCACTTACACTATTACCTTACACGGACCTTCAGCTCCTCTTCACACAGATACCATCTATACTCCCACATACATTATGTAGAGCATTGCTCAAAGTTCACAATGTTTTATCTTTGTACGGTGCTTTTGATACTAGTGCACATTCCTTTAATGGTTACTGATAATACATTTGCATTATATTGGATACATAACATTCCTACGCCTCTTCCATCTCACATATCATATGTTGCCACTTCTCGCTCGCACCCTTGCAACATACGACATCTCCACTTATGCTATTGCAATTAACCACGCACACACCCATTATGCATTTACTTTTGCGTTACAATACTGTTGATGGTATTACTAATACTTTTGTTTTTTTGTATGATATGTCAGCTATTGTATCATATCGGTAAAACATTTTCATGTTCAATTGATGTTTTTTTATGAATGATTCCATAGAAACTCATGTACATTGTATCGTGGAATATTGTCCAGTTCGACGTCTATTCAGATTTATAGAATTCAACCAGTCGTCGTCACTCTTCCCTTCAGACATTCCATATGAGCTCTACTATTAAGTTGTTTATTCGCTATTATCCTTTGTCATATTTCTAGGATACATGTATCGCACTTATCGAGATTCCTGTTGATATGAAGTACGATATCCCTGAAGTTATTCCATTACAGGCTCTTCCTACTCCCTAACCTATGTCCACTGTCCTGACATGCTATCCTACATTGCCCTTTCATTAAATGTTTACATTATTAGACCCATTGATTTTGTATAGGTCTATGATGTATTTATACTGGTCATGATTGTTTTGATATGATATTTTGTTTTATGCTTTTTTGGTTTATATTTGAGGTTGCTATGTATATATTTTTGGGTTTTGATAGAATTAAAATGTCTCCCGTTAGGATACATTTTTGTAGCCCCGGGACGTATGTCACCGGATGGCCTACGTTAACGCAAGCTAGCACGTTAACAGTAGTTATAAGAAATAGCAAAAGATCTTGAGCAAGACTAGTTGCTAACAAAACATCACTGGTCGAACATGACCAATGAAATCGTCCATGGCTATTTTTTTACCACGGCAGTCAGAACAGAGTTCAGTCACGCAGTTCACTGTTCAGTGAAGCAGACGTGTTTACGGGAGAGGTTTCAACCTTAGTGCGGGCCCCATGTTTTTAAAGGTTGTGTGATTAATCTCTGGGAGAAGAAATACCTTACTACTGAAAGATTCAATGTTTCACAAGTTATGTTATTCTAGGAGATTGAGTTTTCCAGTTTTGTGGGCTGTATTTACACGGTTTGTATAATCTCGATTTTTCCTATTATAATGATTATTCTGCTATGAAATGTATAATGAGACTCTAGGCAAAGCCTATCGACATTTATAGAAGAGCTCAAGCAGACATGTTATTTATGACGATGTCCTTTTACAAAGACATCACGATTTATGTAAACCACAAGCGTTCTGGCCGCTGATAGCCAGGATATTGAGTTTTGTAATTGACCATGCCTTTAGTCCCTTGGACTCTACCAATAAACAGTTTTCCATGACTTGCAACTATTACTTCCTCATGTATGTTGAGTAATGGAAGCACTAGGAAGATACAAATGATCCCTGACAACCTGCGTTGAGTAGAAAGAATCTGGTCCTGACAACAGTCATTTGAGTAATTACACCTCTGGCAGTCGCCAGTTAACACTCATAAGATAAATCTGCAAACCAGTAACCACTACGATCACTTGGGAAATGTAATAACAATGAACTCAGAAGAAATATGTACCACCTGTGACGAAAGGTTTACGTGGTGTGAAGGTTTGGCATATAACCTTGGTAGATCTTCATAAAGCGGTCACATTAGTTTTTCCTTAGGCAGATTGTGTGGAAGGAGGACAGGTTCGACATTTCCTTCTCTGTTACTCTCCAGCATTCCGCACCATAGAGAAGCACAAAACGTACACAGCTCTCATATAATCTCAATTTGGTGTTTGTGCTGTACTGAGAGGACTTCCAGATGTTGCTGAGACTAGCAAAGGATGTTCTCGCTTTATTCATTCTGTTGTTGATGTCCTTGCTTGTTCCGCCGTCTGGTTTTACTATGCATTTTAGGTGTGTAAATGTGTCCGTCTGTTCCAGCTTCTGGTTCCTTATTGTTATAGGCTCAGGATTGCCCACATTGAGTGTCATGACCGTTGTCTTCTTTAGGTTGATGTTCAGACCCACCTGCTGGCTATACTTATTCAGTCTATCTGTTTGTTTGTTTTTTTACACAACTTTAGTGAATTTCTAAATACAATATCTAAATTAATATATAACAATATTTATCTCCTACGCCTACCGAATTATTATTTGTATAACGAATAGTCCGAACAAAACGGTACCACCAAATCAACTTCTACCCAAAATCGTGACACTCAGCCAAAAGTATACACTGCTACTACAGCTCAGTGTCATAAAAGCTCATATACTCATCCTAACATACTTGGTGATTAGTGCCGAACAAGTAGTCATTATGGTAAATACCTCCACTTTATTAAAAACGTGTGACAATAAGATCTAGGTTCATTCACTAATCCATTGTCCGCAAATTCACTTCATATAAGATTAGTCTTAATATAGACGCCTCCATATATGATCTCATCACAGCGCGCAAGTTGTCAGATGAACGCATTTCGAGGCTTCCACAGCAGCAGATTCGAAACTTCTCGTTAGCCATTATGAGTGGAACAGAGTGCACTCACCAAATAAAACTGTCTTTGTAGGATCTGATAGAACGTTCTCCACATTTTAAGTGCCAACTCGTAACTAGACTACACTCGTCTCACATACAATTACATAACTCTTTCAGTAATCAGCGTCTTGCATCTTCACCCCACAAGCGCGCTTTATAGTTCAATCTCAGTCCCGTCACGAAACGAGAGTGAGTTGTGTGACCAGCCCCCCAAATGCCCCGTTCTGTCCCTATATAGTTTATGAAACGATAATGCTAAGTAGCATGAGAAATCTAGTAATAAACATATAAGAGAACAATATATAGATCAGGAGAAATGTAATATCACTCGCTCCATGTCCTTCTGAACCACACTAGCCACTACTATAGTGCTGCTTATAAATACTATGTGAAATACTAGTGTCATATATCTTGATGTAGCACTCTGAGTACCCGCCTACCGTCATAAGTAGTATTAGTGGGTTTGATAGTTATATCGCATGGATAATATGATGCCTTCCCTTCTAAAGTTACACCCTTAATGTTGTAGGCTACTATAATACTCGCATGAGTGGGACCCGACACTCGACTGTCATCGCTAATCCGATCATGCCTGCTTGTAATTTTGTATGGCCATGTTTTGAAAAAAAACGACTTTGGGTAAATGAGGTTAAAAATGTACCGGGATTATTTGATTGGGTGGATTTTGACGGAAGGCGGAAGTTGCTAAGACGTTCAAAATAAAAACCAAAATCCAAAAATATTTTAATAACACAAACAACCCCCACCCTGTCCCTGGCGTCCACTCATCTCTCGATCCATGTACTCCTCCCTAATCTCCACATCATGTCTCAGAGCAACACCATCAAGGTAGAAGAGTTAATATGAACATCTAAAAGCTCCCGATAGATGAGTACAAACTATAAATGAAAATCATATGAACCTCCAATAATATTTTCTCCTATCCTTGTCTGCGCAATCAGATTTATTTTGTACCATCCAGGCACTGCGCCCCCCACCTCCCCATAGAAAAAACATAGAAATTAATTTAACATCAAACACATCTAACACACCATTACAACCTCGCACCACCACCCCCCTTTCATTCTGTATATGATCAGATACTGTCGTAGTAGATACAGGTAACGAACAGGGAGATGTTACATCTAGCCATGTCTGTGCTCAAGTGACCACAACTGTGTGTATAGAAATGACAGCTATACAGATCGATGAGACGCACAGCGCCGGCGTCCCAACATTTCTCCTATTACATCTGCGCAAAAGCGCCATTGACATAGGGCAGATCGATTATGATGCCATATTCTAAATGAGTCACTTAGATTTTTATTAATTAATCTCGTATCATACTCTCTTGAATTTATGTGACTTAGCAACTCGTATGCCTGTGTATTGTGTGTACTGAGTGTATTATGATGAAAGATGATTTGTGTTATGTATGACTCTAAGATTCTGAACTCCAATGTATACTATTTGAGACAGTGAGAAGTATACATACCGCTCATCGTCCAGTCTGGGTCCATCAATGACACGTGGAGTATATGGCAGACTCGAAACTCAATGCGTCAAGAGATTGGTCTAGCATATTGAATAGAGCGACTCGCTGAGAGGTGGATAGGACCATATGTTCTCACATTATAGTACTGCAGTTTATCTCTCAATCACCCAAATGCATATACTAACTCAGTTATCCCCCTTCGTTCTATCGCGACTCTCCCTGCCAGACATATGCCTGGATCTTCGCTGCTAGCTATGAAGCGAGATGAGTGCCAACTACAAGTGCTTAGTATGGGAAAACAGTGAAGAATACGCACTAAAGGCAGTCAGACTAGTGCAGAAATAGAAACTATGATGAAAGCGCGCTCCTCTTGTGACGATGATCGGTATACAGCAGCTGTCGGATATGATTTGTACTGCGGAATCCATAAACGTTCCTCTCATGATGCAATCGCCTCTAGGAGTACTGGCCTTCGTCTGTCTGTATGTATAGAATGCTAGCCTCGTTGAATCTAGCTGTACTCAGAAGCAGGACACATAGTCGCGCACTTGTTTGTGTTCCGCATACTCTCTCCGACCTGATGAGGTGTGTCGAGCAGACCAAACATCGCATCACGCTCACAAATAACTGGTTGCCATTAGCGTCAGTCACTCGCGGCGGCTATAGATCTCTCACTGCCACAGTAGCTCCTTCCTACGCCACCTTTTTCGCGCAAGGACAAACTGTAAACACCACTACCATCCTTTCTGTGAAGATACCAGTCGACTAGATGCCCACCTGAAGGTCTGTACTCACACTCGCTCTCGCGGGAGGCGCCGACGCGCACGGGCGCCGGCCCGAACTGCCTGCCAGCGGATGCTCTTCAATCTACAATCTCATAATTACACATAAGATACGGTGCATGTTTCGGCACCGATGTTATTCGCTCAACGTAACAGTAAATTAGAAAAAGTAGTCGGGGATAATTATAGGAATAGTGATTATAAACATTCACATCATGTGTCCGCCGTAAAAACTTACCAAAACTAAAATGCATGAGATAGAGGATGATGATAATAAACCAATATTGCAGTGTATACTAGAAGTCACACTCAGTTAGACAATACAACTACACTCTTGATTATAATAATATGTGTTTTATGGTCAGAAGACCCATTGTGTGAAATTGATTGATGTAATTAATTTCTATGTTTTTCACTTTGATTGTTCATATCAGTCCTGATTCCAAATAAATCAGATTCAGGACAATAAAATTGAAAAATATTAAACTTTACCAAACTTTCAACCCACTGACTTACTAAAGATAGTCTTTTAAAGTGTAGTTCTGTATGTGATTGTCGTGGGTACTGTTGTGTTGTATTAGATAATAAAATAATTTGTGTAATTGTTTATATGTTTAGTTGGTTATGCAACCTTACACTAACATTTCATAACCCTAGACACCAAACGTAGTCATCTTACATTCTATCTAGAATAAGTCTGAATGAGATCATAAGTGGTGGTAGTAGAAAGGTGCTGCCTGGAAATTTACTCTAATATTTATTATATTCAGGGACCTTCACAGCTGACCTCATTCAGTACACTAAAGATTAAGGGGGGAATTTCTTAACAACATAACTGTATTAACATCAAACCCGACCACATATATTGGGTGTCTCGCCTCCTGGGATTGAATTTTCATAAACACCAGCTATATTGGGTAGTTTGCTTCTGGGATTTTAAATTTCTTAAAATATTTTCAATTATATTAGGAAATCTCAGATAGTATAAAACTAAAAGCATTCCCATTTTGGAGAAATTAAATAGTGGTTGAGCTATCAGTGCCTGTGGTTGTTCTTTAGTTATAATTAGAAATTGTTAGTTTCATAAAATTAGAAATTTGTCTAGTTAGAAATTTTAAAAGGTTTGCCTAGTACAAAATGGCTGAATCTGGGCGAAGTTTTTCGATCTGCTGCTGTGCAGGGGCTGCTAAAGAACTGGGAATGGTGAGGGGCAAATTTATGATTGCTTATGTCACAACTGTATGTGGACAAATTTATTGAACGCGAAGAAAAAAGATTAGAAAAAGAGGCTGAAAGAAAGTTAGAGGCTGAAAAAGAAATTATGAAGAGTGCTGCAGATTGAGAGGCTGACAAGGAGGCTAGGGCATTTGGAGGCAGAAGAAAAGAGGTTGGCTGCAGAAAGAGAATGAAATTGAGATTAGCTGCAGAAAGAGAAGAAAAGAAACGTGCAATAGAGAAGAAGAGAGGGAAGTGGAAGAGAACTGACAGGAGAAGAGATTACAGTGGGAGCACGAGTTTGACGTACTTAAGGGAAGAGTTGGAAATTGTCTAAGGCAATGCTCATGAAAATGGTGCCAGCCCCTTTGCCTCAGATGCTTACTGTTAGACAGGGAGCCTCAACCTCAGAGCTAGGAGTTTTCATTTAGACAATTTTGTTGGAGAAAGACGATGGAGCATAGAAATAGTTACCTAAACTAGATATGAACTTTTTGGCTACAACGTATGGTATTAGAGAGAGAGAAAGGTGGGAGTCCTAAAGTTATCACAAGGGCTTCGTTGTGTAAAGCCACTTATGAAGTTTTTTGCCAAGATGGAGACAGGGATGATCAGGACAATTATGACATGCTAAAGCAGGCTCTTTTGTTAAGATATGAAAAGAATGGGGCTAATTTTATAGAAAAAAAATAGTTAGGAATGCCAAACTACTGTCGAGTGAGACTTATCACCAGTTCTCTGCAACGGTTAGAGGACCTACTTGTGAGAAATGGACCTGCTCTGGGGAAAACCCATAGATACTTAAGGAAATGATCCTGTATTGAGCAATAAGAGAGTCCATGGCTCCTGACCTGAGAAAGTTTCTCATGGAACTAAGGTGCAGAGAAGGCTGGGTGAGTTACTCAAATGTCGCTGAGAGGTATAGGCAACCAAGCAGAGGTTAGTTGGAAATAAAAAAAGAAACAGGTAGACAATTTTTAGTTGTTTTTTTTTTTAAAAAAAAAGTTGTTTCCCACGGACCGATATTGGGTCTTTAGTGCGGGCAGACTGGCAAGCGTTCAATCCATTTTTAGAAAGGCCACTCCCCTCAAAAAGGTGACTGGCAAAAAAAGTTGAAGCCCATTGGTGTTAGACAATTTTCAAGGCACCTCAAAAAACTTTAATAAGTTTGACCATAGAGACCAGAACAAAGGTAAGCACCAGTTTGATAGGCCACGCAATGACTATAATAATAAACCCTCACAATTCAATGAAAGGAAATATGATGAAAGAAAACCTTTAAATAAAGGAAAGATTATATTGTAAGTTTTTGGTGTCGGATGGACAACCATAACACAGAAGTGTGTAAAAAAGGGGGAGACCTGTGTACATGGCCACGCTTCAGACCAGATCACAGTCTAAACAGGAGGAGGATAATCTGATAAATACCCCTCCAGATGAGATGAGGATGGCGCAGGCTGGGGATAAGACCCTCAAGCCTTGTTTTAAGAAATTGCCCAAATGTCATACACCTCCAGGCAAAGGAGACTTCTATATGAAAAACAATTTAATTTACAGGAAGGCCGGAACTGGATCCACTGGTCACGGACAGTTGATTCTTCCAAAGGCATATAGGGCAGATGTGATAAGGAGCCTACATGTTGGAAAAGATGGGGACCATGAGAAAATAGGTACCATCATCCAAAAGGTGGCTCAAAATTATTATTGGCCAGATGAAATGTTTGACATTGAGAATTTTGTAGAAAGATGTGGCATACTACATGAGGGAACACCCACAAGTGGGAAAATTGATCAGGACCTAAACACGCCACGGGGCAAACTTAGGCCTGACAATGGAAAGAAAAATAAAATTAATAAAGTGGACAAAGTGGAATGGGAGCCCCCCTTTTCACAGACAGTCTTCACTTGGATGTTTTACAATGGCCACTATGCAGCGAGTACAAAGAGATGTCTTACCCCAGAATATAAGCCGAAAATCCCTCAGTCGGACTTATGTGAACTGGAGGAAGATAAAAGAGAGAGAAGATCTCTCACAAGGAACTTAAAAGTGGGAATGAAAACCCCAAGAAAAAAAAAAAAAATTGGTAGCAGTCGATTTGTGAATGATGATTCTAGGAAGAAAAATCATCACTATAAGGCTTCAAATGGAAGAGACCATACCCGTGCTTTGAAAAATAAGTATGTAAAATTTAAAAGTCCATATGTAACCTTGTTAAGGACCTGGACCGATGAAAATGCAGAAGAAAATATTACCTCATCATATCAATATGTGAACGAGCTGACCACTCGTCTTAAAACTGGCTGCCTGGGAAACTTGCCAATGAAAATTTGAGACAAGCCAGGAAAAAGCATGCTGCCTATTACAATAAGAAAGCGAAGGATCGAGAATTATCTGTGGGAGAGAAGGTGCTCCTTCTACTGCCCGGCAGCCAGAATAAATTGCAAACTTGGATGGCAAGGTCCTACTGATACAGTTCTAGAGAAGGTGGTCTAGAACATCAAATTAAAAGTTTGAGAATAAGAAAGGGAAAGATGAAAAAAAATCTATCATGTGAATTCTCCTGAAGAAATTATCTGGACAGAGAAAACCAGGAAGAGACACACCTAACTGACCTTGTCTGTTGCAATGGAGATGAAAAAGGAACCACACACTTCTCATGAATATCCTTTACATCCCTGTGAAACCGTCGCACAGGTAAAAATCAGCACACACTTAACGGAAATTCAGAGGGAGAGGGTTCAACAGTGTTGTGTACAGGCTGATTTAAACGGATAGTCTAGGGTGCATGTCTAAAAAAAAAATTATTATGTTACTGGAAAAAGAAAACTGGGAAAAGCTATAAATATATCCCAATTCTGTAAATGTTAAAATTTTCCTGATCGTCTGTGGACCAAAATTTAAGCCGAGTTTGATTCAGGTTTCAGGAGAAGTGATAAAGGTTCGTCCTGGGAAGGGCTCCGACATGAAGTGTTGCCATGATTGTGTTCTCGTGAGTGAAAAAAACGTGGCTGGTAAATATTCGATATATTTTCAGTGGCTTGTAATTCCCATTGACATTCGCAGTTTTGAGCCACGGTTGTATAAGATGTCCCTGTAAAAACAACCGTCAAGAGTTACAGCTTCCTGGGAAGCATTGTGACTGTATTTTGAGGTAAACATTTTCGATCGTCAGCATATATTTACGTTTGCCGCCATACTTCGTTCACGGCTTGCTTTAACCGGAACGCTAGTCTCGTACGGCCAGAATTGAGATTTATGAATTGTATGGCTCTTACATTGTTTACCACGATGGACTGACACTGGACCCTTAATGAATGCAATCTACTTAATGTTTATTTATGCTGAATTATTGTTGGAGCACTCACTCTTGTAAATTTGGATGTGGACCAGTCTTCACCAACTCATTGATTAATCATTAACACTGTTGTACGAGCTAAGAACGATACTGTGTGGCTGTGTTCAGGTGAAAAGTATGATGCTAACCCTTTGTCTACTCAACCTAGCATTCGCGTAAACATCAGCAACGATTGAAGACATACTCACCAAGCCAGAACCTAACTGCCCCCCCGCATATAACATTCCTTGATAGCCATTACACAACAAACAGGTTCTGAATAATCATACCGATGTGTTAACGGACCGTCCGGGGCATACAAATTTATTAGAGTATGATATGAAGCTCATAGACCCAACACCAATCTGTATGAAAGCCTGTACGATTCCGTTCGCTAAGGAAAAAGCTTTAAGGGAGGAGATAGATTATCTGTTGAGAGAAGGGATTATCTCACACAGTGAATCTCCCTACAGTTCCAGTGTGGTTCTGTTAAGAAAACCCTCTGGAGAACACAGGCTGTGTATAGATTACAGGAAACTGAATGCTGTCACAGAAGGTCAGGTGGATCCATTACCTGATACAAATCAGCTGTTTACCAGGCTGAATAGAGCTAAATATTTCTCTAAAGTGGATCTGAGCAAAGGTTACTATCAGATTCCAGTAAAGTCGGAAGTTAAACCTTATTTAGCCTTTAGCACCTCGGAAGGACATTATGAATTTAATATGTTGCCATTCGGGCTGAAAAATGCACCGAGTGTGTTTTCGAGGATGATGAGAAAGTTACTGGATCCCCTGAAGAATCCATGCATCACCAACTTCATGGATGATATTCTCATAGCAACAGAAACATTTGAGGAACACATTAACTCTCTGAATATGTTGTTTGATTGATTGAGAGAGACCAATTTGACAGCTAGACCGACGAAATGCTGTGTTGGATGTAAAGAGCTGGAATTCTTGGGCCACACAGTACATCAGGGAAACATGACCCCTGACCCCAAGAACCTGGAGAAATTTAAAAAAGCACCAAGACCACAAACAAAAAAAGATGTGCGATCGTTTGTCTCATTATGTGGTTTTCACCAAAAGTATATATAAAACTTTAACTCCATATGTGCTCCATTGACTGATTTAACGCGCAAAGGAAATCCTGATAGAATTATTTGGACGGCACAATGTGAATTAGCATACCAAGAATTGAAAGAAAAGCTCACAAGCAGGCATATTTTGAAATTACCTGACTTAAGTCAAGAATTCATTCTGAGAACGGATGCGAGTAATATCGGTTTGGGTGCAGCTCTATTACAACGGTCAAATTCACTTGATGGGGAATTAACCCCAGTAGCTTATGCTAGCCGTAAGTTGAACACAGCAGAACAAAAATATTCAACAAGTAAAAAAGAATGTCTGGCAGTCATCTGGGGTATAAAAAAGTTCCAGATTTATCTCTATGGACAATCATTTAGGATCCAGACAGATCATAAACCACTCGTGTGTCTGTCACAAGCAAGGCATGAAAATGCTAGGTTATTGCGCTGGTCTTTGCTCTTACAGCCATTCCAGTTTACCATAGAGTACATTCCCGGAAAAACTAATGTGAGAGCTGATTTTTTAAGCAGACATCCGTACGATGAACATCAGAGTAGTCATCAGGCATAGATAGTAAATTCATCTATGTGTATTTAGAAATAGGAACTGACATATGATCGTCTGTTCTAAAGGGGGGACATGTGTAGTGAATTTCTAAATACAATATCTAAATTAATATATAACAATATAGGACAAAAAGGCAAAATAAGAAAGTATAAAAGAATTTTCTGCTGGAACTGTTGGTATCGCCTACGCCTTCAGATTATTATTTGCTAACGAATAGCCGAACAAAACGGTACCCAAATTTTTCAAATTCGTCCTTGACATAATCACTTTTCCTAGTTCTAAGAAAATTGTGCCTAAAAATGCATTGTGGAACGAGGAGGGGCAAGGATAGATGAAATGCTAATTCGTTTCGCATTGATTTTAAACTAAAAGCCAATACTAGCACGAGGAAAAAGTTAGAACATGCAGACAACTCGTGTCACAAAAACAACCTTAGCTCTTATTTCAAAGGACGTAATTATCACGTAAATAGAGAAGACAGCACATGGAAAAGAATTGAACGTGTAGTAGACTAAAAATAAAAACACTAACATAGAAAAAAAAAACTGTGTACTTCTGAACCAAGCCAACTAGTCCCATATAAATTGTATATTCGTGTACCTTAGGACTTGCTGACAAAGAATATAGTAATAGTTACGCAAATAGTCCATTAATTAACTAATTATAGCCATAATACTATAGTGGACCCGACCAGACTGTCAAGTAAAGATCATGCCTGCTTGTAATTTTTTATGGCATGTTTTGAAAAAACGACTTTGGGTAAATGAGGTTAAAAGGTACGGGATATTTGATTGGGTGGATTTTGAAGGAAGGCGAAGTATGATTGGTTGACCTAAAACTAAAAATATATTTTGCCTTGGAAACATATTGGGAGTTGTTATTTGAAACGATAGATTCAAAAATAAATGTAAACATGGTCCCATTGGACAAAGCAGTAGATACTGGTACGAAACGGGGACTGTTCACTGCCATTTCAAGTAAATTTTGTGTAAAGCAAGATTGATGAGAGCAGGCGGAGAAATTTTCTAACATAGGAAAAGCCTGGACATATAAGGCAGATCGAAAATGTGCCATATTCTATTGCCTAGTCATCGTTTAACTTGTGTTATTTCCTTGCATCTGTGGTAAGATTGATTTTCTTAACATTTTATTTAAAATAAAATTTGAATGTGAAATACTAACATACGACTGTAAGTAAGTGAGTCTATTGCAGACTCAAAACAGAGTCTAGAGATTGATCCAGCATATGAAAGACTATCAGAGAGGTGTAGACCAACTAAATTATATAGGATTATCATCAGGAGCATAATACCTATCCTATTGTATGGACAACAGATTATTGCTGGAATTGCAGAGGCGTTGTAACTATTAGGGGAGAGGAATACTGGTATACCTGGTCACATCAAAAGAAACTGGTGAACGGGAATGTCGTAAAGAGCTGATCTTACATGTTTGTTTGTAATGTGCCTGTACTGGTTGTTGAGTATTAGTGTAGGCTGTTGATTACGAAGGAGGCATATCCTTCTGATTTCAGAGGGTTTTGGTTGCTGTCAATAACTGGTGCCAGACTACAGTGGGCCGATATATTCATGCCACAGTCTTGCCTTTTTCGGAGACAACTGTAAACCACCATCATTCTTGAAGAAGTGGGAGCTGAAGGTTGTCGTTCAGCGAAGTGCAGGAAGATTCCTACATCATATTACAAAGATAGGTGCATGTTTCGGCACCTGATCGCTCAACTAACATTATATTAGAAAAGAGACTGGGAATAGTGATATAAACATTCCATCAGTGTCCGTAAAAACTTACAAACAACATGCAGAGATGATGATAATAAACAATCAACCAGTGTATACTAGAAGTCACCTCAGTTAGACAATACAACTACACTCTTATATAATAATATGTGTATTATGGTCAGAAGACCCATTGTGTAAATTGATTGATGTAATTAATTTCTATGATTTCACTTTGATTGTCAGTCCTGATTCCAAATAAATCAGATTCAGGACAATAAATTGAAAAATATTAACTTTACCAAACTTTCAACCACTGACTTACTAAAGATAGTCTTTTAAAGTGTAGTTTGTATGTGATTGTCGTGGTACTGTTGTGTTGTATTAGATAATAAACTAATTTGTGTAATTGTTTATATGTTTAGTTGGTTAATGCAACCTTACACTAACATTTCATAACCCTAGACACCAAACGTAGTCATCTTACATTCTATCTAGAATAAGTCTGAATGAGATCATAGTGGTGGTAGTAGAAAGGTGCCCTGGAAATTTACTCTAATATTTATTATATTCAGGGACCTTCACAGCTGACCTCATTCAGTACACTAAGATTTCTTAACAACAAACTGTATAAACATCAAACCCACCACAACAACGTACCTTGTATTATTGGAGAATAATGTATTTTTAAAAGTTATTTGTGGAGATTAATTTATTTTCCCTCCTTATTAGAAGACTATCTGTTTTTTCTTATAGTGTTATAATAACTAGTGAAAATAAATTAGTATCTTCTAATAACTTTAGAAAATAAATAATTCTGTTAATAAGTTTGTTTATTTTTTTTTTTTTTTTTTTTTTTTTTTTTTTTTTTTTTTTTGCGTACGCCCGCTAATACTCGAGGCGAAATCTCAGGTTATTATTTATGTCTAACCTGACATTGATTTTACGTGAGTATCCCTTTATTTCTTGTACAGAGACAGGTGTCCCTCGCCATTCAGGCAAATACTCGCCGATTTCGGAGGTACCCATTGCAGCTGGGTCGGCTCAGGAGCCGCCAGTCCCTGGTCGACGACACTCCTTCAAATGTCCTCGCCAGGTCTCGAGTTAATCCAATCCAAATCCCGGTCGACGAAAAATCCTCAAATGCCGTCGCCCGGGTTTGATCCTGTATCACCCGGTCGCCAGAGCGGTGTTCTAACCACTACGCTAGCGCGGCTCCCTTAATAAGTTATGAAAATAATTCATCTCTTCCAATAACTTATGAAAATAAATAATTCTCACTAATATCTATGAAAATAAATTATTCTCTTGCAACAACCGATGAAAATAAATTAATCCTTTTAATAACTTTTGAAAAAAAAATGTTTCTCTTCCAATAAATAAAATAAATTATTCCACTCTAGTAAATCTAATAACCTATAAAAATAATTAATCTCTTCTAATAACTTTTGGAGCGTCCGATTGGCAGAGTGGTTTGGGCGCTGGCCTTATCAAGTTACGGAGCTCCGGGTTTGAAACCTGGCAGCGTCACGATCAAGTCTATTCATCTGTAAGTGGGCACCTGACTCTTGTTCTTGAGTTAGGAAAGGCAAAGGCAGTAAATAAGGGAACCGGTCATATCACTTCATAAAACTAAACATGGCCTAGCGGTCTCTAACATTTCACTTCTCTACGTCAGTATCTGGTATGAGACTACATTTACCGTGTACTAACTTTTGACTTTCATAAATGGTTGCTTGCTCAGAATCAAAGCACGCACTGAGATGGTATGAAAAGATCATCAAGGGCAGATCCAGAGAAATACTATTGGAACAAGTAACGATGAGAAGTTACAAGTGGAACATGTAGCGATGAGAAGTTACAAGTGGAACATGTAGCGATGAGAAGTTACCAGTGGAACATGTAGCGATGGGAAGTTGCCAGTGGAACATGTAGCGATGGGAAGTTGCCAGTGGAACATGTGGCGATGGGAAGCTACAAGTGGAACATGTTGCGATGAAAAGTTACAAGTGGAACATGTAGCAATGGGAAGTTATCAGTGGAACATGTAGCGATGACAAGTTACCAGTGGAACATGCAGCGATGGAAAGTTACGAGTGGAACATGTAGCGATGAGAAGTTATCAGTGGAACATGTAGCTATGAGAAGTTACCAGTGGAACATGTAGCGATGGGAAGTTACGAGTGGAACATGTAGCGATGAGAAGTTACCAGTGGAACAAGTAGAGATGACAAGTTACCAGTGGAACATGTAGCGATGGGAAGTTATTAGTGGAACATGTAGCGATGAGAAGTTACCAGTGGAACAAGCAGAGATGACAAGTTCCCAGTGGAACATGTAGCGATGGGAAATTACGAGTGGAACATCTAGCGATGAGAAGTTGCTGGCTATGAATAGGACGACAACTAAGAAAACAAGTTGATATCGTTACAATGCAGTTCTTGTATGACATTCCCAGGGTAAGAGAATTAGATGGGGAAAAAGCGAAGACGGAAATTTAGATAGAGAGACATGAAGGCGGAATAAAGAATATCTGGAGACAGAGGCGTCCTTAAAGTATTAAGCACCTGGGACGGATCTTATCTTTGGCACCCACCCCCTCCCCTCACCTCAACCAAAAAAAACGAAACATGCTCGCAAATATTTTTTTAACAGTAAATACTATAATAATAGTGTCCGATAGCACCCCTTCCTGACTGTTACCCGGGGTGCTTCCCCCCCCCCCCCCCACCTCCCGCCACTGCCTGAAGAGAACTTGAACAGATAACACAGGACCGCAAGACTTAATGCATATTTGTTCCCAAACTGTGCTTTGCGGGGAGCTTACAGGCGAGTAATGAAAGACTTATGGAAATAATCTCCTTTAATGTCGTGTGAAAACAATTAATCTCCTCTAAAACTTATGAAATTACGTTAATCTCCTTTACTAACGTATGAAAATAGATTCATTTCCTTTAGCAACCTATTAAACAATCTCCTCTAATAATTTATGAAAACAGATAAATCTCCTTTCTCTAATAACTCATGACAATACATACATCTCCTTTAATAACGAGTGAAAATATATTAATTTCCTCTAATAACTTATGAAAACTATTTATCTCCTCTAATAACTTATTAAAGTTGGTTATTCTATCTCTAATAACGTATGATAATAGATAAATCTCCTTTAATAACGAGTGAAAATAGATTAATTTCCTCTAATAACTTATGAAAATAATTTATCTCCTCTAATAACTTACGAAAGTTGGTTAATGTTTCTCTAATAACACGAAAAAAGTTTAATCTTGTTTAATAACGCATGAAAATAGATTACATCTCTCCTATAGCACGTTTCACTAGCTTTGCCCAACTTCAAAATGCTATATCTCAGCGAATATATAACGCATATAAGTGAAATTTTGTGTGTGAATTTGAAATGGTATAGACCCTATGAATTAAATTTTTCATTAAAATGCGGCCATTGGTTTCAATTTTCGTTTCTTTGCGATATAATATAAAATCCTACTTGCCAACACACATCACACGCACACATATTGAAATGTCTACAGTAAATTATACGACCTCATTTGCACATTTTTGGTTTATCAAGCAATTGGCATGATTTTTGAGTGAAATTGCGTGAAATCGCACTTCTTGAACATAAAACAGTTTATATCCGGTGCAACGCACACATTGTCAATCAGAGGTGTGTCTACAAAAATTATTGTGTGGTTAAGAAGGAAAAATGAGTCTGCGAGTACATTTTTATGACATTACAGCAAATCACAAATAGGATTTTTAAGTATTTCTGCAATGAAGCTACTCGAGGAAAACTATATCATTCTATTTCAAACCCACAAAAGAGGACTATTCACGCCTTGGGGATAAGCAAACGATCATTGCACCGCTGGATAGCGACATCTGAAATGTCTAATTCCAGTGTTTTACACACGAAAATTAGGCCAAGAGTGGTGGATAATTTTGACAGAGAATTGATCCGCAGAGAAATGTGCAATATGTTTCACAATAATGAGGTAGTGACTTTAAGGAAATTGAAAATTTGGTTAAGAAAGAATAATGACATTGATATTTCCAAATCTACGCTATGGAGGACTATTAGGAGTTTGGGATTCACTTTCAGAAAATATGTTGGTGGTACAAACCTTATTTGTGAGAAGCCTCATATAGTTGCAATGAGAAGCAAATATTTTCGCGAGGTCAGAGAAATGAGAAGAGATTGTTATGATTTTGTGTATTTAGATGAAACTTGGATCAATGCGCACCACAGTAATGAACGAGAATGGCAATCATCTGATGGAACAACTAAGAGACTAGTACCAAGCAGCAAAGGACAGCGCCTAATAATTGCACATCCAGGAAGCAGCCATCATGGGCTTCTAAATAATACTGAACTCATATTTGTTTCAAAATCCACAGATAATAGGGATTACCATGCAGAGATGAATGGCAAGATATTTCAAGATTGGATTGTGAATCATGTACTTCCTTCCTTGGATAGAAGTAGTATACAATGCGCAAAACAGGTAGTATTCAGGCGGCGGCGTGTGACTTTTATATAGCAAAATACTCGATCGATTTCAGGCGGTGGCGTTTCAGGCGGCGGTGTATGACTTTTTATATAGCGATATATTTTAGCGGCGGGGCTTCCTCTGACGATCAGACGTATGACTTTTTATATAGTAATATACGATAATGGTGTTTGTTTATACAATATATATAAAAAATATAAAAAATCGATAATGACGGAAAATTTAAAAAATCGATAATGTTGGGTTACTAAGAGGGTTTTTGAAGTGCCTTTTTTGGGCTGGCGTGGGTGATGATGTAGCTGGCGGGGTGGGTTAGGGTGGATTTTTGTGTGATGTGGTAGTGTATTGGTGTGTTTGTTTAGACATATATACACACATATATATACATTCATATATACGGAGATGTGGTGACGTTGTCAGGATGCATCTGTGGTGACGGAGGCTTAGGTTACTAAGGGGTTTTTTTAAGGGAACGGGTATTGCTTTTTGGCTGGCGGTGATGCCTCATGGGTGTGTGTGCTGGGGTGTAGCTGGTGGATGTATGTATGACGCAGGAGTGACGTGTTAGATAGAAGTATATAGTTAATGATCTCTTTTAAAAGAATACTTGAGTAAAGAGGAAAATATAAAAATCGATAATGTTGGATTAGGTTACTAAGAGGTTTTTTGAAGTGCCTTTTTTGTGTTGGCGTGTGTGCTGATGTATGTTGTAGGGGTAGCTGGCGGGGTGGGTTAGGGTGGATTTTTGTGTGAAGTATTGTGTTGATAGTGTATCGATGTGTTTGTTTATACATGTATACAATATATGTATAAAAAATATAAAAAATCGATAATGTTGGGTTACTAAGAGGGTTTTTGAAGTGTCTTTTTTGGGCTGGCGTGGGTGACGATGTAGCTGGTGGGTTAGGGTGGATTTTTGTGTGTGATGTTGGGTGTGTTTGTTTAGACATATAGACATACATATATACATTCATATATACAGAGATGTGATGATGTTGTCAGGATGCATCTGTGGTGATGGCGACTTAGGTTACTAAGGTTTTTTTTAAGGGAACGGGTATTGTTTTTTGACTGGCGGTGATGACTCATGGGTGTGTGTTGGGGTGTAGCTGGTGGTTGTATGTATGACGCAGGAGTGAACTGTTAGATAGAAGTATATAGTTAATGATCTCTTTTAAAAGAATACTTGAGTTAAAGAGGAAAATATAAAAATCGATAACGGGGACTTAGGTTACTAATGGATTTTTTAAGGAAGCGGGTATTGTTTTTGTGCGAGGGGGAGGATGACGATGTATAGTGGGGTGTGTTGGGGTATGGGTTATTGTGTGTGTGTATCTTAATTGTTGTATATATATAATATATATATATATATATATATATATATATATATATATATATATATATGGGAGTGAAGTGTTAGAGACCTAGGTCTACCATCGAAAGTGCGACACGGTATTGTTGTGTATTATTTATTTTACATATAGACATATTTTACAACAGTTATACGAACAGTTAGACGATAGACTTAGATAATAAGAAGACGATATATTTAGACTTTTAGACAATAGGAAGACGATAGTTAGACGATATATACATATAATAGGGAGATATATTTAGACAATAGGAAGACGATAGTTAGACGATATATACATATAATAGGGAGATATATTTAGACAATAGGAAGACGCTATATACAGAGACATACAAACAGTTATACAAACAGTTATACAAACAGTTATACAAACAGTTATACGAACTGTTAGACGAACATTTAGACAAACAGTTAGACGATATAGGTAACAAAAAAGCGTTTTAGTTAATATAGTTTTATATTCAATAGTGTTTTTGAATTAGCAAACAGGAGTATATATAGTATTTTTACAAAATGGACATTGATATTTTACAAATGAATATATAATTATATTTTATATATGAAAGACAGTATATTTTAACATTATCAAACATTTTCACATATGAATGTACAATAATACATATTTATATAGGCAGATGTTTTGTTACAATATTTACAATATCACAGGGGTACAGGCCAGACCTTGAGGGGTGTAGTCCCATTGTCGTCACGTCGTAAGAAATATTTTATGTGTATGTGGTATCTGAAAGAGACAGTTTAAATGTTGAGGTGTGATGTGGTATGGTTTTGGAGGTGGAGGAATTGTGTGCTCTGAACCCGATATTTTTCCCACCCTGTGCCTGTTGTGTGTTGAGGACGTCTAGGAATGTGTGTTTGTCTACTTTGTTGTGGTGTTTGTTCAAGCGATTGAGTGGTTTTGAATATGATATAGATAGAAGGATGTGGACGGGATTGCTTCAACATAATATTTTGTATTGGGTCTGTTTAATTGTGCGTTTGTGATAATATCGCTGTCGTGTAAGTTTGAGACAAAAGATTTGAAATCTGTAAGATTTTTGACTAAGTGGGGTTGGTCTAACACACAACTATTATTATTTGAGGCATGAAATAAGCGTAATTCGTTTGTTTCTCTGTGTCTCAAAACTACGTGGTGACTGAAGTTAATCTTGAATCTTTTTGTCTGTTGTGTAAAGACAGGATGCAAAAGACTTTCCCATTCAATTCTTTGGTTATTATGGAAAAAAGTGAAAGTCGATAAATATTTGTGGATGTTAGCGTGTGTTTTAATGGCGTCCCAGTTATCAGTGTAGATTTGTTTTATATCATCCTGTAGGTCTTGTAAGCTGTCTTCTTCAGCCGTCAAGCGGGGTTTTTTTTATATGGGGTTGGGTATTGGTCATTGGGCGTTTCTTGGTCTGACCTTTTTTTGGTGGGTGAGATGGGGTGGAACTTATTGAATAGGGGGCTCTTGGTAGTGTGGAAGTTGTTGTGGTGGAAGAGGCCGCCATAGCGGCTGAGTCTGACTGGGGATTCGGTGCTGTTGATGGGGCATCTGGTAGTATTGTCTGTGGGTTCGCCGAGTCTGGTGTTACTGTGACACCTGTTGTTGTTGGTGTTGGGGTGGTGTCTGCTGTCGGGTTCTGCGTTGAGGTAGAAAGCTGGGTAGGGATAGCGGTGTGTTGGTGTTTTCTGTGGATGCGTAGATTGTCACGACGAGTAAATTGTTTCCCACAAATGTCACAGCTAAAACCGGGCATTGAGTGCCTGGTCTTGCTGTGTCGTAATAGGTCGGCGCGCCTCGTGAAGGTCTCCCCACATCTGCTACATAACAGCTTGGTTTGTGCCATTGACGTGTCTGTTTGTGCTGAGCTGGACCCATGTTTATTCTCTATGTGACGTTTCAGCGTATCGGGTCTTGTAAATACTATGCCACAGTCAGGACACTCGTGATTGGGGCGGTCGTGTGCTGTGGTCATATGGCGAGTAAGATCATGACCTCGCTTGAAAACAGACTGGCAGCGTAAACAAGCATAGCCCCGCTGTTGAGTTGACTCCATCTGGGAAAAGATGAACAAAAAGACGTTACTTACACATAAAATTAAATACATGTAATGAGAGAGAGAGAGAGAGAGAGAGAGAGAGAGAGAAAGAGAAAGAGAGAGAGAAAGAGACAAAGAGAGATCGCATAAACAGGTAAATAAAACACAGTCTTATTTTTTTTTATTCTGTTATCAAAGGAAAGAGGTGTTAACATATCAGAATGGTCCCCGCGCAGGCTGTGACAAAGATATTGATTTAAAACCCAGCCCGTTCGCGAGACAGCACCGAGTTGACCTGTCCTTTTTTTTAAAATAACGAAAATATAAGTATTTATTAAAGTGTATGTTAGTTTCAATCATGGTTATGGCAAGGTGACTTAATGTAATATGTTGATTGTATTATCTCTATCTTTTTCCGTGTGTAGTTCAGTATTGTTTTAAAAGCCAAAAAACGCTATTTTCTAAACTATTATGTTGTCTAATTTTCACTGGCTGGTTAGGTAGTTTGTAGTGACTCGGGTCCTTAGTTATTTTTAACGTTATATGTTTGTAGTTACTATGAGAAGTTCTTTATAGAAGCAGCTTGTGAGTACAGAAATACGAATCGAGCGCATGTGTTGTGGAATCAAATCAATTTATCGATCTACCCAAACATCTTTGCGCTACATCCAAGCAAGTATTTGAAATAGACTATTACTCTATACAAGTTTAGAGTGTTGTTATCAGAAAGTATTATAAGTTTTAAGTATCACGGATAATTTTTCAAAACCCAAATATAATTTGCTTTCGCACGAGTTTAACAATAGACGAGAAACGTAGATAAGGTTTAAACTAAGGAATTTTTCTCGTTATACCCACCACATAAAAAATAAGTCGGATAATTCTTAACTTAGCTAAACCATACACACATGTAAGAATTTAACAAACAACTATTATTAAAATACCTATTAGCCTAGACATATTAACTTTGAAACAGCCTTTACCAACACTGGCTAGCGAAAAAGCGAATACACAGACATGTCTTTTAAATAGAAAACAGATATTTAATACAACACACGGATAAGGAATAATAAGTTAGTCTCGGAGTTAACATCTTAACAAAACACACAGATAAAAACAACAGAGATATTTATTTATATTTAACACCTTAATACAAAAACACGAAGACCGAAAACATAAACGAAAACAAACGAATACAACCAAAACAGATATTTTTAAAGATATTTATTGTATATAGCCTACTGAAAAACAGCTATATAAAAATATTTATTTTTTATGTGTAAAATATATATTTTAACTCCCTATTATTATTTTTATATTATTATAGGAAAAAAACAGACGAATACAAACATATACATATACCGAGTTTACATTTAGAACTTTGTATAGGGTTTTCTTCCAGTCTCTGAGTGTTAAGAAAATACGCCTAGGAAAATACAAACACATACCCAGATATTTTTTTCCACAGAATACCCTTAAAAAGACACAGACATATATCTCTTAAAGGTCAGAGATATTTAACACAAAAATACGAATAAAAAAACCGAATAACATACGTTTGGTGGTGAGCTGTTGCTTTTTCAGAAGTTTGATATTAGAAGGCTTTACGACTAAGCACAGAGACGTTCGCCGGTCCAGGTCTGGTTAAAGAATGAGACATGTCTAAAACAATTCATGATTAAGACAATGACTTTCCAATAAAAGTAGTCCGAGTGTATGAATTTCGTGATGGAACCCGATTGGTTGTTGTGTAGAGATACTGTTTCAGAAAATAGTTCGCGCGCAAGTGCTTCGTCATGGTTTGGTCGATAAAAAACGTTATCATAACGTATGAACAGGAAAATTGACCCCACCCTGGATTGAAACCAGATCACTGACCCGCACAAAAAACATCACGCGTAAATTTCTGTTCACGTCACTAGGGCAAAACACAATCGAACAATAGTAGGAAATTTATAAAAGAAACATTCCTGCGTTCATGTGTTCAAATCTGCTACTTAACGTTTTAGCTTTTTTTTTTTATGTCCTCGACACGACAGAAATATGCCCTCGACACGACAGAAATATGTATGTGTAATGATAGAAAATATGACCTCGAGACGATAGAAAGACGCCCTCTAGACGACATAAATATGTATGTGTAATGATAGAAAATATGACCTCGAGACGACAGAAAGACGCCCTCGATATGATAGAAAATATGCCCTCTAGTTGAAAGAAATGTGACCACCGGGTAAACAATATTACATTAGTAAGAGATAAGCAAAGAAATCTCATCACGACAGTAAAGGGGCAGGAAACAAGATGGGCAGGGCATATCAGAAAAACTCTGAACAAGGAACCACCAGAGACACAGTTCAATGTTCCTCAAGCTGAAAAACGATCAAGATGTTAACACAAACATTCCACGGAAGGAAGAAATCATCACGTCAATCAAGGGGTTAAAGAATGGAAAAACACCTGACCACGATAACTTAAATGCAGAGCTAGTAAAGTATGAACGTGTGTGTGTGTATGACCAAGGGCGTTAAAAGAAAAAAAAAAAAAAACTACGTGTGTTTTGAGGTTTAAAAACATGGATGAGAGAGAAAAGAGAGATAGAGAGAGAGAGAGAGAGAGAGAAAAACAGAGAAAGAAAGAAAGACAGAGAGAGAGAGAGAGAGAGAGAGACAGACAGAGAGAGAGAGAGAGAGAAATAAAAAATGTCCCGCGCGCGCGCGGTGGCAAAGATATCGATTAAAAAATCCAGCATGTGACGAACTGATCTGTCGTTTAAGAAATAATGGCGATATAAACCTGTTTCAAATGTAATATGTTGATTGTATTATCTATATATTTTTACATGTATAGTACTGTTAAAAAATATGCTATGTTCTATTTAATTTTCTTTATTATGTTAACACAAATAAACCTCACGCTCGAGTTTAGTTTGTAGAAATGTACCATCAGTTGAAATCCAGGTTGAGTAATCTCACATAAATGAACAAAAAATATGTTATGTCAAGATAAAAAAATACAAATTTAGTATCTGAGTTAACACAGATAGACTATTTTGAAATAGATATTCACCAATACTGCCTAGTGAGAAAACGAATACGCAGACATATCTTTTTGTTTAAATATTTAATACAACACACGCATAACGAAAACACATATATCTTTAAAGTTATACATCCTAACGAGAATTAGTTGCCTTTTTTTGTTTTGTAACTAACAAATAAACAAACAAAGAAAAAAAAAAAAAAAAAAAAAAAAAAAAAAAAACAGACCACACAACGATCAAAAGTTGGTATATATATATATATATATATATATATATATATATATACCAACTTTTGATCGTTGTGTGGTCTGTTTTTTTTTTTTTTTTTTTTTTTTTTTTTTTTTTTTTTCTTTGTTAAATTTATTTGTTAGTTACAAAACAAAAAAGACAACTAATTCTCGTTAGGATGTAATAACTCTGTTTTTTATTTAAAGGTATGTCTGTCTTAAAAAGAGATAAAGATATTTTTTGTTTTTCGTATGCGTGTGTTGTATTAAATATTTAAACAAAAAGAAGACTATGTCTGCGTATTCGTTTTTTCACTAGGCAGTATTGGTGAATATCTATTTCAAAATAGTCTATCTGTGTTAACTCAGATACTAAATTTGTATTTTTTTATCTTGACATAACATATTTTTTTGTTCATTTATGTGAGATTACTCAACCTGGATTTCAACGATGGTACATTTCTACAAACTAAACTCGAGCGTGAGGTTTATTTGTGTTAACATAATAAAGAAAATTAAATAGAACATAGCATATTTTTTAAATCAGTACTTTACATGTAAAAATATATAGATAATACAATCAACATATTACATTTGAAACAGGTTTATATCGCCATTATTTCTTAAACGACAGATCAGTTCGTCACATGCTGGATTTTTTAATCGATATCTTTGCCACCGCGCGCGCGCGGGGCATTTTTTATTTCTCTCTCTCTCTCTCTCTCTGTCTCTCTCTCTCTCTCTCTCTCTCTCTGTCTCTCTCTCTCTCTCTCTCTCTCTTTCTTTCTCTCTATCTCTCTCTCTCTCTCATCCATGTTTAAAAAACTCAAAACACACGTAGTTTTTTTTTTTTTTCTTTTAACGGCCTTGGTCATACACACACACACGTTCGTACTTTACTAGCTCTGCATTTAAGTTATCGTGGTCAGGTGTTTTTTCCATTCTTTAACCCCTTGATTGACGTGATGATTTCTTCCTTCCGTGGAATGTTTGTGTTAACATCTTGATCGTTTTTCAGCTTGAGGAACATTGAACTGTGTCTCTGGTGGTTCCTTGTTCAGAGTTTTTCTGATATGCCCTGCCCATCTTGTTTCCTGCCCCTTTACTGTCGTGATGAGATTTCTTTGCTTATCTCTTACTAATGTAATATTGTTTACCCGGTGGTCACATTTCTTTCAACTAGAGGGCATATTTTCTATCATATCGAGGGCGTCTTTCTGTCGTCTCGAGGTCATATTTTCTATCATTACACATACATATTTATGTCGTCTAGAGGGCGTCTTTCTATCGTCTCGAGGTCATATTTTCTATCATTACACATACATATTTCTGTCGTGTCGAGGGCATATTTCTGTCGTGTCGAGGACATAAAAAAAAAAAGCTAAAACGTTAAGTAGCAGATTTGAACACATGAACGCAGGAATGTTTCTTTTATAAATTTCCTACTATTGTTCGATTGTGTTTTGCCCTAGTGACGTGAACAGAAATTTACGCGTGATGTTTTTTGTGCGGGTCAGTGATCTGGTTTCAATCCAGGGTGGGGTCAATTTTCCTGTTCATACGTTATGATAACGTTTTTATCGACCAAACCATGACGAAGCACTTGCGCGCGAACTATTTTCTGAAACAGTATCTCTACACAACAACCAATCGGGTTCCATCACGAAATTCATACACTCGGACTACTTTTATTGGAAAGTCATTGTCTTAATCATGAATTGTTTTAGACATGTCTCATTCTTTAACCAGACCTGGACCGGCGAACGTCTCTGTGCTTAGTCGTAAAGCCTTCTAATATCAAACTTCTGAAAAAGCAACAGCTCACCACCAAACGTATGTTATTCTGTTTTTATTCGTATTTTGTGTTAAATATCTCTGACCTTTAAGAGATATATGTCTGTGTCTTTTTAAGGGTATTCTGTGGAAAAATATCTGGGTATGTGTTTGTGTTTTTCCTAGGCGTATTTTCTTAACACTCAGAGACTGGAAGAAAACCCTATACAAAGTTCTAAATGTAAACTCGGTATATGTATATGTTTGTGTTCGTCTGTTTTTTTTCCTATAATAATATAAAAATAATAATAGGGAGTTAAAATATATATTTTACACATAAAAAATAAATATTTTTATATATAGCTGTTTTCAGTAGGCTATATACAATAAATATCTTTAAAAATATCTGTTTTGGTTGTATTCGTTTGTTTTCGTTTATGTTTTCGGTCTTCGTGTTTTTGTATTAAGGTGTTAAATATAAATAAATATCTCTGTTGTTTTTATCTGTGTGTTTTGTTAAGATGTTAACTCCGAGACTAACTTATTATTCCTTATCCGTGTGTTGTATTAAATATCTGTTTTCTATTTAAAAGACATGTCTGTGTATTCGCTTTTTCGCTAGCCAGTGTTGGTAAAGGCTGTTTCAAAGTTAATATGTCTAGGCTAATAGGTATTTTAATAATAGTTGTTTGTTAAATTCTTACATGTGTGTATGGTTTAGCTAAGTTAAGAATTATCCGACTTATTTTTTATGTGGTGGGTATAACGAGAAAAATTCCTTAGTTTAAACCTTATCTACGTTTCTCGTCTATTGTTAAACTCGTGCGAAAGCAAATTATATTTGGGTTTTGAAAAATTATCCGTGATACTTAAAACTTATAATACTTTCTGATAACAACACTCTAAACTTGTATAGAGTAATAGTCTATTTCAAATACTTGCTTGGATGTAGCGCAAAGATGTTTGGGTAGATCGATAAATTGATTTGATTCCACAACACATGCGCTCGATTCGTATTTCTGTACTCACAAGCTGCTTCTATAAAGAACTTCTCATAGTAACTACAAACATATAACGTTAAAAATAACTAAGGACCCGAGTCACTACAAACTACCTAACCAGCCAGTGAAAATTAGACAACATAATAGTTTAGAAAATAGCGTTTTTTTGGCTTTTAAAACAATACTGAACTACACACGGAAAAAGATAGAGATAATACAATCAACATATTACATTAAGTCACCTTGCCATAACCATGATTGAAACTAACATACACTTTAATAAATACTTATATTTTCGTTATTTTAAAAAAAAAGGACAGGTCAACTCGGTGCTGTCTCGCGAACGGGCTGGGTTTTAAATCAATATCTTTGTCACAGCCTGCGCGGGGACCATTCTGATATGTTAACACCTCTTTCCTTTGATAACAGAATAAAAAAAATAAGACTGTGTTTTATTTACCTGTTTATGCGATCTCTCTTTGTCTCTTTCTCTCTCTCTTTCTCTTTCTCTCTCTCTCTCTCTCTCTCTCTCTCTCTCATTACATGTATTTAATTTTATGTGTAAGTAACGTCTTTTTGTTCATCTTTTCCCAGATGGAGTCAACTCAACAGCGGGGCTATGCTTGTTTACGCTGCCAGTCTGTTTTCAAGCGAGGTCATGATCTTACTCGCCATATGACCACAGCACACGACCGCCCCAATCACGAGTGTCCTGACTGTGGCATAGTATTTACAAGACCCGATACGCTGAAACGTCACATAGAGAATAAACATGGGTCCAGCTCAGCACAAACAGACACGTCAATGGCACAAACCAAGCTGTTATGTAGCAGATGTGGGGAGACCTTCACGAGGCGCGCCGACCTATTACGACACAGCAAGACCAGGCACTCAATGCCCGGTTTTAGCTGTGACATTTGTGGGAAACAATTTACTCGTCGTGACAATCTACGCATCCACAGAAAACACCAACACACCGCTATCCCTACCCAGCTTTCTACCTCAACGCAGAACCCGACAGCAGACACCACCCCAACACCAACAACAACAGGTGTCACAGTAACACCAGACTCGGCGAACCCACAGACAATACTACCAGATGCCCCATCAACAGCACCGAATCCCCAGTCAGACTCAGCCGCTATGGCGGCCTCTTCCACCACAACAACTTCCACACTACCAAGAGCCCCCTATTCAATAAGTTCCACCCCATCTCACCCACCAAAAAAAGGTCAGACCAAGAAACGCCCAATGACCAATACCCAACCCCATATAAAAAAAAACCCCGCTTGACGGCTGAAGAAGACAGCTTACAAGACCTACAGGATGATATAAAACAAATCTACACTGATAACTGGGACGCCATTAAAACACACGCTAACATCCACAAATATTTATCGACTTTCACTTTTTTCCATAATAACCAAAGAATTGAATGGGAAAGTCTTTTGCATCCTGTCTTTACACAACAGACAAAAAGATTCAAGATTAACTTCAGTCACCACGTAGTTTTGAGACACAGAGAAACAAACGAATTACGCTTATTTCATGCCTCAAATAATAATAGTTGTGTGTTAGACCAACCCCACTTAGTCAAAAATCTTACAGATTTCAAATCTTTTGTCTCAAACTTACACGACAGCGATATTATCACAAACGCACAATTAAACAGACCCAATACAAAATATTATGTTGAAGCAATCCCGTCCACATCCTTCTATCTATATCATATTCAAAACCACTCAATCGCTTGAACAAACACCACAACAAAGTAGACAAACACACATTCCTAGACGTCCTCAACACACAACAGGCACAGGGTGGGAAAAATATCGGGTTCAGAGCACACAATTCCTCCACCTCCAAAACCATACCACATCACACCTCAACATTTAAACTGTCTCTTTCAGATACCACATACACATAAAATATTTCTTACGACGTGACGACAATATGACGACAATGTGACGACACCCCTCAAGGTCTGGCCTGTACCCCTGTGATATTGTAAATATTGTAACAAAACATCTGCCTATATAAATATGTATTATTGTACATTCATATGTGAAAATGTTTGATAATGTTCAAAAAATTATTACTGTCTTTCATGTATTATTAAAATATAACCATTATAATATATTCATTTGATAAAATATCAATGTCCATTTTGTAAAAAATGCTATATATACTCCTGTTTGCTAATTCAAAAACACTATTGAATATAAAACTATATTAACTAAAACGCTTTTTTGTTACCTATATCGTCTAACTGTTTGTCTAAATGTTCGTCTAACAGTTCGTATAACTGTTTGTATAACTGTTTGTATAACTGTTTGTATAACTGTTTGTATGTCTCTGTATATAGCGTCTTCCTATTGTCTAAATATATCTCCCTATTATATGTATATATCGTCTAACTATCGTCTTCCTATTGTCTAAATATATCTCCCTATTATATGTATATATCGTCTAACTATCGTCTTCCTATTGTCTAAAAGTCTAAATATATCGTCTTCTTATTATCTAAGTCTATCGTCTAACTGTTCGTATAACTGTTGTAAAATATGTCTATATGTAAAATAAATAATACACAACAATACCGTGTCGCACTTTCGATGGTAGACCTAGGTCTCTAACACTTCACTCCCATATATATATATATATATACAATATATATATATATATATATATATATTGTATATACAACAATTAAAATACACGCACACAATAACCCATACCCCAACACACCCCACTATACATCGTCATCCTCCCCCTCGCACAAAAACAATACCCGCTTCCTTAAAAAATCCATTAGTAACCTAAGTCCCCGTTATCGATTTTTATATTTTCCTCTTTAACTCAAGTATTCTTTTAAAAGAGATCATTAACTATATACTTCTATCTAACAGTTCACTCCTGCGTCATACATACAACCACCAGCTACACCCCAACACACACCCATGAGTCATCACCGCCAGTCAAAAAACAATACCCGTTCCCTTAAAAAAAAAAACCTTAGTAACCTAAGTCGCCATCACCACAGATGCATCCTGACAACATCATCACATCTCTGTATATATGAATGTATATATGTATGTCTATATGTCTAAACAAACACACCCAACATCACACAAAAATCCACCCTAACCCACCAGCTACATCGTCACCCACGCCAGCCCAAAAAAGACACTTCAAAAACCCTCTTAGTAACCCAACATTATCGATTTTTTATATTTTTTATACATATATTGTATACATGTATAAACAAACACATCGATACACTATCAACACAATACTTCACACAAAAATCCACCCTAACCCACACCCCGCCAGCTACCCCTACAACATACATCAGCACACACGCCAACACAAAAAAGGCACTTCAAAAAAACCTCTTAGTAACCTAATCCAACATTATCGATTTTTATATTTTCCTCTTTACTCAAGTATTCTTTTAAAAGAGATCATTAACTATATACTTCTATCTAACACGTCACTCCTGCGTCATACATACATCCACCAGCTACACCCCAGCACACACCCATGAGGCATCACCGCCAGCCAAAAAGCAATACCCGTTCCCTTAAAAAACCCCTTAGTAACCTAAGCCTCCGTCACCACAGATGCATCCTGACAACGTCACCACATCTCCGTATATATGAATGTATATATATGTGTGTATATATGTCTAAACAAACACACCAATACACTACCACATCACACAAAAATCCACCCTAACCCACCCCGCCAGCTACATCATCACCCACGCCAGCCCAAAAAAGGCACTTCAAAAACCCTCTTAGTAACCCAACATTATCGATTTTTTAAATTTTCCGTCATTATCGATTTTTTATATTTTTTATATATATTGTATAAACAAACACCATTATCGTATATTACTATATAAAAAGTCATACGTCTGATCGTCAGAGGAAGCCCCGCCGCTAAAATATATCGCTATATAAAAAGTCATACACCGCCGCCTGAAACGCCACCGCCTGAAATCGATCGAGTATTTTGCTATATAAAAGTCACACGCCGCCGCCTGAATACTACCTGTTTTGCGCATTGTATACTACTGATAGACCGTGGTGTTTGATAATGGACAATGCCTCATATCACAACGTTGTGGCACCAGAAGATAAAGTTTCTAATTCACCAAGTATTAAAGATGTAATAAAGATTTGGCTGACCATAAACAACATTCCATTCAACGAAATGTCCATGAACCTGAATTACTTGGAATTGTAAAAAAAGACACAGCATACAAAGATATTTCACATAGACAAGGCAATCCATGAACATGGTCACAGATGTTTAAGATTACCTCCTTACCATTCTCACTTAAACCCAATAGAATTAGTATGGGCTAAAATTAAGGAACAGGTAGCAACAGAAAATAGAACGTTCAAATTAAAAGATATTGAAATACTTATAAAAGCCGCCATCTCCAATATAGCCAGGGATTATTGGAAGAAAAGTGAGAACCATGTGTTACAAGAGGAAGAGGAATATTGGAAGAATGATGGTTTGTCCTTCATTCAGCCGAGATTGATTTTCAATTTCTCAGAGACATCTGATTATGATTCGGATGAAGTTTAATTTCTTTAAAGATGAACTTACCGTTATTTACAAGCACATAAGAGGAGCAACGTTCCATTATGATATTTATGAACCGCAAAGAGATGATACCCATTGAAATAATTAGATCAAGGAAGGTCCAGTATGGTAGCGCATTAAATGTCAATGACAAACAATGTCACGAGTATCTCGCATGCAGATCATTTAAGAAATCATCTTCAACACGTATTCAATTGCAAACGTGATGGCCACATTATTGTAATAGTAGACACGCCTATGCCTAATCTTACTTACTTAGTCGTTCCCCTTCTACCGTGAGGTGTAGAGGTTTGGAAGAGAGAGCGCCAGACCATTCTATCAGCTGTCTTCTTCCTGGCCTGGTTCCATTCTAGTCCTCGGTCCTTCAAAGATTGTCTAATGTTGTCCTCCCAGCGGACTCTGGGTCGTCCTGGAGGTCTGGATCCCTGGCTCTTTGTTTCCCATGCTTGTCGTGGTAGCCGATCTTCTCTCATTCTGCAGACATGGCCAAACCATCTTAGTTGGGACTGTTCTATTTGGGTCTGCAGCGGATGGGATTTCAGGCCTTGACGGATCGTCTGGTTGCGGACCATGTCTCTTCTTGTTACTTCAACCACTTTCCTCAGATACCTCATTTCTGAGGTTTGGATCTGGCTTTTGTGGGTTGTAGTCATTGCCCACGACTCGCATCCATATGTCAAAACTGGGACATAGGTGGAGCGGTAAACAGCCATCTTCGTTTTCTTACCAACCTCTTTCTTGCTGAGGAATCCACGATTTATGGCCTGAAAAAGTCTCCCAGCCGCTGCTTTTCGAGTGGCCAACTCTTCTTTGATGCCTCCCTTTCGGTCTATAATAGCTCCGAGATATTTAAAGTGGTCGATCTGCTCCAGGACCTGTTCTCCCAACTTAATCTGATGTTTTCTTTCTTCTCGTGATATCACCATGGATTTTGTTTTAGAGCTGCTTATGACCATCCCTCTCTTCTCCAGCTCTTCCTTCCAGACTTGCAGGTTGGATTGGAGATGTGCCTCTGATTTAGCAATCAGGGCAACATCATCAGCAAATGCCAGCTCCGAAATATAGACCTGTCTCATCTTCCAGTAACCCCACTGAATACTTTCTTGTTCTCTCCTTACATGCCTTGATGACATCGTCCATGAGGAGTATGAAAAGATAAGGTGACAGGATATCACCTTGTCTTACACCAGTGGTGGTCCTGAACTCTTCTGACTTATGGTTTGCTGTCCTCACATAATTTCTGCAAGACTTGTAGAAGCTCTGTATAGCATGAATCAGAGGTGCTGGAATATTCTTCCTTGCCAAACAGTCCCAAAGTTTGCTCCAGGGGACTCTGTCAAACGCCTTTTCCAGATCTATGAAACAAAGATGGATCTCACTCTTATACTCAAGGGCCTTTTCACTCAGCTGTCTGAGTGTGAAGATTAGGTCTTGAGTACTTCGGTTAGCTCGGAATCCGCACTGGACCTCATCCAATTGTGGCTCAGCTAGGCGTCGGAGTCTCTGCTCTAGGATGCCTAATCAATTCACAGAATCTGTGCATGAAGTGGTAAAATTTCTTTTCTCGATACACAATAATTAGTATGCCGACAAAGATCAAAGGATTTCATCCGTTTATGGGAACTGGACAAGATGCACAGATATAAAGTATATATTTGTTGGGTCTAACCCAATATGACATCGTATGCAAAAAATGGCATTAATACGTTAGACGGTTAATCAGATAATTACATTTGTTTGAGGGCAAAGCTAGTGAAACGTGCTATAGTAACCTTTTAAAACAATTAATCTTCTCTAATAATTGATTAAAATTGGCTACATCTTTCTCTAATAACTTATGAAAGTGAGTTCTCATCTAAGATTGATAGGAACATGAAATAGGGGTTAGAAAAGCTTCCCGTTACACGTTCATTGAGGCATATTGGGAATATGGTGTTAGGCCCATGTTTTCTTGACCATCGGCACACTAGGGGTGATGTGGCCAGCATCACGCCGGCCGTCTTAACCTTCCCAGAGTTAAACAACTGGTAAACAACTCTTGAGGCTGGGTCGACCCCAGAGCCGTTTGCGGTCTAAAACATCCCACCTCAACTGGGGATCGAACCACGGACCACAGAGCTAGGAAGCCAGTGCACTAATCACTGCACTACCGCGGCTCCCACCTGTTTAATAACTTATGAAAATATATTAGCTTGTGAGTGGGACTCCCGATGAGCCTCTGGTGAAATAAACAAAGAATGGGACAACTGTTACCTCAGGTACGTCGTACAAAGCGATTAAAATGAGGTTGTGGATGCGGCAGGCAACCTCATCATGTAATATCAATTGCTACAAAATACCACCCCTACAAACGCATGTGAATGCGCCGTGCTCCATACGCTCCGTGGTGAGCTAAATGGAAAATTATAATAATGATTAGCCTGTGAAAATATAAGGTAGGATCAGAAGCCAATACTCACGGTTACTAACACGTTCACTGGTCGAGACATTCATTGTACGTGCGTGTGTGAGATCTGTTAGCAGATGCCAACTTCATCTGTTTGCTATGTCAGACAAACCTTCGATTAAGCACCTCACATTTTATTTTGTATTAACTCTGTTCGTTACTTTTATATGTACCCACAGTTTTGCCCAACAGACGGGTAGCTAATAGTCAGAGGTGGTTGACAGGGTTCCCACTTTCAGCTGCTTACGCAAGTTGGCTTCGGAGAAAAATTGCTCTATTAAAAAAAAAGGAGCAATCTAGCGCCGCAAGCAATTGTATCAAGCAGTTTATTTTTCCCCTCTTTTTTTCCCCTCGCAGTTTTGCAGCCGTTATAGACTTCTGGTTTTGTGACAAGGTGAAGCACGATTGGGTTGCGGAAGGTTAAAGGGTAAATCTGAAATGAAACTAGGTCGCGTTTGCGCACCTCTATAAAACAGGGCGTTTTATGGGTCGTGGTTTCATCTGCACTTTCGTTGGTTATGCTTTCATTTTATTGTCTCTCTCTCATCTTTTCATTTAAATTATTCCTACTAGTTTATAACTTTCTCTTCTTCCCTCTCTCTTTTTCTCCCTTACCCCCCCCACCCCACCCCACCCCACCCCACCCCCATTGTTAAGCTGGTTTCCGATTCCTCTGTTGTGCGTGTGTGAGAGAGTGTGTGTGTGAGAGAGAGAGTTTTTTTTTTGTTTGTTTCTGCTTGTTTTCCTACAATGTTTTTAGTTTTGTTTCATTTCTGCGTCTGATTTTTTTTTCAAGTCTTTATTCGTTTAATGTTTTTATTTCTTACATCTGTTATTCGTATGATCTTGTCGCTTTTTTTTTTTTTTTTTTTGGTCGTTCCTGGCTATTCTCTATGTTATGTCATGACTTCATAACGATCGGTTAAACTCTATTTGTTCCCTTACTATTGTAATTCCCTTCTTTTCCTTTTCCACCTTGTTTCACGGGGTCCAAGGATATCTAATTTATAGTTCGACATTTCTGCTGCCTCCTGTGCAGTTTTCCTTTATTCCTTGTATCGTACGAACATTACAGGTACCAGATATGGAGATTGTTCCAGAAGAAGAAAGGTGAGTCTCCTTTGGGTTTATCTGAGTTGTGCCATGCCCCTCGTTACAAGAGGCCCTTCTTCTCTCTTGAATGCCTGAGTTGAACTTCGTTGACTTGTCAATATTGTTGTCATGGTTTTTTTTTATAGTTTTTGTTATGGGTTAAAGCTTCTACAAGATGGTGTAGCCTGCACGGACGGTTTGACAGTGATCGGGGCCTACTCGCAATAAGAGTCACTGGGTTAAATAAGGGTTATTGGCCCCCTAACCACCCATCCAGTTGAGTAAGTTAGATGAAAGTTAGAGGAGAGTGGGCTCCTGACTGTTGTGGTCCCTCAGGCACTGTCCCATTCCCTACCGTTCGGTCCGCCCCTGCCCTGCACCAAGCCCAACCCTCCTTAGTCGCCTTATACGATTGTCTGGCAGGTTACCGTTTTGCTATTCTTTCTTTCGGGCCAGGGTATCATGTGTGCGAGTTTTTAAGATACGCCCCTGCAAGATATGAAATCATTTGTATATCATGGCTACAATATAGACCAGTGTTTCTTCAAGCGGTGTCCCGCGGCACACTGGTGTGCCGCCGCGCCTATTATAGTGTGCCGCAATTATTTTTTTTAAATTTACTACATGAAGTATGTTTTTAGTGATCATGTAATATAAAACTGATCTTACATACAGCTTGAATGTATGCAATAATAAATGGAGCCATTAACTGCTTTGAACCAAAATATATATACTTTAAAATTAATTTAAACAATTCAGGAAAAAAAAAAATCAAATTTAGAGTTTTCTTTATTCTAAAGTACTCACAAATTAGTATATTTAATTTAGTGTTTATCACTGTACTTGTTTATTCAGGCGCGGTGTCAGATAGGTGTGCCGCAATTTTTTTGAAAATTGAAAAGTGTGCCGTGAACACAAAAAGGTTGAGAAACACTGATATAGACGAAATTGGAAGAATGTAAGAATACATAAGGCAAGAGATATGTTCTTTCCATTGCGAAATGTATAGAGAACACAAGTCTAACACCAAAAGTACAATCTTGAACTCAAATGTCACATCAGTACTATTTTAAGCTCTGAAACATGGAAAACACCAACATGGGAACCACCAAGATGCAGACTTGCACAAATAGGTGCTTCAATCAATTAATCAATCAATAAATCAACCAATACCCTGTAGCTCCCCAAGGAGCATCGGCCTTCAAAAAACACATGCCAAGTCTTCCTTATCATTTTCACTTTTGGCTCCAGCTCTCACTGTGCTTTTGAAGTACCTCTGCCTCTTTTTCCCTGGGGGTTCCAGAACAAGGACTGCCTTGTAGTGTTCTCAATAGGTTTCCTATTCATCGCCAGCGTTTTCTTCTTATTTCTTGTTCCACTAGAACTTGTCTGGTTCTTGTCATCTTGTCATATGTCATCTTGTCATCGTGTCATGTCATCTTGTCATGTCATATTGTCATCTGTCATCTGTCATCTTGTCATATGTCATCTTGTCATCTATCATCGTGTCATCTGTCATCTTGTCATCAGTTCCACATTGCTGATCTTGTTATACCATTTTTTTTCTTCTTCTGCGTTCGTCCCGAAAAGGACGTTTGTTACGTTGTGTCGCCGTTTACAGCAAAGCTGTGATATCTGCACCTTTCGGCCCGACACATCCGGTTTCAGCTTGGCATTTTTGGGACCAGGTTAGCCTTCCCTCTTCGATCCCTTCTCCCAGCCAGACTGCAGTGATGCAGCCTGTTTCCAGGACCACCACTTGGAGGTGGAGTAGGATCTTGGTCAGCTCTGGTTCGCTGACTCTGACGCAAGTAGTCAAGCTATGGGTCGCTGACTGCATTCATCTCTCTTGCTGCCTCCTTCTATCCATTTACGAAAGTCTGCAGCTTTTTGGTTGTTGTTTTTGTTGCTCTCCATGTTTCAGAGCCATACAATAGGACTGACTTCACATTTGAGTTGAAGATTCTCATTTTTGTGTTGGACTTGAAATTGATGCTAGGGCAGAACAAAACAATTGACATGTTATGAAATGATCACCCGATGTCGGAACTGACGGACCGAACCAGAAAAATACCAGTGGATTAGGAGATGAAGACACGACGCTGGCGTAGAATAGAACGCACGTTTTGACAACAAGTGGATAGGATTACTGTTCAGTCTTTGTTTTGAAAACCCCAGTGTAAGAGAAATTGAGGGGAACCGATAAACACCTGGAAATAAATGGGTGGGAAAAGAGACTAACATGAAATGCATGAAGAAGACATGGAGAGATCTTAAACGGATGGCACAGAACGAAAATGCTTGGCGTTAATTTTTTTATGGCCCATGCTCCTTAGGAAGCCGAAAGGGCATGATAATGAAGACAAAGAAGTCGTAAGTGAATTATACGCGTAATTTGTTCACGTCTTGACAGAAAACTAATTGTGCCATTACGCCTTTCCAAATAATCTCCCTCAAGGGAGGTTATTAATGTTTTGTGAAAATCTGAAGCTTAAGTTCACATGAATTATGTCCTCTTTGATATTTTCACATATAATATTTAAGGGTGGTTGAAAAGTCACGTGCAGTTTTTAAATTGTTGTTTCTTTATTTCTATTGTATTAATTTATATGAATCAAACATCACAATAAAGACAATTAACTGATATATTATTGTATAAAATGCTATGGCATATTAATGATGCAACACAACATGGAATGGAACCGCGGTTGCGCACTGGTTAGCGCACTGGCTTCCTATCTCGGTGGTCCATGGTTCGATCCCCAGTAGAAGTGGGATTTCGACCCAGCCTCATGAACTGGGTACCAGAGCAACTCTGGGAAGGTCAAGCCCGCCGGCGTGATGCTGACTACATCACCCCTAGTCAAGGAGTCCGTTGACCATAAATTAAGAAGTGCCTGGTGTATAGGTGATTGCTGTTGTGGTTGTTTAACTAGGACTGCTGAACTCACTCTTTAGCAGCCAATACCAAGCTAAAGGCTCCTAGTTATTATCTTCACTGTAGATCTAGCATTTTCGTGTGACTTTTCTGCCATTCCGAAACGTGTTGAGTTGAAGTCATGATCTCTAGTTTCTTCAGCTTGGTTTGCATTTAATGAACGGATCGTCACATCAGGCCCCAAGCTAGGAGGAACAAGTATGTAGCATACTGTGCGTTTCCCGCCATCCAAGAGGGCTATCCAACTATGCAGAGCTAAAATACTGTGCTCTGATTTTGGGCTCTCACAAGGAGTTGTTACAGAGCCACTTCTCGGCTTTCTCTGCCCATCATTGGGTTCATAGTGAGATCCTCCTGCATGCAGTCAAGCAGGTCAAAGCCAGAGTTACGTCTGGGTCTCAAGTGACTCCTCCAAGCTTCGTGTGCAATTCTGTGTTCTCAACTTGTTTCACAACAGGGGGAAATCCCTGGAAGTGTGTGGATGACTTCAAGAGTCAATGAGGGTGTAATTAGCCTCATAGGCAGAGGTTCGCTTCCACATATGAATACTATAGCATTGTGCATAAGCTGGTTGTCATAAAAGATGACTCCAGATATGCGTCCATGCATGTGTAGAGGATGTAACTGATTCTTTTTTTTTTAACACGGCAATAATTAATATTTCCCATAAAATTATTATTTAATGATGCAGTAATTTCCTTAACGGCTTTCCCCCTATTTGCTGTGTGTTTTTAATCCGCGACAGAAGATCACCGATTGGTTGTCTCCACATTCTTCTTCTTCTTCGATCCTTAACCACCGACCGTCAAAGCAGTCAGTGGCCATCACGCCTAGTGGCGTCTTGCAGGGCAACAACAAATTGATTCCACTTTGCACGGTCGGTGGCCATCCTTCGTACAGTGCCCCAACTCTGGTTCATTCTTTGCATCTCAGCCTCCACAGTCCTCCGCCAAGTTGTTTTTGGTCGGCCTCTCTTTCGCTTTCCTTCAGGGGTCCAAAACATAGCTGTTCTTGTGATGGCATCGGGGTCTCTTCTGAGGACATGACCAACCCAGCTCCAGCGTCTGCCAGCTATGATGGTGTGCATGTCCTCTTGCTTGCTACGAGTAAGCAGATCTTGGTTGGTGATGGTATTCGGCCAAAAGATGCGGTGAATTTTTCTTAGGCATGTTGTGTGAAAAGAGGACAATTTTGACATTTCCTTCTCAGCATTCCGCACCATAGAGAAGCACAGAAAGCACGCAACTCTGGTATAATCTTAATTTTGTGCTTGTGCTGTATTGGGAGGACTTCCAGATGTTATTTAGGCTAAAGAAGGCTGTTCTTGCCTTATTCATTCTGATGTTGATGTCTTTGCCTGCCCCACCGTCTGGTGTTACTATGCTTCCTAGGTATGTGAAGGTATCTGTCTGTACCAGTTGCCGATTCCTTACTGATATGGGCTCAGGGTTGCTCACATTGAGCGTCATGACCTCAGACTTCTTTAAATTGATGTTCAAGCCCACCTGCTGGCTAATTTTATTAAGTCTATCCGTTTTTTCCTGGATGTGTTGATGTGAATGTGCCAGCAGTGCAATGTCATCTGCATATTCCAGATCTTCCAATGTAGAAAATGTAGTCCATCTTATTCCTCTTGGACTGCCCTCTGTTGTCTGGCGCATCACCCAGTCTATGACTGTTAAAAATAGAGTGGTTGATAAGGGGCATCCCTGTCGTACTCCTGTCTTCACCTCGAAGGTTAGGTTGCTCTGCCCAACACTACACGTAAAGTTGGCATAGAGGCTTTTTATGATTGACACTATGCAGCTTGGAATTCCATAAGCCCTCAGTATTTTCCATAAACTGTCCCTATGTATGCTGTCAAAAGCCTTTTCAAAATCAACAAAATTTATGTAAAGCTGTCTTTGCCATTCTGAGCACTGCTCTATAATGTTCCTGAGAGTGAATATATGGTCTACACATCTTCTGTTCTTTCTAAATCCTGCTTGTTCTTTCCTCAGTTTGTAGTCTACTGCCTTTGAAATTCTCTGTATAATTATCCTGCCTAGTATTTTGCTGGGAACTGAGAGAAGAGTGATTCCTCTCCAATTATTGCAGTCTGCAAGATCTCCCTTCTTGGGCAATTTGACAATTATTCCTTTCTTCCACTCTGTGTGGAAAATGGGGACAACACCATCAGAGTTGTCTCCACATCCTACTTTTTATTCGCTTCGGAAAGCGGTGTCAGGTCTCTGTGTACTCTCGAATAAATGTCATTCTTCCATTCCTTCAAACACAGACACAAACCCACATACTCAGAGACAGTGGCGGATCTACATTTTGGGGACCCTGAAACTTGAACTCTTAGAGGGGCCCCTTTTAATGATTGCCTCCATCATTCAGAATTAGTTCGTTGAAGACATACCAAGAAAATTATACGATAAGAAAATTAGCAATGAGGAAAGTATAAAATATTTTAATATATTTGTTAAAAAACAAGGCTGACAAGGTGTATCCATAAGAGATTTGTGCTCAGAAGGAAAAGTTAAACTTACCAGAACATACTACATGAAACACATTTTACAAAATACTCTTATTTCTGTTTTTTCTAGCAACATATTCACGTACAGTTTTGTCATATGCGAGCTTCCTTACAATGTCATTTTTCTAGAGACAATATGCATAAAGAATTTAAGCGCTCTTCAGTCATGGTAGACCGAAATTTGTTTTTTATAAAGGATAGCTTTGAAAAATTCCTTTCTGCACACAGCTCGTGATGGGCATTGTCAAGTTCAGCTTAAGCGCAGTAGTAACATTGGGGAACACTTCAATTAGATGTTGCTCACAAAACAGCTGAAGAATTTCTGCGCATTGCATTTTAGATGGCGTGTTTTCTTCTGTATTCTGGGATTTCCTAAGGTGCAAATATTCTTTGAACTGATAACACTCGTTTACTAATTTGTGGTCAATATCATCTTTGTAATACGATATTATAGGTTTAATACTGTCCTCATCAATTTCAGAATTGTTCACCAATTCTGAGAGGAACTTGGGCCTTTTCGCAATCTGCTCATATGGGTCAATCCTCTTGCGTAACTGGATTATCAAGCAGTCATATAGAACTTCTATCCTAAATTTGTTAGCTCCTCTCAAAGAAGCAATACCACTTGTTCCATCTGAAAATGTCCTTGTAACAATGCGTTTGGAAGCATCAGAATAACTTGAAGTGATATCTTCACACAAACCTTTTGCTTCCGATTCATAGTGTGCAATCCTATCGGCTGAATTTTATCTGAGTTCTTTAACAAACGAAAGTAAAGATGAAAGCAGAAGATAACCTTCAAATACATCAAAACCAGGGGTTTGGAGTTTCTTACTTGTTTTGTTGAAACACTCCAGCACTTCTTCCCAAACGACTGTTAAAAAAGCATATTTCAGCTGTACCAACTTGTTGTATAACTTCTTTGCATCTCGTTTACATTCAGAATTCTCTTCTGAGACTTCAAAAATATGTTTGAGAGTTTGTAGCATACCCAGATATCCATTTTTAATTGCCCGGACTGTTTCATAGTGTGCAGACCATCTAGTTACGCTTAAGCAATTTAGAGAAAAATGTAGATTGCCCTGTGTGTTTAAAATCCCCCATCTTCGTGGAGATCCAGAAAAGAAAACATACAGCTCCTGCAAAATGCCAAAATAGTCAACAACTTCAGGTACAGTAGACACTGCTTTTTCTCCAACAAGGTTAAGTGAATGTGCTGCACATGGTACATAGTCTGTGTACCTGTTAATGTTTTTAAAGAGTGCTGGCAGCCCTTTCTCCGAGCCCTTCATGTTAAATGCATTATCGTAGGACTGAGCACGAATATTTTCAAGTGAAACCTTATGTTCACCCAAGACTTGTTATATTTTGCTGAACACGTTCGTGGATGAATGGTTTTCTATAGGTAAAAATATTAAAAATCTCTCACAGGTTTTCCATTATAGCAGTATCGAACCACAATTACCAGCTGGTCAACATGTGTCAGGTCAGGCGTAGAGTCAACAATAATAGAGTAGTATTTGGTGTCTAGGTTGTTGATTTGATTCACAATTTCATCTTGCACATGTTTTCCCATAATTTATATCAATTCTTCATACACGGTTTTGGATAGGTAAGTAGCATTTACTTTTTCATTTTTACATTTCTTGAGATGTTCATGTAAAAATGGGTCGAATTCTGCAATAAGTTCAATGGCCCCCATGAAGTTTCCATTATTTGGTGAGCCCCACTTCTCCTCATGACCTCTAAATGCCAAACCTCTTTCACTTAAAACACTTTATAACAGCTGCAGCTCTTTTCAGTACTTCAAAATAGTACTGTATGGTTGTTGTCATCTGTTCTTCAAGTTGCTGATCCACAGTATTTTTATTTGACTTTCTTGTCATCCAACACAACATCGCCCTCTTATGTTCCATGCTGTCTTCATGATTCTCCAGAGTTCTGAGTACATTCATCCAGTCAGAAAACCCACCTGTTGTAAGTGATGTTTGGCATTTAGAAAAGAGTTTGCAAACAAAACATTATATACAGCCCTTGCTCTTTGAGTAAACTAACTAGGATCTCATCACAGTCTGGTCATTTTTCAATGTTTTTTCAAAATATTTGTTTGAGAAACTTCTGTTTTGCTCTTTGTAAACCCTTCTTGATTCGGTATATACATCATCTGATTTTTTATTTTGAAAAACACATATGTCTTGCATTAAACAATTCTGTATAAAACCATTATCAACTGTTATGGGTCAGTTTTTGAGGTCACTGTATTCTTTGAAATCACTGAATTTGCTTCCTGTTTCATGTTTCTGCTCAGTCTTTGTGTCACAGATGGAAATAGAGCAGCAGTAATCATCCACTTTTGCCCCTCCCCATCTAGTTTATATTTTTTGCTACATGAACGAAGGATTCACCAAGTGTGAGCCATCTGGCAAATAAGCCCTATGTGAAACAGAGAGCGAAGCGCGGAGCATGGCGTAATAGATTCTTTGATCAGGGGAACACAAGATATTAGTCTGAGACAGACCTTGGATCGTAAAACTTTCAAGGGAAGTAATTGCGTAGCTGATATTCTGCAAGGCGGAGATGATGAAAGTCAAGCCAGAGAGGCAGAGGCGGAAGAGGTGGTAAAATTACCTTTGATTCAAGAATCGAACGGCAAATTGGCTCGAGTCTGGCAGTAGGTGTGACTTTCGCATTAAAGAACGATAGAACGGAATTTTATCAATATATACCATGTCTCTCCGATAGCCATGATCAGTTGCCCAGAAATCTATCTGAATTCACTAGCTCGTTATCTTAAGATTTCTCGTACAGAGTGAAAATTATTCGATTTTCGTGGAGTGTTTCAGTTTTCTGATTGCGGTAATTTATATACTAGCTTTAAAGTGATTTAGTGTGTTTAAAGTTTTCATTATATTTCACTGAGATTTTCTGTGCTAATTAAATAACTTATAGCTAAATTTTGCAGCCGTAAAGTAAATTTAATTACTCGCCTATTTCCCAGTAAGAGATGTTTTAAATTGATTAGTACATACCTTTAATCACTGTCTACTGACGGTATATATTATTTACCTCTATCCATTTTATGTATTTTTTTTTATGACTAGTGTTAGTGTAAGGGGTTAAAAGAATGATAGGATAAGCTAGACACATGTGTTTTAAATCTAATTTATAACAGTGGTGAAGAGGTCCTATTTTAACACGTGTTAGATATGATATTGATAATTTGGTTAAATGTTTATATTCTCTTTTATATAGGCTGGTCAAAACCTGAGTACTAGCGGCTTTTCTTATGGCCATATGAACTTATGATCATACGAACTTATAATATTAGAAGCATTCAAGAATATTTAATATTGATGAGCTTCTAGCTGTGACCTTCTTCTTCTTCTTCTTCCGTCCTTAGCCAAAGACCGACCAAGCAGTCAGAGGCCATCACGCCTTGTGGCGTCTTAAGGGCAACAGCAGATTGATTTTCTCTGTTGTAGTTTCCCATCACGCCTAGCGGCGTCTTTAGGGCAACAACAAATAGATCCATCTGCCGTTGTTTCCGTAATCGGTGTGACAAGCCAACGGGTGATCAGCCCATTGGGCAGCTGTGACCTGTGTGGTCCAATTTTCCTCATTTTCATGACAGAAACCAGAACAGAACCATTGAATTATAATATTAACTGGGCCAGAACTATTACCAGATTTACTTATATAAATCTCATCAGCCAGCTGTGGCGAAATATATTGTCAGCAACATTTGTGTAACTTAACCTAGCGTTTCAGCCACCTGAGGCTAAACAACCTAGGAACTGTATATGTTCTATTTATCCTACATCGGCGATCACCACGCATGAACCTTACTCCAACCAACTGAAGGCATAGATAACTTATTGTAACCAGGACAAATTATAACACCGACTCTAGCGACTCCCGTGAAATTTGCAGTCAGCAACTACGGCGAGTCTGGGGCTGGATTTGGCAAAACTTAAATTTGACACTAAATAGATATTACTTATTAGTTTATTTCCTTGGAATGCCTGCGACAACTACTGGGGTAAGGAAATTTGAAAGTGGCCACTGCGTGTATGTGAATTGAATGAACAGAGAAAGAAACTTATGTCTTTAGTTAACATCATATACTTATATGGTTTCTTCTTTTCTTTTTTTTTTTTAATCTCAGTAATCTGATTAGTCACGGGATAGATTACATTAGGAACCTATTCTTTTCCCCTACTGACTATGTCATAACTTATTGTTAACTTTTGATCTTTTGGGTTAATTAACCTCTGTTGGGATCGTTCTTTTCTTTTCCTTTACCAGAGGGGACAACCTATTTGATTAATTTTCATTTTGTCTGTAAACCATGATCTATTGATGCATATGATTTATGTTGTGATTTTCTATTGATAATAAACTTTATTAAACCTTTAGTTATTGTGTCGGTCAACCCCTATCCATTATATGTTATCTATAGTTTGTTTTTCACGTTCGTGCGTATTTGTCACAGAATTGTGTGCATGTGAGTGCAGTGTAACTTGTATTTTCGTACAAGGAGAGAAAGTGCGTCTGATTTAAATATCGTCGTCCAGATAGGCTGGATTAGATAAATTATTCTATCCAGAGACTGTCCTTTCTCTTACACGATCACCCCTCGTGATAAAAACTATATCTTACCCCTTACTTTCACATTGTCATCACTATCACCTCTGCTCAGACAGGACTATAAACATCTATTACCTATCTGATAATCCATCCACGACACTCTGCTTGTTCCGTGGTACATTCATGTTGACCACTGTGATCGTCATCTGTATCAAAATAGTCAACAGTGGATTGAATATTGCTACAAATAGCTCCCACAGTTTGTGCACCATCAGTGGCTTCAATGGTGTTTGCTTGGCTTGTTTCAACTGTAGGTGTTGACAAACTTGACATTGCCACTCGTAGTTTGTTAGTTTTTGACATTTAGAGATTTCGTCAGATCGCTTTTCCTTGAGTTTGCGTTTTTGGTATCCACTTAAGTACTTTCGCGAACTCTTTGTTATTCCTCTAGGGTCTTGACCTCTGTTAAAAAGGGTAACAAATTACATTAGGCACAGCAGAACAGCCAATTTACCGCGACACTCCACCTGTACAACATCTGTGCTACTGACTCTCAAACTTTGGGATTTTTGAAATATATACAACAAAAAATTAATCAATTTGAGTCGAGCGACAACTGTCGCATGCTTTGAAAGGAAGCAATTGTAGGTCTATTTTCTGAGAAAGCGTTTTTTTTTCGTTTACGGCTAGCCTACATGATACTTTAATAACCTTTTAATTTTTATTTTAACTATTATTTTCTTTTGAATTACACTACATTATTAATATTATTATTTTTTTAAAACCGGTTCTCATACAGTAGACCCAAAATTTTTAAGCAATGTGGACTAAAGTCGTAAATTAATATTAGACAAACATAAAGGATCGTTTTCAGGCACTCGTAAGAAATAAAGAAGTAGAACACTTTCTTATTTCTTACGAGTGCCTGAAAACATTCCTTTATGTTTGTCTAATATTAATTTACTGTTTACAGGCCTCGGGGTTCCCTTCCTTATGTGTTATTAATGGACTAAAGTCGCTTTTGGGGCCCCTCCGGGTTAGGGGCCCTGAAGCTTAAGCTTCATTAGTTTCATGGTAGATCCGCCACTGCTCAGAGACGCATTCCAAAGCATGAGACGAATCAAGGTCGTTTTTGTGTTGCACCGTCGTCTGGTCTGCAGTCTATTGGTGACAGCTCTGGAACAAGGACGCGTGTGGCGTCAGAGATTCGATCATTCCGTCTCTTTCCCGTTTCCTTACTAGTAAATATTTTTCATCGTGCACTTTTTTCGTTAGCAGTCGACCTGAATTCCATGAGTTCAGAGTTCATTTCCGGACAACTGCATCCTTTTTTAAGTGCAGTCTGACACTTTCTTTTATTCGACTAATAATTTAATCAATGTCATTATGATCTCGTAGTTCTAAATTACTTTCTTCCTAATCTGCACAGCAATAGACGAGCCTCAATGAGCAGACAATGCTAGCAAAACAAAAGAGAAGATGAACTTTCATTGGATTGGGAAATATACGGAAATAAAAATAAATCAAATTCAATACTAAAGGTGCGAATCTTCAACTCAAATGTCAAGGCAGTCCTATTGTAGGGCTTTCAAACATGGAGGGGAAAATAGGACCCGCAGGAAGTTACAGAGTTTCATAAATGGGTGCTTGCGTGGAATAGACGAGCTGAAATGGTACGGCAAGGTCATCAATGTGGAACTGCAAGGTCATCAATGTGGAACTGCAAGGTCATCAATGTGGAACTGCAAGGTCATCAATGTGGAACTGCAAGGTCATCAATGTAGAACTGCAAGGTCATCAATGTAGAACGGCAAGGTCATCAATGTGGAACCGCAAGGTCATCAATGTGGAACTGCAAGGTCATCAATGTGGAACTGCAAGGTCATCAATGTAGAACTGCAAGGTCATCAATGTGGAACGGCAAGGTCATGAGTGTGAAACTGCAAGGTCATCAATGTGAAACTGCAAGGTCATCAATGTGGAACTGCAAGGTCATCAATGTGGAACTGATGACAAGAACCAGACAAGTGCCAGCGGAACTAGATGTGAGGATGAGAAGCGGCATTTGGAAAGGCACACAGTGAGGACAAATGTTGTTAACATGACAAGCCAGTCCATGTTCTGGAATCCCCAGGGCCAGAGAAGTAGAAGGAGTCCAAAAAAAAGCTCGCGGAAAAGAGAATTAGAGATCGAAATGAAATGGATAAAAAAAGACATAGAAAGACCTTGAGTGGATGGCACAGGTCAGACAGGCTAAGTATGAATTTTCTAACGGCCTATGCTCATTAGGAAGCTATACGGCAATGGTGATGATGTTTGGTTTGGTTTTTTGAACCCCGCACTTGAAAACTGGTGTTTTTTGTGTGCAAGGGATACCCGGTTCAACTCCATGTGGGTTATAATTTGGGTATATAGTGTTCATCATTCCATATGATGATGATGATGATGATAGTAATGTTGATGATAATGACGATGACGAAGATGATTTGCTGCTGCCTCGTCTCTGACACTGCCATGCACTGCCTGCCTGTCTGTCCTATCAGTCACTATTATCTCCCTTCCTATTTTCTATTTTTATCCCGTGTACTTCCTGTGAAGCTACGACGAAAGAGCCAGCTCACTGCTTCCTCGGACATGTCAAAAGAGGCGACTAATGTTAGGTTGTGCACAGGGCTAGCAACCTTATCATGTAGAATACGTTGCTACAGGGGCCAATACTGCATGAGCATGTGTGATGTATTTGTGCAGGATTCCTACAACGAGTGGGGGGGGGGGGGGGGGAGAGAGCAGTGGTTACTTTATGCTCTGTGTGGAGCGACAAGAAAAATAATTTTGATCACTAATTGCAGTGACGCAATGGCTATGTTGATCGTGACGCAATGGCTATGTTGATCGTGACGCAATGGTTATGTTGATCGCGCCAGGCCATTTCCAACGATCTTTATTATCTTAAACCAGCTGTGTCTTCAGTCTTCTTGTCCATATCACTTTGTTCAGATATTTCTCTCAGCTTTTTTAACTCTTCTTCCTTCACTTAAATTTACTTACCTACTTACTTAGTTGTTCCCCTTCTACCGTGAGGTGTAGAGGTTTGGAAGATAGAGCGCCATACTATCCTATTGGCTGTCTTCTTCCTGGCCTGGTTCCATTCTAGTCCTCGGTCCTTCAGAGATTGTTTAATGTTGTCCTCCCAGGGGACTCTGGGTCATCCTGGGGGTCTGGATCCCTGGCTCTTAGCCTCCCATACCTGCATTGGCAGCCGATCTTCTCCAATTCTGCAGACATGGCCAAACCATCTCAGTTGGGACTGTTCTACTTGGGTCTGCAGTGGTTGGGTTTTTAGGCCTTGACGTATCGTCTGGTTGCGGACCACGTCTCTTATTGTTACTTCAACCACCTTTCTCAGATACCTCATTTCTGAATCTGGACGTATGGATGTGGAGTCATGGGCAATGACTACAACCCACAAGTCTGATTTAAACCTTAACCTAAATTTACCACTTGTTACCAGATACTGTAAATATTCACTTCACGTGACGTGTCTACGGAGCTTTGACAGCTGAGTCCAATCGTGTTGCTAAGTTGATTCTTTTCTCCTATGCGGCGAGCTGTTTTTACGAATCCCTTTACGACTTGTGAGTGATAATTTTTTTAATTTATAATTTTAAATAAAATTGTGCCTGGTTTTGGCGATGAATAATGTGTAGAAACCTGATTTTACTAGGAATAATGCAAAAGTGCGCCATTATGTTTTAATGAGTCACAGAACGAATATAAGTATTGTTCCTTAGGAATGTCGTTAGAGGTTATTAATATCAGCATCTCTCACAATTGCCAACACGAAAATTACGATGAGAATTTAATGTACAAACTATTGACAAAGTAGAATCCTTCGGGGGGGAAAAAAAAGAGAAAAGAATTTTACACCAGATATAACAATATCCACGCATAAATAGAGAATAAAAGACATCACAATTTGAGGGGTGACCTCAATGCAAAGATAAGAACAGACAATAATGGCTTGGAAGAGATTATGGAAAAATGTTGACTTGGGACAACGAAGGAATATTTAAGAGATGTGCATAGACAACTGGCTGCAAATGATATTAAAGAAAACATAAGAGAACATAAAATGTAGAACTCTTCCTCAAAGACAGCTTACAGTATGAGGTCACAACTGGAATTCGGTAGGGATGACGGTTATAGTCATTCTTCTTCTTTCTGATAGTAGGCTGAAATAGGAAAACAGCAACATCGCCCATCAGAATTGGAACTTAGTGGACGATTTACATTTTAATGGCGAAGAACATCTAAGCCATAGCAACATTTAAGTCGTGACACCGGGTAATTCCCTCCAATTTTGAGCCCATCAGTGATGCCACTCTATTTTTTATTTTATTTTAAACATAGATCGTACCATTATAAAAACATAGAAAAACCTAGACGTTGAAAATGCGCTGTCTCGAGAACGTTCTAGTGTATTTTATGATTACGAGTACGTGATTGTGTGGCAGTGACTGAGAGTCTCTCGAAGGGTGAAGAAAAATTAAAACAACTACTCTCTCACGCACGTCAAACGAGTCTACTAATATGAGATTGTGCATGGAGTTGTCAACCTCATCACGTAAAAGAAAATGTTACAGAAACTACTACTGATGAAGTTTAGATTTGTTGTACATCTCGTATTTTGTACATTTTTCAAGACATCTTTTGTGAAAATATCAGATTGGTGGAGCGGCTAGAGCATTTACCTTTCGTGGAAATTTACTGAGTTCCTTGCTTGAAACGTGGCAACGTCACACTCCAGTCTACGCAGATGTTAATGGGTATTTACTCTGCCATTGAGTTAGCAAATGCGAAGGCAGCGAGGAAGAAAAATGGTCACCCTGTCCCATAAAACGTGACCTAACGTAGTGAAGTCTTTAACACTTCCCTCTCCTACGGCAGTATCTGTTGTGGGACCATCTTTACTTTTTATCTTTTGTGACAGCATCCTTTTTAGCATCTCCTATAAGTGAATTAGGTGGACATCGTGTATAACAGCAGGCATTTGGATAGTTCATCCTCTCCTTAGCATTCAAACTTAACCGCAATGGTATCGCGTTGTATCCTACTGGTTTGTTTAATTTTCACAAGATGTGCTTGATAAAACGCTCTTTCAAGATTTGAAAATAAAAAATCTTTGAAGCTTTGCCAAAAAAACATAGATTTTCACTGAAAATAAAAGCATAGAATCATCTATAAGAGAGGTCTCCTTACCATTCAAACTTATGGCAATGGTATCGCGTTGTATTCTACTGGTTTGTTTAATTTTCACAAGATGTGCTTGATAAAATGCTCATTCAAGATTTGAAAATAAAAAATCTTTGAAGCTTTGCCAAAAAAACATAGATTTTCACTGAAAATAAAAGCATAGAAACATCTATAAGAGAGGACTCCTTAGCATTCAAACTTATCGCAATGGTATCGCGTTGTATTCTACTGGTTTGTTTAATTTTCACTAGATGTGCTTGATAAAACACTCTTTCAAGATTTGAAAATAAAAAAAATCTTTGAAGCTTTGCCAAAAACATAGATTTTCACTGAAAATAAAAGCATAGAAACATCTATAAGAGAGGACTCCTTAGCATTCAAACTTATCGCAATGGTATCGCGTTGTATTCTACTGGTTTGTTTAATTTTCACTAGATGTGCTTGATAAAACACTCTTTCAAGATTTGAAAATAAAAAAAATCTTTGAAGCTTTGCCAAAAACATAGATTTTCACTGAAAAAAAAAAGGATTGAAACATCTATAAGAGAGTCCTTAGCATTCACACTTATCGCTATGGTATCGCGTTGTATCCTACTGGTTTGTTTAATTTTCACAACATGTGCTTGATAAAACGCTCTTTCAAGATTTGAAAATAAAAAAAATCTTTGAAGCTTTGCCGAAAACATAGATTTTCACTGAAAATAAAAGCATAGAAACATCTATAAGAGAGGACTCCTTAGCATTCACACTTATCGCTATGGTATCGCGTTGTATCCTACTGGTTTGTTTAATTTTCACAAAATGTGCTTCATAAAACACTCTTTCAAGATTTCAAAATAAAAAATCTTTGAAGCTTTGCCGAAAACATAGATTTTCACTGAAAATAAAAGCATAGAAACATCTATAAGAGAGGACTCCTTAGCATTCACACTTATCGCTATGGTATCGCGTTGTATCCTACTGGTTTGTTTAATTTTCACAAAATGTGCTTGATAAAACGCTCTTTCAAGATTTGAAAATAAAAAAAATCTTTGAAGCTTTGCCGAAAAAATAGATTTTCACTGAAAATAAAAGCATAGAAACATCTATAAGAGAGGACTCCCTAGCATTCACACTTATCGCTATGGTATCGCGTTGTATCCTACTGGTTTGTTTAATTTTCACAAAATGTGCTTCATAAAACGCTCTTTCAAGATTTGAAAATAAAAAAAATCTTTGAAGCTTTGCCAAAAACATAGATTTTCACTGAAAATAAAAGCATAGAAACATCTATAAGAGAGGACTCCTTAGCATTCAAACTTATCGCAATGGTTTTGTATCCTACTGGTTTGTTTAATTTTCACAAATGTGCTTCATAAAACGCTCTTTCAAGATTTGAAAATAAAAAAAAATCTTTGAAGCTTTGCCAAAAACATAGATTTTCACTGAAAATAAAAGCATAGAAACATCTATAAGAGAGGACTCCTTAGCATTCAAACTTATCGCAATGGTATCGCGTTGTATCCTACTGGTTTGTTTAATTTTCACTAGATGTGCTTGATAAAACACTCTTTCAAGATTTGAAAATAAAAAAAATCTTTGAAGCTTTGCCGAAAACATAGATTTTCACTGAAAATAAAAGCATAGAAACATCTATAAGAGAGGACTCCTTAGCATTCAAACTTATCGCAATGGTATCGCGTTGTATTCTACTGGTTTGTTTAATTTTCACTAGATGTGCTTGATAAAACGCTCTTTCAAGATTTGAAAATAAAAAATCTTTGAAGCTTTGCCAAAAACATAGATTTTCACTGAAAATAAAAGCATAGAAACATCTATAAGAGAGGCCTCCTTAGCATTCACACTTATCGCAATGGTATCGCGTTGTATTCTACTGGTTTGTTTAATTTTCACAAGATGTGCTTGATAAAACGCTCTTTCAAGATTTGAAAATAAAAAATCTTTGAAGCTTTGCCAAAAACATAGATTTTCACTGAAAATAAAAGCATAGAAACATCTATAAGAGAGGTCTCCTTAGCATTCAAACTTACCACAATGGTATCGCGTTGTATTCTACTGGTTTGTTTAATTTTCACAAGATGTGCTTGATAAAACGCTCTTTCAAGATTTGAAAATAAAAAATCTTTGAAGCTTTGCCAAAAACATAGATTTTCACTGAAAATAAAAGCATAGAAACATCTATAAGAGAGGCCTCCTTAGCATTCAAACTTATCGCAATGGTATCGCGTTGTATCCTACTGGTTTGTTTAATTTTCACAAGATGTGCTTGATAAACCGCTCTTTCAAGATTTGAAAGTAAAAAATCTTTGAAGCTTTGCCAAAAAACATAGATTTTCACTGAAAATAAAAGCATAGAAACATCTATAAGAGAGGTCGAGGGAGAACAAGGAACACATGGAGAAGAGAACTGGCTGCAGACATGAAGGGCTTGAATAAAACATAGAAAGACATTGAGCGGATGGCACGGGCCAGGAAGACTTGGCATACATTTGTTGAAGTCCTATGCTCCCTAGGGTGCTGAGGAATGATGGCAATGATGATGATGATGATGATGATGAAACCGGAAATAAAAAAACAAAGATCTAAGTGGAAAACCTAGGACTGGCAACGCTGTGGCCCTTTACCAATCTCAACATCCTGTGATCTTTCGTTCCGTAAGTATGTCACGAGGTCACATTTTTACTCGCCCTTCTAGACAAGCTTTCATCTCTCGTTTAACGCTCGTCGGTCTAGGTTAGAATCATGTAACTACGACCGTGGTAGTTGATGGTGGAGTTGTAAAGGTGAAAGGAAGTTTAAATTCATAAATTTGTGCGTCTTTCCACAAATTAATATGTATTTCTACTACGTCATGCGTGGATTCAAACTCTGACCTTGTCATGTGTATCTAGGCCACGAAGAGTTCCAGTAAATGGGTGAACTTCAGAATTTGAAGAGTGTTAGGTGATACTTGAGAAAAATGGACTTTTTTTTTTTAAAACACGTTTTTATTTCCTTCCTGCTATATTGCTGTGTCATGAAATATGGGTCTTCGAATGTTATCATAGCGTGTGAGTATGTAATAGTTGTTGTGGCTACGTGTCCGTGTTTCTATGCCTCTTATTTTGAGTCTGTATGTGCCCGCGTGCATCTGTCTATGAGTGTTGATGCTTGTCTGAAGGGGCTCTTAATTGCCTAGGTATTTGTTCACCTACGTGCGCTTAATTGTGTCTATACGTCTGTATGTATGTGTGTTTGGGTAGTTTAACTACATGTGTGTATATTTATGCCAGTGTTTATATTTGTGTACCAGTATATCTACGCAGGGGCGGTTTTAGTATTTGCTGGTCCGATTTGGGCTATTCTGGTGGGGCCTTCCTGGACGTAAGATTATAATTTTGTTGTGACACCCTTTATGTTAAAACATAACTCATGAATATATTGTTTTGTTTTTAATACAGTGTTGAAGAATAAATTCCTGGTATCTAATTTGACATAATTTTCGTTCTTTATAATTTTTTTTTAAGCCGGAGGCAGGGCCTCTTGTGAGCTCGGGCTGATTGTGTCAAATAAGTTAAATAAGTCTTAAGGCCGGCCTTGTGTTCCAGTTCCATATATTTATGTTCACGTATCTCGCCGACGTGTCTGTCAGTGTTGAGACAATTCGTGTCAACGCATGTCTTGTGTGTGTGTTGTTTTGTTTACATGTCAACGACCCATAGCTTGACTGCTTGCGTCAGGGTCAGCGAACCAGAGCTGACCAAGACCCTACTCCACCTCCACGTGGTGGTCCTGGAAACAGGCTGCATCACTGCAGTCTGGCTGAGAGAGTAGGGATCGCAGAGGGAAGGCAAACCCTGTCCCAAAAAAATGCCGTGCTAAAGTCGGATATGCCGGCCGAAAGGCGCAGATATCGCAGCTCCACTGTAAACAGACACAACGCAACCAACGTCCTTTTCAGGACGAACGAGGAAGAAGAAGAAGCAGAAGTTTACATGTCAACAGTTTGAATTTGTTGTCTGTGCACATCTAAGAATAAAAAACGTAAAGGTAGGCCCAATAGCTGATTCTACCGAAAGGGAATGAAGTGTTAGAGACTTCACTGTACTAGATTCGGCATCGAGAGATGGGGGGGGGGGGGACCAGTTCCTTTCCTCGCTGCCTTTTCCATCACTAACTCACAGTCAGGCGCACATTGATATCTGGGTAGACTGGAGCGTGTCGATACCGTGAATTATATGAGTATGTCTGCGTTTGATTATGTGTATGTGCACATCTGAGTGTTTATGTCTACGTTTGAATCTGTCTGTGCATATCTGAGCATATCAATTTTTGAGTTTGTGCATATCCTGTTTTTAAAAAAATTTAGACTATGTTTTGATCTGCATAGCTGAGTATTTATGTCTACGTTTTAACCAGTTTGTGCACATCTGAGAACATATGTCTACGTTTGAATATGTGTCTGTGCACATCTGAGTGCTTATAAATATAAAACCAATCATAGTAATATAAAACGCACAGTAGCTTGTTTCGACCGGGTGATATTTTAATTCTTATTTATTTATTTATTTATTTTCTCATGTTTGGTTCGGCTTTTGAACTATGCACTTGAAAACTGGTTTTTGTCGTGTGCACGGGATACCCGGTTCAACCCTATATGGGTTATAATTAAGGTCATCATTCTATACAGCGTATTACATTGTTGTTTTTCTTGTGTGTTGGCTCTTCCAGGATGTAATTTATCTACCGTTTGTTGTGGCATTGCTTAATGTCTAAGGTGTTTTTAATGTATCCTCTTCGAAGATACTATATTGCTCTCTCTCTCTCTCTCTCTCTCTCTCTCTCTCTCTCTCTCTCTCTCTCTCTCTCTCTCTCTCTCGTTATTGACATTCTTTAAAATGTATGTCACAAAACGTTTTGTGCATGTACTTTTGCGCCCTTCTCTCTCTCCTTCATCGTCCTATTATTTGACATATTTTATGTTCTTACATTTTTGCTCTGAGCCGCACCCAGACTTGTTTACGTTTCGCCAGCTGAATCGTAATAATACAAGGCTAATTAGACAGGTCAGCGGTTAATACGTTTATCACATTTTATAGAGACGATCTGTGTTGATCCAATGTGGTCCCGACCACTCCTCATAACAATACGATCCGGCAGAGTACGGAAAGAAAGCCATATTGTTTGTCTGAGCTGCCGGCCATCCGTATTTGACCGTCTGGCGGATGCACGAAAACACAGGTGATAATACGTAATCGTTTCCGCTGGGCCATCTTTGTATCAATATTACCGAAAATCTGTCTGGGGGAGACAATATGGGGGAAAAGCATCTAGACAGGAAATAAGTTCACAGATTTGTTTGTGAGTTTGCATAAAGATGCAATCGGAAGTATTACTGCCTGATTAGAAAGAGGTTATGCGTTGGAATGCTAAAATTTGATATTTTAAAACACGCGGGGGATATTATTACAATTTGGGACTTCACCTGAAAATTGAAATATAATCTAGTGAACTCGGAGACACAGATCAGACTGCATCGCCACGTCAAGCTAGCAATTCACCAGAGCCAGAGAGAAGGATCGGACAAAGAATTCCAAAATTATAAGTGACAGATCAAAGTATTTGGGCAACTTTGAAACTTAAAAGTAAACCCGCATTTTTAAATACAAACACTGGAGCCCTAAGGAATTAGATCACCCGTCATAAGAGGAATACTAAAATTTCCCAGACCAAGTGATTTGAAAGCATCTAACCTAAGTTTGTGTGACCATTCTAACTATGCCAGGAGATTAGGGTCGTAGATACGGGGGTGGGGGTGGGGTTTGGGATCAACCCCCTCTCTCTTTAAGGGGGAAATAATACTGTACCGGTACCAAAATAGTGCATTAATTTTTTTTTTTTACAATTAAAACCCCTCCCCCCTTAATAAAGTCCTATCTACGGCCCTGCAGGAGATTGTAGATCCCATTTGGGGTAAGTTGTGAACACATATTTTAAAATGTGAAATGTAACATGTTTGTACTTGCTAAGTGGTTATACCAGTCATAGGAGGATGGTAACCTCAATATATGAAAATAGTATATTCATTAACCACTACAGCAAGCGCTGGTAATTGCTTCTTGCTAGTCGTACAGAAAACCGACAGCAGAGGGGACCCTATACTCCGAATGGAGCAGTAATGAGTGATGATTACCTCCCATGTGCATCAAGTGTATCGTATCATTTTGTGAGATATATGTACCTTGTTAATTATAGTTCAGGCACAAATCATTGCATTCGCTCTGTCCAAGCACATTTTTCCAAGTTTTTTACCCAGAAGAACATTGGTGATTTCTAATAATCTTCCCTGGGTTACACTGTGTATACTCAAGAATTTAATTATTTAGAGAGGCTAACATCGGTGGGTGGACAGCAAGACAATGCGCCTGTTAATCTTCCAACCCCGTGTACTTAGCAGAGGCATTTGTTCTTTTTATTTTGTCTAAAGTTCGTGGAACGAAGCTATCAGACTGGTTGTGGTACAAAAGTTTCTACGCCACTAGTAGTGAGTCAAAAAAGCAGGAATTCAACATTAACCATCTACATTGGACGAGTTGTGTGAAGAAGTGCCCTCAACACAGAAGAATTGACGAAACCTCGGCTGCAGGACTCACTTATACCAGCTTAGTTCTTGTAAAAGGAACCAGCAAAAGGACAATTGTTTTTATCAATCCTCAAACCAAGTCTCAGTGAAGACAATTTTATTTACATCTAAAATTCACCATCATTTCATCGCTATTTTAACCTGTTAAGACTAATTGATTATTAATTTTGTTACATGTTATTTTAAAACAAAATAATCATAGTTGATTCAGTTATTATAAGTATGAAAGCAAACGAATGAGCAAGACTCTTTAATACATATACATCTAGACATATATTTACATCTATAGAGCAAATACTTGTAAAATAATTTTGCTGGATTTACACCAGCTGGGGGCTTGAACGGACTAAAACCATTGCTTAATTCTTCACAAAAGGCGCCGGATCATATATAAGTTAATAGTGCTCTGCCCCATGCAGCATTGTTCTTGACTTCTGAAAGCATCTTGTGAACTGTCCCTTGAGATAGAAGCGTCATTATCCTTCTATCTACAACTCTGCCAAGAGTAATCTTGTGCGAAGGTAGACACCTTTGAAAACCCACATTAGATACTCTTGAGTGTTAGCCACTGGTGGACCACTATTGCAGAGCTAAGGGGAGGCAATCCGGGACAATGTATCTGCTTGGCGTTTGTTGGTTTTTTAATTTGTATTTTTTCTGTTTGTACTGATTGTAATGATATCCGAGATTTCACCGTTCAAATTATAGCATCTAGTTGTTTGTAGGTATAAAATAACATAGGAAGTACCGCGCCACCAAAATACTAGTTTTTTTCTCGGTTTCTAAAGGGTTAACGCCTAAAACACCGATAGTTGAATAAATGCCAATGTGACGTCACAGACTTGCAAGCCTTAACCAAAACGCACGCGTGAATGTTAGTATCGTTAGAAATGGTGTATTTCTTGGAAAAGACAAGGGAGAGAGAGGGGGAAATGCATAGACCCCGTTTGAATTCTGAAACTGAAACTGTCCAAATCGAACGATAGGAAAAACAAAGACTAAAAATGAAGATTAAAATGCTACAAATGCGTTATTAAATATATAATATGCGTTAGTCTAAATATATTAGCTTAATGTAGAAAGAAAGATATGTTATTTGAATAAATATAAAGGAAAGACGAAAATGGTAAAAATAATAGCCAGAAGTGTAAAACCTTATGCATTAGATGACAAAACGGTAGACTAAGTAAATATTTTCGTTGAGTATTAAAATGACTTAGATAATACTAGCGATATGGCAGAATGAAGACAGATATAGACGTGCATGGGGCTTCTTTACTGATGCTGGCCATATTAATGGGTGTCTCCTGATTTGAAAATTGTAGGTTAACTTTTTGAAAATAGACGCGTAGGAACGGAAGTCACCTGATTGGTTGCTGAGCATAACTAAGAAAGTGAAATAAATACTCAGGAAGACGAGCGTTCCTTGCCACTTTCAAATTAAATTTTCTCATGTAAAGTTAATAACGTTTACAGACAAGTGTGATCAGATGCCTTAGCTGTTCTGTTATTCAGCAGGAGATCTTGTGTGACCATTTATGGCCTGTAATTAACTTACATAGTGAAAAAAATTCGATATTTCGGTAAGACCAACATTTATATAATTATTATTGTATTTGAAAATGTGTTTGCCATATTGATTATGAATGAATATTTGAAGGGAAGAGTCCCAGTCGTACAAGTGCCATTTCAACATGTTACGTAAACTCATTAAATGGGGTTAGATAATCTTATAGCTTCATGTAAAAGCCCTACAGCTTTACTTGTACTTTGGGAGATAAAAGAAAATATATATTTATATAAAGAGTAAAGCCAACATCAAACTTTGTGTTGTTTCACCGAGTTGCTAAGAAAGATATTATCATTGTGGGGAAAGAACTTAATAAAATCCTTACAGTTTTACTTAAAAGTTGGGATTAAAAAGGAATTAATAAGGGAAAAGACTTTAATGAATAATGTTTGAGTTATAGCCAGAAAATCACTGGCCATCTTTATGTAATACATGTTATTACCTGACTGTACGTACGAAATTATAATATTGTATTATGACTAGGAAGGTGTAAAAACATATGTTTGAGATACTTAATGATGAATAGAGCACTCTACCAGATGGGGACAATAATTATTTATGTATTATTTTCTGATTTTTGACTTGTTGATGCCTGTAAACCAGTTAAGAACGGAGATAGGTCAGAATATGATTTTGAGGGAAATTCATCCTCTCCTTCCAGAGTTTCTTGGTGAGAAACTGAAGTGAACCAGTCACGTTGTTGTTCAACCCTGGTACCTGTATGAGGCCATACGATTTGAGGGCCCTACCTTATCTTGAATCCTGAAAGCTGAGCAGTGCTGTGAGCAGGAAGACTTATAACCAGGACATCGCAGAATTTTCTACACCTATCTACAGATAAGGCCTTGTGTTTTGGGGCCATGCTGATTCACTGACTTATACTCCACCACCGAGTATATCAACAAGATTTTAAAAGCATGATGACAATATTGATCCCCCAAATATGTGCTTAATTTTGGGACGTGGCAAAAGTAATTACATTACTTCCTTTCGCTTTCTTTTCTTTCCCTGACGAAGACCTTGTGGCGGCAACGTAGGCCTTTTAGCCTTTTGTCCTAGTAAGACGCATTACCTTTTTGAATAACGTAATTTTTTTTTCTAAACCCAGCCTGAAAGCGGAACTGCTGTAGCGCAGGGGTTAGTGTACTGGCCTTCCTAGATTGTTGCTCCATGGTTCGATCTCCAGTTGAGGTGGGATTTTTTAGACAGCAAACGGCTATTGGGCCTCATGAATTGAGTACCAGATCAACTCTGGGAATGTTAAAGCGGCTGGCGTGATGCTGATCACATCACCGCTAGTGTGCCGTTGGTCAAGAAAATATGGGCCGAACACCATATTCCCAATATGCCTCAATGGGCGTGTAACGGGATCCTTTACTTTTACCCTTTACCCTGAAAGCGATAGTATCAATAATAGACAACTCTAGTTATCTTTGGATGACCCAAAAGTATCCATCTTGGTAGGGTATTCTCCGCAAGCGCATATAAGCATATTTTCCCAGTGTTGTGACAAGAAGATTTGCGAAACGTAAATTTTGTCAACATTGACATATCTAGGGAGCATTGTAACACCGGACGCCGGAACAAGCAAAGACATCAGTAACAGAATGAATAAAGCCAGAATAGCGTTGGCAAATCTAAACAACATTTGGAAATCTTCTCAGTACATCACAAACACCAAATTAAGATTACACTAGAGTTGCGTATTTTCTGTACTTTTGTATGGCGCGGTGTGCATGAGAGTAACAGAAATGTCCAAATTATCCTCTTCCCACACAAACTGCCTAAGGATTATTCTTCGAATTTATTAGCCGAACACCATCTCCAACCAGTAGCTGCTTACAAGGTGCAGTCACAAAGGTATGCACACCATCACCGCGGGCAGACGCTGGAACTAGGTTGACCATGTACTCAGAAGTGACCCTGACACCATCACCAGAACTGTTATATTATATGCCCTGTCACATAATTTGGGTCGATCTCTTGTCCGCTCCGGCAGTATTTAGTTACCTTCATGGGGCGTGCAAATATTTTGCACTGTTCAACGGTCGGCACATTTTCTTCCCCTACCTTCAGACAGGTGATTGGTATTTTACAGTCATTGTTTGCACTTCTTCCTGTAACAATTCGCCATCTCTGTTTACCTGTTCATCCCTGCTGAAAGATTAGACGGATGATGCAACCTTGACCGACCGTCATGTTTATGAAATTATCGTATACCAGACATTGGGCGCAGGATTCCCACCGAAATGGCCAAGCGAGCTTGCTCATCGCTGATATGGCTTGTGTGATCTTCTAATTACTGTCGTGAAGAGTCACAGCCCAGATGGTCAAACGAGGGTCGTTGTTTGCACAAGTACGGGGAGATAAATTATCCGTCTGCGGACATATTACAGATATGCACCTGAAAGACGGAGTGCTGTAATAGCTTACTTAGTCGTTCCCCTTCTACCGTGAGGTGTAGAGGTTTGGAAGAGAGAGCGCCAGACTATCCTATCGGCTGTCTTCCTCCTTGCCTGGTTCCATTCTAGTCCTCGGTCCTTCAAAGATTGTCTAATGTTGTCCTCCCAGCGGACTCTGGGTCGTCCTGGGGGTCTGGATCCTTGGCTCTTTGTTTCCCATGCTTGTCGTGGTAGCCGGTCTTCCCCATTCTGCAGACATGGCCAAACCATCTTAGTTGGGACTGTTCTACTTGGGTCTGCAGGGGGTGGGATTTAAGGCCTTGACGTATCGTCTGGTTGCGTACCATGTCTCTTCTTGTTACTTCAACCACTTTCCTCAGATACCTCATTTCTGAGGTTTGGATCTGGCTTTTGTGGGTTGTAAAGCACCGCAAAAAATTCAAATCCGTTATTGACCAGTTGTAGTCATTGCCCATGACTCGCATCCATATGTCAAGACTGGGACATAGGTGGAGCGTTATACAGCCATCTTCGTTTTCTTACCAACCTCTCTCTTGCTGAGGAATCCTCGATTTATGGCCTGAAAAAGTCTCCCAGCTGCTGCTGTTCGAGTGGCCAACTCTTCTTTGATGCCTCCCTTTCGGTCAATAATAGCTCCGAGGTATTTAAAGTGGTCGACCTGCTCCAGGACCTGTTCTCCCAGCTTAATCTGATGTCTTCTTTCTTCTCGTGATATCACCATGGATTTTGTTTTAGAGCTGCTTGTGACCATCCCTCTCTTCTCCAGCTCTTCCTTCCAGACTTGCAGGTTGAATTGGAGATGTGCCTCTAATTTAGCAATCAGGGCAACATCATCAGCAAATGCTAGCTCCGAAATACAGACCTGTCTCATCTTCCAGTAGCCCATTGAATACTTTCTTGTTCTCTCCTTACATGCCTTAATGACATCGTCCATGAGGAGTATGAAAAGGTAAGGTGACAGGATATCACCTTGTCTTACACCAGTGGTGGTCCTGAACTCTTCTGACTTATGGTTTGCTGTCCTCACATAATTTCTGCAAGACTTGTAGAAGCTCTGTATAGCATGAATCAGAGGTGCTGGAATGTTCTTCCTTGCCAAACAACCCCAAAGTTTGCTCCAGGGGACCCTGTCAAACGCCTTTTCCAGATCTATGAAACAAAGATGGATCTCACTCTTATACTCAAGGGCCTTTTCACTCAGCTGTCTGAGTGTGAAGATTAGGTCTTGAGTACTTCGGTTCGCTCGGAATCCGCACTGGACCTCATCCAGTTCTGGCTCAGCTAGGCGTCGGAGTCTCTGCTCTAGGATTGTTGTAATAGCTTCCGGACAGAATTGTTACGAAGACATTATTTGTGATAATGTAGGGAGGTGTCGTTGCAATCATTAGCGCGAATCGACGGATATAACAATTCCATATTTGGAAAGTGACCGTTTAAATAACACGCAACATTTTCCTATGAGGAAAATTTTTGAATAAACCCCATCATAACACGCATGATTGAAACTATTGGCCGGCATTCGAGATGTAAACATAACAACATTTCTGATTGGAGCCTGGTCTAATGGTAAATAACAACGTGTGTCGGACAAAAGTTGTAATATAGCCTGACACTTTAGTCGGTTGAAAGCACCGCAAAATTCAAATCGTTAAGAGACCAGCCAGACAGCCAGAGTAAAGAATAGGATCAGAATTCCATCTATCGGACCAGACTTTGTTTGAGCATCTTGAGGACTTATATCCCAGGAAAACTTTACTTTTATTAACACGGAAAACCGGAATCCTAGGAATCTGAACACGAAGTCAGAGTGGGATCTTATTGTAAAGTAACACCCCAGAACACGTGGAAGAGGCATCTTAAACAAGCTGCCTTAACTATTTATCTGAGCCAGAAGTCTGTGATCCCAAAGACAATTTGGGGTGAGTTGTACATTTATAATTCTATATTTTACTTTTTGACACGTGAAATAATATATATATATTGACATGTGAATACTAATTTCTGAAAATTGCTAGTGGATGTTCAAGCCATGCGAGGCTGGCAACCTCAGCATATAGAATGCTGATTTCGTGAGCCACCACTGCAAGGGCTGGTTACTGCTTTATGCGAGTTTCTTATATAGAACCAAAAGCAGAGATAGTCCCTAGTTCCATATGGAGCAGGAAGTGAATGCTGAGAGAAATTATGTACATACTTACTATATTTTTAACGTTTTCAACCAATGTAGAGGTATATGTAAACCTATTCAATCTAAATGTAATGAACGTTTTCCGTTCACTGGGATTAAGGTTAATTCTCAGAGAGGGTAAAGTTCAGAGGTAGATGGGATGGTGGAATGAAAACCGGGGGCACATGGGTGTGTGTCAGGAAAACTCAATAATCAGGAGGGTATTTGTTCTCTTCTTTTGTGACACTATTCGGTGGTACCTATTGAGGGTACTATCTCTGGAAAAAGTGAGAGTATAAGTGGCCCGAAGTCAACGCTAGATACCGTCATCAGACGGGTCTTAGAGACGCTGGATCAGCTTTGTGATTACTCCCTGATACGTCTTGGAACGTGTCAGAACTTTCAGACTTGACCAGTGACAATTGAACCAGTCATCTATCTTCAAAGAACCAAACATCACTGGAGCAGAAAAAAAATCAAACTTATTGGCACCTAAGTACAAACATAAAAACTGAATAGTGAACTGTCAAACCATTTCCTCCAAATTCATAACACCACCCTGTGATAATTAGCTTTTTTTAAGAATTACTCATTTTTTAAAACCGTTAAACATAATTGATTATTAAATTTGTTATTTGTGTATAAAGAGATTTAAAGTTGATTTAATCCTTTTAAATGTGCGCACCCGTATGTCTCAGTCATCTTTAATACGCTTAAAACAGTGCTACTAATTTAAGATTTCGCTGAATTAAATCAGCTGAGGGCTTGAACGAGCTAATTATAAGATAATCAATCTTCACAAAATACGGGGTGTCAGATAAAAAGTAGTTCTTGACTTCTGAAATATCTTGTGAACACTCCCTCGAGGTAGAAGCATCATTATCCTTCTATCTACAACTCTGCCAATGTCACGGGTTGCCTCCCCTGCTTTGAGTAGTGGTCCAACGGTGGCCAAAACTCAAGAGTATCTACTATGGGCCTTCAAAGGTGTCTACCTTCGCACAAGATTGCTCTTGGCAGAGTTGTAGATAGAGGGATAATGACGCTTCTATCTCAAAGAGTATTCACAAGGTATTCAGAAAAGCGAGAACAATGCTGCATTTGCTGAGCACGTTACAAACATGCAGTACATTTAAAATGATTAAATCGAAGTTAAGTTTGCATAATTACAAATAACAAATTTAATAATCATTTAGTTTTAACAAGGATTTAAAAGAATGAATATTGTTTTTTTTTCAGAAAGGTATCATCATTGGGGTGATTGGATAAAAATTTATAAAGGAGTTCACGTGGCAGCTTATAGGTTTCACCTATCTGCCACTGGTAGGTTCTGCTCCCGCTGATGTGTTGGTTCTTGGTAGACTGATTACTGATAACACTCGTCGCTGGTCAAGGAGGTAGGGCGTAGCACGTTCTCAGAAGTGTCAGGGAGTGTCTACAAAGTTGGTCCCTCGTCTTAAAGCTCAGGCCACTATTCCCTTCTTGTTCCAGAGATAGTACTTTCAACTGGTAGCACCAACAACAAGCCAATTCTGGCTCACATACTTTTTTTCTCAGATGAATAAAGGCACTTGACTAGGTCTCTTACACGTGTTCATGGGAGTCGTTATTTTTAACATTAATTTCTACTATGACTTCGTGTTTCAGTTTCCTCAGATTACGGTTCCTTATTAAAATGGTTCTCTTGGGCTTTTTAAGTCCGTCAAGATTGCAACAAAGTCCGGCCTGATAAATGGAATTTTGAATTCTAACTTATGGCAAGGTCTGGTTGTGTCGTCTTTGGCAAGCGATTTTTCATAAATAACTAAAACTGCGGAAAGGTCCAGTTATATTGCCGGTCCTACCCCCGCATCTGTTTGTTATGAAGCTACTCATGGCTCCAATCATTTCAAACATGCTTGGGTGGGGTAATTTCAAAATATTCTGACATGGAATAATTTTGCGCGTGATGTAAAGGTCACGTCTCTCATATTTGGTAATAAAACATCCGATTGCCTGGCAGGCAGACTTACCAACACATTGGTAAACTCATACGGCAATGTGTGTCAGATGTAACAACTTATTACTTTCAGATAAAGTAATGTCTACGTGAAAGTCGGACAGAAAACGATTATGTCATTCGTGTCTGTCAAAAATTTGTTTCACAGACGAGTAATATTGTTATCTCTCGCTTGAACCCACAACTCTACGCGAAAACTAAGCAGACCAATATGGGCATTACCTGCCATAATCTCAGCAAAGCTGTGCCGCGCCTAGCAAATGTGATGCATTATCACTAGCAAGGAGTGTCAAATGTTTTGACAATATCAAATATCTGCTACATAACAGAGAAAGAAAAAAGTGCTGACCATGGAAAAGCACGCAATTAGTCAGTACAACAATTTAAAATAAGTACTTCCGGAGTGAAAGAGAGATCGAGAAGGGGTCACCCCAAATCCATCTCGTGACAGCCAAGAGTAATCTTGTGCGAAGGTAGACACCTTTGAGGACCCAAATTAGATAGGGCCTACTCTAGGTTTTGGCCATTGTAGGACCACTACTGCAGAGACAAGGGGGGGGGGGGGTCAACCCGTGACATGCCCCAGAAGAACGGCGAAATAGAGGCAGACCAAAGACAATCTGGCAGAGAGCGGTGGAGACTGAGATGCAAAGCAGGAACCAGAGTTGGAGCACGGTACGAAGGATGGCCACCGACCGAGCAAAATGAGTACGGTTTGATGCATCTCTACAAGACACCACTAGGCGTGATGACCACTGACTACTTTGTCAGTCAGGTGCTAATTATCTAAGAAGAAGAAGAAGAAATTATGTCAAACAGCTCTTTCGCATTCTTGAGAATGGCCATGTTATCCCTGATCTCAGATTGAATCGGTAGACGAAGCGCGCGTTACGAAAATGAAACCACCTTGCAAGGGTACATGAACTGCTTTGGTTCAAGCTTCGCACAAGGGTTGTAAACATAGTTGTGGTCCAATTCTCTTTCACCTTTACGGATTGAATGTAATAAATGGCGAAGACAAAACAAAAGAGAAAAACTCAAGAGTGCAAAGTAGCGAGATAAAGACGTTTATGCATAATGAAGCAGAAAATGAGAACTTGCCATAACTTGGAACCTGTTCCGTTGGTTATCAACAATAAAAAGAAATTATGTGACGCGACACATAAATTTTTAAAACTGTGACATTACAAGAGCATATTTCCTTCTCCTTGACTTTCAGTAAGTCAACTTCCTGTCTATACAGCTGTTATTCTCGCCAATAAATCATTCCGACTTGAAAGCTTATTCATGTTAGGAAAACAAACTATTGTAATAATAAAAATTCAAATTAATATGTGCTGTTATAAAATGTAATATAATTGGCATGCATGAAGATCCATTCACTTCTATGTACTAGTGCCACGTTGACGTCAGGAGTCATTAAGTCGATTATTTTTTTTTACAGGCTGTGGCGAGGCGATTCGCCTATTTTTTGTCTATAAATTTACTCTCCCATTTAGTTCTTTTAATTGGTGAGACGAAATTGTCTTCAAGTCTAATGCTATCTATAAACTTAAACAGTGCCTCTGTTTAAATCTCTCACAGTCCTTCTTCTCTCTCTCCATTTTCTATTCCCCCCCTCCCCCTCCCCTCTTTCTCGTGAGAAAGAATGCATTCCTGCCATGATTTGGGGTATCAAAGAAATTCTATCTCTTTGAATGGGACCCTGGCCAACTTGACTTGTATGTTTGAACCGGCGAGAGGGGCGATTTAATTTATGAGCCCATTGGCATGGCTTGACAGCTGACCCACGCTTCTTCACTTATATATTTTATTTATATATTATTAATTATATATATATATATATATATATATATATATATATATATATATATATATATATATATATATATATATATATATATATATATATATATATATATATATATATATATATACATATATATATACATATATTTTTACTTAATTATTTTATATATTATATATACTCAAGACCAAAAGAAACGCACATATTAATTGTTCTGATTTTCAGACAAATAAAATAAAAAAATCAAGTTTAAATCGTCTTTAAACACAACTTTAGCAATGCAAGACGATACAGCACGTGGAAAATTTGTGCTTCGGTGAGTTGTTTACGGCGTAGATGAGCAAACGCTCAGAATAAAAATTCATTACAGTTCGTGCATTTCATGATTTTTCATGCACGACTTTTGGTTGTCTGTTGTTCACCCAATTCTCTATAAAATGCGCGTAGAACCCATAAAAATTTCACACAGCAAAAAGATGCCTAGACTGAATATTGACGAGCGTAATCAAGCAGTGGGAATGCTCAGAGGTGGAGCATCAGTTAGAGAGGTGAACCAGGCATTTCAAGTTCACCATACCTCTTGGGAGCGTCTGGTTAAAAATATATGTATCCTAAAACTGTGGGTAAAAACTCATTCCCCAAGAAAGCCTGGTAGGAGAACTGCAACTCTTTGTGAAGAGGACTTTAGCAGAAATTTGCTAAAAACAACCGTAAACGGCGTTTGCCTTTCCTGACTGGGAAGACAGGCTTTGATGCCCTTAGCACCTGTAACACCTAATAAACTTTAGGTGCCTTCACAAGAGACAGTGTAGACTAGTGGTAACGATACTATATGTAAAAGCTAGCACCCATAATAGCGGACCACTAGAGCAGAGAAGACAAAGCAAGCCACCCCGAGAAGAAATTCGTGGTTGATGTGGGACGGGTATGCAAAATTTTATCATTCTTAGTTTAATACATGATTTGTATATCTAATACTTAAATTTATGTTTATTATTAAGATGGACAGCTGTAAATGGGTACCTGACTGAGTTAGGGAAGGAAAAGGCAGCGAGGAAGGGAACTGGCCATCTCACCTCTCGATCTGGAACTATTATGATGGAGTCTCTAACACTTCACTCCCCTACTGCAGTATCTGCTATGGGATTACCTTGACTTTTTCTTACCTGAAGCTGTTTTTTTCGTTGCAGTTCTCAACTCTTGTTCCCTAGTGAATGTCAGCTTCGCAACTTCTCATATACTATTTCTCGGGAGTTAATTAACACCCACTGTCATTGTCTTCTCCATGATTTAAATGCAAGACATAATTCCATAGTTATGATCTTCATAATTCTTTCTGGGACCATCTAACGTTGGACCCTATGCTCCATGCAGAGCCAGAAATACTGTACATAGCTATCAGTAATTTCTAACTTCTATCATCTGTGTCAATAATAATCTATTCACTGTTTTTCCTCTTACTTTAGGTATACAGCAGTGTTTATTATTGTAACACTTTTGACATGTATGTAATGCATATAACTAGTGTCATTTTATATGGGTGGAAAAAGTATTCTATAATTGCCCATGATTATAGAACACTTAATAGAAACAGAGACTAAGAAAAGTAAAAAACTCTGTTATGTTATTTTGCTCAGCAATGCTAGCAAGACATTCTTAAACTAATACAGAGTGGGACAAAAGGTAGAACAAACGTGGTTACAATCCACACTGAAGTGAAACCCGCTTTAGTCGGGGTCATAAATTATCTGATGGACTGAGTCCTTCAGAGAGGGCAGGCAAAATGCGTTGCAGCTTAGCACTGAGCTAAGGCAATGTTACATTTATTTGCTCTCCGGCCTTACTGTCGTACATAACAGCTGGAATCTTGCGGGCCGAAACGTGGAACTGCAAAAGGAGCCTAGCAGCATTAGGAGTCCTGCAGAAGAGTCCAACAGTCTAGGAGACCATTAACACTTGGCTAACCTTAGAGCCAGGCAGACACACACACACATTAGAAAGCTGAGTATACAATACCAGCATTGAGCAGCTTTAATACATTTTGTCCACAGGAAGAAATCCATTTCTTAGAAAACAACAAACAACATATTCACAGCAATAATTCTATTGTATTGAGAAAGCTACCAAACTATCATATTGGATTTTCTTATTTTCACCTTTGGTCTCATTCAAAATAACACTTGTAGTTCATTCTTGTAAAAACAACACTATAGATTGGGTTTTCTTTAACACTTTATTTCTCTTTTGGAAATTCTATATGATATTTGTATAAATAAAAAAACATCGAGTCTGTTTTATTTTCTTTGTGTCACATTTATGTTGAATGTTACATTTCTGGTAATAAGATAAAGTCTTTTATTCTTTTACCTGGGGGAAACGAGCCAAAATACACTGTAACTGTAGATGATAATATAATTACAGAAGTCAGGGAAGGGACAAACTGTGACGAGGATGCCTAAACCTCTGCCTATATTCTATCCTTTTTTCAGTAATCTCTGTACAGATTCTCTAAGAGGCAAGTTTTACTATTCTTATAATATCCATTTTTACGTTCTTAAAAAGGAACTGCCCTGATTAAAAGAGAGAGAAGTGTTTTCTATGTGCATTCTTCATAGAATATCGCCTGCTTCTTTCTTCTGTCACTCTTTTATTCATCCACACTCCTTCACTCAATCACTCTCTCCTCTATTTTAAAATAACGTCACACAGGCGAAGATGTGAGCTCAAAAATCTGGCAAGAATTGCTTCGGTATGTAGGCATTAGTTTAAGATGTATGTTTCGGTATGTAGACATTTGTTTAAGATGCATGCTTCGGTATGTAGGCATTTGTTTAAGATGCATGCTTCGGTATGTAGGCATTAATTTAAGATACCTGCTTCGTTATGCACGCATTAATTTAAGATACCTGTTTCGTTATGCACGCATTAATTTAAGATACCTTTTTCGTTATGTACCGAGCACACATTCATTTAAGATACCTGTTTTGTTATGTACACATTAGTTTAAGATACTTGATTCGTTATGTACGCATAAATTTAAGATACTTGATTCATTATGTACGCATTAATTTAAGATATTTGATTCGTTATGTGGGTAATAGTTTAAAATATGTGATTCATTATGTATGCATAAGTTTAAGATATTTGATTCGTTATGTATTCATTAATTTAAGATACCTGTTAGGTTACGTACACATTAATTTAAGATACCTGTTTCATTATGTACGCATTAGTTTAAGATATTTGATTCGTTATGTACACATTAATTTAAGATGTCTGTTTCGTTATGTGGGTATTCGTTTCAGATATTTGATTCGTTATGTACGCATTAGTTTAAGATACTTGATTCTTTATGTACGCATTAATTTAAGATACTTGATTCATTATGTACGTATTAGTTTAAGATACCTAATTCGGCGTGTAGGCTTTAGCTAACAATACCAATAGTTCACGAGGAAGTGTTTGTATCCGGATGGCACATCTTCTCCAGAAAGGGATACATTCTCTCTCTTCCACCTCCCGTCTCTCTCTCTCTTACTCATTCTCACAGTAAAGAACATAGTTCCCCAAATAGACTTTGACATAGCCTTTTCATTCATAGCTTAGTCTCTTAAGCACGCATGCGCAACAGCAAACCCATCGCCTCCAAGACTGTCGGCTTCTTCTTTTCCATCGTCATTCGTTATGGAGCATGTAAACACTGCTCCAGCTGGTCCCAACGAGGAATGGAGCATGTAACCACTGCTCCAGCTGGTCCCAACGAGGAATGGAGTATGTAACCACAGCTCCAGCTGGTCCCAACGAGGAATCCTGCATTAAAGCATTCATATCCTCTTGCCCCGGGAACTACAAGTGGCAGATTGGCAGCATGGCCTTCAAACACTTGAAGGAGAAACTATGGCGACACGAGACGCTGGAGACAGATCGCCAACTTTATGAGACATATATTTGTGATTATAGGAGAGCGGACGAAGTAAAAAACATATCCTGGTCTTCAGATGTTACGCTGGAAACTTCCTTGTCATTGCTACTGATAAGCATGGTGGCCGCTTCCACCGGGTGATACACTTTTTTATTTATTTTCTTATGTCTCTTAATTTGTTCTCGCCTTTCATTTCCCTGACGAAGGCTTTGTTGTCGCAACGTAGGTAAATTTCATTGTCTTTTGTCCTAGCAAGATGTATTACTGTTCTCCCTTTATTTGTGAATGAACACACCCTTTGTCGTTTCCACTGTTGAAGTCTTCCTATATCATGTTAAGCTTTTTAGTATCTTCTCGGTCTACCATCCTGTAAATCTTCAATCTTTCCCGTTGTCCTCTCCTTATAACATCATCATCATCTTTACCCGTTAGCTTCCAAAGGAGCATAAGTCTTCAACAACCTCATGACAACTCTTCTTCATCCCTTACATTTATCCACCCAGCTCCCTTCTCCGTGTGTTCTTCAGTCTACCTCAGCCTCTCCTACCCTGGGGACTCCAGAACACGGACTACCTGATAGTGGTAATGCTATCAACAGGTTTGGTGTTTGGACTATGCACTTGAACACCTGGTGTTTGTCGTATGCACGTGATACCCGGTTCAACCCCATATGGGTTATAATTAGTGTATGTAGTGTTCATCATTCTACGAGTATATAGCGTATTATTTTGTTGTTTTTCTTGTGTGATGCCTCTTCCAGGCTGTAATTTATCTGCCGTTTGTTGTGGCAATGTTTAATGTCTATGGTGTTTGTAATGTATCTCTCTCGCTATTGACATACTTTTAAATGTATCTACTTGGCGTTTGTTGGTTTTTAAATTGGTATAGGTTTCCTCAGTGTGTACCCTACCCATCGCCAGATCCTTCTTCTCCTCTATTGTTCCACTGGCACTTGCCTGGTTTTTGTCATCGGTTAAACTGGCACTTGCCTGGTTTTTGTCATCGGTTAAACTGGCACTTGCCTGGTTTTTGTCATCGGTTAAACTGGCACTTGCCTGGTTTTTGTCATCAGTTAAACCGGCACTTGCCTGGTTTTTGTCATCGGTTAAACTGGCACTTGCCTGGTTTTTGTCATCGGTTCCACTGGCACTTGCCTGGTTTTTGTCATCGGTTCCACACTGGTCATCTAGTCTATTTGTCTTCATAACCCTTTAAACCTCAACCTTAAATAGCTTACAGAAAGCGGTGGTCAGTCTGAGTTTGTTGGTATCTCCAAAAATTTTGTCCAGAAGTGGTACTGGCTATATGTACTTTCTCTGTTCTTCATATGTTGGGCACTTTTGCAGTAGGTATTCAGCTGTCATTTTATCGTTGCCAAAGCAACACTCATCGGCAATTCCTTTTTTTTAACTTGTTGAATAGATAGTATGTGAACTAGTCATATAATTTCAATTCTTCTGTTCTACGCAAGCACCCATTTATGAATGTCTGCAACTTCTCATAACATATTCACATGTGAACCGCTTCCGTCTGACATGCGTAATAAACCTTAGCGCACTAGCCACTTTCATCGCAGCTAAGTCGTGAATTATGACAACTTCCGCTCGTACGTCCTTATAAAAAAAAGTCTAGCAAGTAATCTGTCGATAAAATTACGGCGAAAAATGATGGTGTGCGATTTCGGCATCATGTCCCGAGGATGGCACCATTTCTCCTGTATCCAGTTTCTTCCTTTCCTCTTCTTTCCATCTGTCATCTTCCACTGAGCAAGTGAGCCCGCCAACACAGACAGACACTTGGAAACTATAATTAATAAAAAGATACTTTGAAAAGTTAAAGACAAATGGCTTTGTTTTCGGGAATCTAACAAAGAATCATTGCTCGGAAAGCAACCTTTATAAACACTAAACCACTGACGCGCGTTGGTATATGTGGGTTTAAAAAAATCTTAACTACCGTATATTAATATATACACAAAGCCTAAAAGACGCGAACAGAACGAATGGTTTCTTAGAGTCACAATAATTAAGGTGGTAGTGGTACCCGAATTTTTTTTTTTTTTTACAACGCCTTCATTCAGACATGAAAGTTGATGTCTGCGCATGTTCGAAGAAAAGGGAGAACATCTACACAGAGTTCTAGTTTTGTAATTATTTGCCCTTGATTACATTCCTTCTTTTCTTTCCCCAAGCAGCATATGTCTTCAATGAACGTCCGTCAAGTTCTTTCTACGTCTGCACCTTTTCATTTCCGTCTCCCAGCTCTTCTCTTTTTCAGGCAACCTCTGATTTTCTTACCCTGTGTATTCAAGAAAAAGGACTATCTTGTAATGCTATCAGCAGGTTTCCTCAACGTATGCCCTATCAATCCCCAGCATCTTCTTATCTCTTGTTACCGGCACTTGTCTGGTTCTTGTCATCAGTTCCACATTGGTGATCTTGTCATCAGTTCCACATTGGTGATCTTGTCATACCATTTCAACCTTCCTATTTTACGCAAGCACTTATTTATGAATATCTTATAACTTCTTGGTTGGCTGTGTTTCAGGATTCACTCTCGCGGTGAGGCCGTGGTGATGTTCGGATGGGCCTAGATCTATTCTTGGTCAGCAAAAACAAAAGTGATTGCGTCATTAATTAGGCTGGATCATCCTAGGTATATATCCGGTGTTGTGTGTGGAAAATCGCGTTAATGACCCCTGCCAACGAAGCACAACTTTTATGGTGCCTTGTTGGCAGGGAGGATTGGGTGATTTGCATCCGTAGCTTGGCGGTGTTGCCGTTCGGATTGTGCTGGGTTCTATTGTTTTTCTGTTGTCTAGTTTTCTACTTATTTCTCAGGAGTGCCTGAAACATACCTTTATGTGTTGTCGTGAAACGACTCTCCCCGACTTCTTTCTTCTGTCTATTATTTTTTCCCTCTACAAATTTCTCCTATCATTTGACAAGAAACCAAAAGTCTCTCTAGATTTCACAGTATTTTACTAGCTCAGGTTTCTCACGGTCCAGGAAAATAAATTATTCACTTCGCCAGCGAAAGTCATACTACTTGAAAGGTGAAAAACAGGCTACGAACGACCGGAAGTGACCTGTGTTGGGTTCACGAAGGGAACTCATGTAAAAACAGCCGGCAACGGTGGATGCTAGGGCCAGTTAAAATTGAAGATACTTGATATCCCTGTGACCAAGATGTATTTGCTACAATGCCACCCAAACACAGCCCACCCCTGCCCGGGAACCTCACCTGGAATTTTGGGAGGGAATTTTAAGCATTCTTCTTGTAACCATCATTCGGAGCAGACAGACTCTGGGCCCAAGTGGGCATTTCATGTTGCGAAATAGTTGTAGTGAATTCGTTGAGCGAAGTAAGTAGATCTAATACTGCTGATTTTATAACATGAATAATCATATGTTTATCAACAGCTTACTATTGCGGTAACTTTTTGTTAAACAAAGTTTTAAATGCATTTCCATTTCAGTGTCAATAATTGTCATTTGCATCTTTACAGATCCCTCAAACCAATGTATGAGTTTGCTGAGGTCCTAGACCTAATTAACCACTGATCTTTATTTCACAGCCTGGCAGAAATAAGACAGGGTTAAATAATTGATGTATATTATTGTTGTTACTTTGAGATTTGCATATTGACCCAAGCAAAACAGAAGTGTATTAGTGGTCCTTCTATTTTCTATTTCTTATAAGGCTTCTGTGTTCTCTGTCAAGACTACAAACTTGATAACAGTGTTCTAAATCACTTCTTCTCACTTTGTCACATAAGGGACATTAATGTGTTTTTCATCATGGAATGTTCTTTATATGTATTTAATGCAATCTTATGCACATACCATGTTTGATGATTGAAGAACTATTTTATTATCAGTTATATGAATGTTATTTTCTACAGGAACCAGGACTTTAAGAATGTTTACAATTATTTAGCTATTTGATGAATTTACCACTTGACTGACAAAATGTAAGTCAGCAGTTTTCAAGCCTTGAGACCATGACTACCCTCCAAATGATTTACTGCTTGAGTAAGCAAGAATGTAAATCATTGGTTCTCAGACCTTGGCAGCAATGACCCCCCACCAAGTTAAAGCAGCATAGGAAACTATTAACCGGTGGTTCTCAAACCATTGTTGACAGTGACCCCAGAATTAAAATACTGCTCTATGGGCACTAGGTGAACCAGTGGTTCTCAACCATTTGATGACCCCAGCCCCTACCTCACAGTTTGTGAAACTCATTGCCCATGGGGGAAAACTACTGCTGTACTTAAGCAGACAGCCAGATCGAGACTGAGAACTCAATATACGCTATAATGTCAGTTAAGAAGAAGTATTTGGTAGAAAATAGATCACACATTGTTACTAAATGATAGTTAGCATTGTGTTAATTTAATTTCTGATGGACGCTTACCGGCCATCAGACTTAGGAGATGACTGCTCTTGAAACCACTAACGGTACTTCAATTGTTTCCAGTCCAACCAGGTTGCGGTTACCAAGTACTAACCCAAGTTGCGGTTACAAAGTACAAACCCAGGTTGCGGTTACCATATACCTAAACCAGGTCCAGGGTACAAACCAGGGTACAAGTCCATGGTACCAAAGATTACCCCTACCCATCATACCCTAAAAAAACCAGGTTACCATACCCAACCATATCCTATCACCCAGTAACCATACCACACATCCCATAAACAGAAGAGGCATTCAGCAGAGGTGACTTACCCCATCCTTATCTGTGATGTGCACTGAGTCCAGGGAAGCAAACTCTGACACCCTCTGAACCCATTAACTGTTATGAGACCAACGTGCTGGGGCAGACCAAACCAAGAGAGTCCGAACCAAAATCATCTCCGCAGCTACTACAGTCCTTGAGGAGATGAGTATTAACACCTACCAGCAACACTACCATAGAAAAGATCTCTGGTCCAAGTGATGACCAAACTAGTTGTTTTTTTTTTTAAACAGTAGAGCTAAACTTTTTTCATATTTATATGTATATAAAGAAATGTAAGATTCCAACTTTACATAACAGAGTCTGTTGTTATTTTTCTTGTTAACTTTATTTGGGTTGTATTTTGTTTTAAATATAAATCTACACCCTGGGGGCTCAGCCATAATACAATTAACTTCTATTGGGTCGGGATATTTTAATTGTGGCTGGACACCAAATCTCTTTCTCAACCTTGTGTGCTTTACACAGTCCTTTTGTAGGATCCCTGAGGAAGAATTTATCGTCCAGAAAATATCCTGTTTAGGTACCAGAATTCTCTTTTAAGTAAATTTCTAGTACACTATTTCCCGAGAAGAGGCAGTTTTCTTCAAACTCTGAAGCTATCAATAAGACATTATTATCTTTATTCTTCCATTCCATTCAAGCTGTCCTATCTCCTCAAAACTCCTCGCGACATGTGTGTAATATTTATTTATTTATTGTTCAATTGGCAGAGCGCTGGCTTATCGCGAGAAAGGTTCAAGGTTCGAAACACGGTGACTCCACGCTCCAGTCTACCCAGTTGTAAATTGTCTATGTGGCCTTTCACGATTAACTCTGGGAGCGTTGCGTTAGCACTTTATGGATGATTCTGTTAGATTCCCCGGTGAGCCTATCACGTCTGTTAACGTTTCTGTTGCCTAGAGTCTAAGTTATGTCTTACAGATGCCTTCTATTCACCTACATTCGTTTATTTATTTGTTATTCATAGGACTCATGTTTCCCTCTATTTCTGGGCAGATCTGAAACAAGTCAACAGGAGACCAGGAATGGCCAAAAATATGATAAAAAACACGAACCAAATAACATCTAAAACAGAAGACAAGAATAAGAATCACGTGTTACTTAAACGCTCTATTATTCGATGGTGAAGGTTTAAAATAACAATTTAATGGATTAAAAAAATCCTGCTATAGAACTGCTAACATGGAGCCACCAAGAAGACATGTGCACCATCATAGTGGGTAGATGCTGGAATTGGGTTGGCCACATCTTCAGAAGAGACCTTGACACCATTACCAGAACTGCCATGCTTTGAACTTCAAAAAGAAAATGAAAGTGAGGCCGGCCAAAAGATACACACGAAGGATGGCTGCAGACCCAGTAAAGCAGAGACAGTTTCTAGCTGACGCACAAGATGCCATCAGGCGTGATAGTCAATGATTGGTTTGTCTGTCTGCAGCCAAGGATCAAAGTCAAGACAGCTTGTTGCTGCCCTACAAGACACCCCAGGCGTGATAGTCAATGATTGGTTTGTGTCTGCAGCCAAGGACCAAAGTGGAGACAGCTTGTTGCTGCCCTACAAGACGCCATCAGGCATGACAGTCAATGATTTGTTTGTCAGTCTACTGCCGAGGACCAAAGTGGACACAGCTTTTTGCTGCCCTACAAGATGCCACCAGGCATGATGGTCACTGATTGCTTTGTCAGTTGGCAGCCAATGACCAAAGTAGAGACAGCTTGTTGCTGACTGTTACCAACAGATTACTGGTGACAATGTATATTGTTATTATAATATTTATGTCTGAGGGAAGGTATTTTTTTTTTAGAATCAAGATGTTTTCCTGGCCAAAAATATATCACCCATGATTGATTGATACTTTTGTTATATGGGTTATCTCCCCTGGAGATCAAATTTGGCATATGAGTCCAGATTTCGTTAGTCTGTGCCTTGTTGGGCCAGAAAACAGATTGTTCTTGCTTAGGTTTATGCAGGAATGTTTATGGTCCGAGTCTATGATGTCTAAGTGGAACTATTTTTCCTTGTACTGAATTTTGGGGTCAGGGAGTTTCTGCGCATGCCGAGAGGAAAGAGGGTCTTCCGTGAGGATGGAATGCCTGGCAAAGGCCATGTCGAAGACGAGTCCTCAGTCTGTTGATCTCTGTGATTTGTTATGGGGACGAAGATAATTTCTGATATGATTATTAAGTCTATTAGTCCCCAGTGTTTATTCTATAACGCCAGGAGAGGGGCGTATGTGTTCTGCTAGTGTATTTCCCATGCCCAGGTAAAAGAACTTTTTGCTGAACTTTTTCGTCCTAGGCTTAGCTGGGCAGACGTCTACATTGTGATTATTTATATCCATATGTCGGAATGACATGTTACCTAGCAGCACTGAATATGTTTATATGCAGCAATTATGAGGACAGAATATGCTGATACTTGTAGAAAATATTTGTGTTCATGAACTGAACCTTTATTATGCATCGTTATCATGAGTGATGCTCACAGGACCAGAAGCCATTTTGGAATCCTATTTATTGTCGATCATCGATCAGAGAACAGGGATGCCCCTTATTATCAGGTGATGATTAAGAGATCACAGTTATAAAGAAAACCCAATACTGGTGGGTTAACATTGTCTTCTGATAGATTTGCTGAACTTTACCTAAAGGAATCTTCGCTAGAAAAGAGGTTCTGTCTAGGAGTCATGCTTGAACAGTATTTATTAACTGACACGCTGGGTCAGTAAGGCCTGATGATTATATTGATAAACAGTGGAAATCTAAGTGCTTTTCTATAGATGTTCCATTGGAATGTTCTTCAACCTGAATGCTAACTTAAGATGATAGACCATTGATCAACTGTATGCTATTTATGTCGACCTGTGTTCCTGTAACTATACTCGTACTGTCCAAGTGAGTGTGTCCGATTAAACAGTATGAAACGACCACAGTAGTCTGCATCATTGACTTCTACTTCTTCTAGATACATGTGAGGGAGTGTTTGATCTTCTAGTCAACTCTTCAGAACAATCCATGCATTCGCGTACTGACACTCACATCAACACCCAAAGTCAACATTACATCCTTGTCGGGGCCTCATTACGTTTTTGGACAAGGTGACCTGTATGCCCAACACTGTGTCGGTTTTGAGTTGACCATCTACACCTATACCAGCTGTATTAACATTGTGCCTGTACAAGCTATATCACAAAATAGCACTTATTAACGTGGTGACTGCAAATCAGACCTTATCACTGACCTACAAGACACCCCAGGCGTGATGGTCACGAACTGCTTTGTCAGTCTGCACCCAAGGGACAAAGTGGGGAGAGCTTGTTGCTGCCCTACAAGATGCCATCAGGCGTGATAGTCAATGATTGGTTTGTCAGTCTACTGCCGAGGACCAAAGTGGACACAGCTTTTTGCTGCCCTACAAGATGCCACCAGGCATGATGGTCACTGATTGCTTTGTCAGTTGGCAGCCAATGACCAAAGTAGAGACAGCTTGTTGCTGACCTACAAGACACCCCAGGCGTGATGGTCACGAACTGCTTTGTCAGTCTGCAGCCAAGGGCCAAAGTGGAGACAGCTTGTTGCTGCCCTACAAGATGCCATCAGGTGTGATAGTCAATGATTGGTTTGTCAGTCTGCAGCCAAGAACCAAAGTGGAGATACAAACATTTGGTTTGGTTTGGTTTTTAAGGATATCGTCATTGCACACGGGCAACTCCATCAGTGCTCCGATCTCCTCCCTAAGATCACACAAGCAGGATCTCACACAAACATTAAGCAGGTCTAGTGGACTCAAAGAATAATTAACAGTGAAAAAATAAAAGATTAAATTATGATGTTATAAAACCAAAATAAATAAACATACACATGTTCCTTGTTGATATTGATTTTGCAGATGACTTGGCTCTTCTGTCCCATAACCATAATCAGATGCAAGAGAAAATGAAAATTCTCGATGAAAGGTCACAACAAGTGGGCCTGAAAATACACAGGGAAAAGACAAAGATTTTGAGAATAAATGCAAGAAATGATAACTAGGTTGAACTTGAAGAAACACCACTAAAAGATGTAGAATCGTACACATATCTTAGAAGTTATATAGACAAAGTTGGGGGACAGACAGTGATATCAAAATAAGAATACAAAAAGCAAGAGGAGCTTTCATTGCATTGGGAAACATATGGAGAACAAGAGAAATCAAGTCCAACACGAAAATAAGAATCTTCAACTCAAATGTCAAGTCAGTCCTATTGTATGGCTATGAGACATGGAGAACAACAAAAACAACAACCAAAAAGCTACAAACTTTTATAAGCGGGTGCTTGCGTAGAATAGAAGGACTGAAATGGTATGACAAAGTCACAAATGTGGAATTGATGACAAGAACCAGACAAGTGCCAGTGGAACAAGAGTTGAGAAGAAGACGCTGGTGATGGATAGGACACACATTGAGGAGACCTGTTGATAGCATTACAAGGCAGTCCTTGTTCTGGAATCCACAGGGAAAGAGAGGCAGAGGTAGACCAAAAAACATATGGAGAAGAGAACTGGAAACAGAGGTGAAAATGATGAGGAAAACATGGAAAAAACTTGAGCGGATGGCACAGGACAGTAAGACTTGGCATGTGTTTGTTGAAGGCCTATGCTCCTCGGGGAGCTAAATGGTATTGATTGATGTTCCTTGTCTAGTTCACAAAAGAAGGAATATGACTATTGCTCCCTCATGCATGTTGTACAAGATGTGGCCCGCAACTTCAGCATAGAAAATACATTGCTACAGAGACCACCACTGGAAGATCAGGTCAATGTTTTGTACAGGCTTCCTGGAAGGTTGGCCAGATGCAGGGGTTGCTCCATACTCCCTAGGGAGCGAAAAGGAAATTGATGATACAACCTGACATAGTTAGACTTGGAGAACTGATGACATTACCTACACAATAATGGGAAATCTTGGAAGTCATTCAGGTAGAAGTCATAAAAATATGTTATCAGATTACAGGTATTCTTCTTCTTCGATCCTTAGCCGCCGACCGTCAAAGCAGTCAGTGGCCATTACGCCTGGTGGCGTCTTGTAGGGCAACAACAAATTGATTCCACTTTGCTCGGTCGGCGGCCATCCTTCATACAGTGCCCCAACTCTGGTTCATTCTTTGCATCTCAGCCTCCACAGTCCTCTGCCAAGTTGTTTTTGGTAGCCTCTCTTTCGTTTTCCTTCACGGGTCCATAGCATAGCTGTTCTTGTGATGGCATAGGGGTCTCTTCTGAGGACATGGCAAACCCAGCTCCAGCGTCTGCCAGCTATGATGGTGTGCATGTCCTCTTGCTTGCTCCAAGTAAGCAGATCTTGGTTGGTGATGGTATTCGGCCAAAAGATTCTGAGAATTAGATTACAGGTATACCTCAGAGATATTGCGGGTTCGGTTCCAGACCACCGCAATAGAGCGAATTTCGCAATAAAGTGGGTCACACCAATTTTTTTGGCTTCGCAGTGCATATAAAAGCCTAAAATCATGTTTACACTATGTCTATTAAGTGCGCAATAGCGCTAGGTCTAAATAAAAAATGTACTGTAACATTAAAAATACTTAATGCTAAAACAAATGCTAATCTTCATCATCTGAGCCTTCAGCAAATTGTCATCTTTTTGGTGATGAAGAGCCAAAATCTATCGTAAGAAGGCACGTTCTAATAAATAAACATGAATAATTTGAAAAGAAGCACAATATCTGCGAAGCGCAATAAAGCGAGGTATGCCTGTATATGACAGTTGCGTACTTTCTGTGCTTCTCTATGGTGCGGAATGCTGGATAATGACAGAGAAGGAAATGTCGAAATTGTCCTCTTCCACACAATCTGCCTCAGGAAGGTTGTCCACATCTTTTGGCAGAATACCATCACCAAGAACTGCTTACTCAAGAATAACCAAGAAGACATGCACACTCTCATAGCTGGCGGGTGTCGAGGTTCGGCTGACCACATCCTCAGAAGAGACCCCAATGCCATCACAAGAACAGCTATGCTATGACCCCAGAAAGAAAGCGAAAGAGAGGCCAACCGATAACAATTTGGTGCAGAACTGTGGAGGCTGAGATGGGAATGAACCAGAGCTGGAGCATGCACGACGGATGGCTGCCGATTGAGCAAAACGGAAGCAGTCTGCTGCTGCCGTACATGACGTGATGGCCACAGACTGCTTTGACAGTCAGCGGCTATGGATTCAAGAAGATGATGATATGAAAAAAGTTAACCAGGAGGAGATTTACAGATCAATATCACGACTTGAGTACCTGTTTGTTCTATCTCCAAAACAAAGAACATCTTATATTAACAAGTGTACTGAATTCTCATACAGCTTAACAGGGGGTATAATCATAATAAATAACAAGTGACATGGTAGATTTGTTATGCCCCTTTCCATTTGTAGTAAATAACTTATAAACAAGCATTCATCTCAATATGAAAAAAAGGCATTGAGGCATATTGGGAATACCATATTAGGCCCATACTTTCTTGACCATCGACACACTAGGGGTGATGTGGTCAGCATCACGCTGGCCGCCTTAATCTTCCCAGAATTGCTCTGGTACCCAATTCATGAGGCTGGGGTTGACACTTGGATCTGTTTGCGGTCTTAAAAAAATCCTGCCTCAACTGGGGATCCAACCACGGACCACCGAGCTAGGAAGCCAGTGCACTAACCACGGCTCTATGTCTCAATATGCCTCACATGAATCTAAGACAATTAAGTCTTTGGGCAGACATTACATTTTTATATTCTCTAAGTGTGCACAAATTAACTTAATTGTGATGACAAGAATACATGACATGCAAGGACAACTTTTCTCATTTATTTTTACTTTTTTAATTTGGACTATGAACAAAATTACATTTCGTTACTTTTTTTGTTGTTTTTTAAATGCACATTACCTTGACAAACAATTTTCAAGTCAGAATCAAGAACACAAACAAATGTGAAGCAAGTCTATAAAAGTAGGTTGCTAACGATTATAATTCACAGAAAAGTAGAATATATAAGGCAAGAGGATCCTTCACTGTATTAGGAAATGTCTGGAAATCTAAAGATGTCCAAGACAAAAATCAGAATCTTCAACTCAAATGTCGTCAGTCCTATTGTATGGCTCTGAAACATGGAGAACACCTAAAACAACAAACAAGAAGTTAGACTTTCATTAATGATTTAAATGGTGTGACAAGATCACCAATGCAGAACTGCTGACACGAGCAAGACATGCGCCAGTGGAAGAACTGAGAAGACGACGCTGAAGATGGATAGGACACACGCTTAGGAAATCAGCTGATAGTATCTCAGGTCAAAAAAAAAACACATAAGAGAACTGCCAGCAGAACTGAAAGGAATGAGGAAGACATAAAAAGATCTAGCGCAGATAACATGGAATAGGAGGACTTGGTATTAAGTTTGTGGAACCCCTATGCTCCATAGGGAGCCGAAGGAAAATGATAGACAAGCAACATTAATCGTCACTGCGTAACCCAATTTCATGTTTCCAGCAGTAGCCCAAATGATAAAAAATATCTACAAACGTGGGCTCTATATTTTTATTTATTTAATTAAATTATAGCAAGTGGTATTTTACATGTGAGCCATGGGAAATGACTACAACCCACAAAAGCCAGCTCCAAACCTCAGAAATGAGGTATCTGAGGAAGGTGGCTGGAGTAACAAGAAGAGACATGGTCCGCAACCAGACGATACGTCAAGGCCTAAAAACCCAACTCCTGCAGACCCAAGTAGAATAGTCTTAACTAAGATGGTTTGGCCATGTCTGCAGAATGGGAGAAGGTTGGCTACCACGACAAGTATGAGAAACTGAGCCAGGTATCCAGATCAACCAAGGCCAGGAGGAAGACCGCCGATAGGATAGTACGGCGCTCTCTCTTCCAAACCTCTACACCTCACAGTAGAAGAGGAACGACCAAGTAAGGTGTTGTACAAAACATCATGCCTTACAAGATACATTCATCTTAAATTATGTGTAACCAACAGAGGTCTGTAAGGATAAAATGTCCATGTCCTAACAGATACAAAAGTTATTACATACATCCTAGTAGGAAAGCGTTCGACTGGCAGAGAGGTTATGAGCGTATGCCTCTCACAGTCAAGTTACCAGGTTCAAAGCCTGGTAGGTTCATGTTCCAGTCCACCAAGCTGTAAATGGGTATCTGACTCCACTATCAAGTTAGGGATGAATGAAACTGGCCCCCCCCCCCCCCCACCCCACCTCATAAAGCTGAACCTAGTATACTGAAGTCTCTAACACCTTACTCCACAATGGAAGTATCTGCTATAAGACTACCTTAGCTTATATCCTCATTAAGTATTTTTAATACATGAATTCGTGCCTAGTAAATTGTATTCCTCTGGCCTTTATGCCCAAAACACACAACACATATTACAACACAGTTAGTTGTTATTCATCATCACTATTTTCATTTTCGCTACTTACGGACCATGACGCCACCACTGCGTCTGGTCCCCTTGCAGGAGCCTGTGTCATGCTATCTTGTAGCAGTGATTTCTGTAGCTATCAGTTTTACAAGATAACATTGCCAGGCCCAAGCAAAACCTAATATTTGTCATCGTGTATAACATGCCTGAGTGAGAAGTAACCGTGTTTTCTTTCTTTGTCCCTCCCCCTCGAGAATTGCATTGGGCAAGTTTCAGTTATTGTTCAGGCAATAAATCAATATGTTAGAAGTTAAAAATTGTAATTCAAAATACAAGAAGCAAAGCCAGCAACTCACACAGAACATTATAGAAAGCTATTGTCTTTTATTCATTTCATTTCTTACGTGAAATCGCAGATTAAATGGACAACTGTGGTACTATCACAATTAAAAGTAGTACCAATACAATTCACAGTCAATACAAAATAACAGCGTTAATTGTTACTTCGTCTCATACTTGTCCGGTCAACACGTCCGTGAAGTAGTGACCATATGTCCCGTCGATTAGCCTCATGTTCCAACACAATTACCAGGAACAGTGGAATTGATTAAAATGATTCAAATATTACAGCATTGGTGAACATTCGGATTGCCTGGCGAGTCTGTGATTTGACATCAAGGATTCAGTGCCGTCCAAGCACAACGCACGCCAGTTCAAACCAGCCTGTGGCTTATGTAAGGGATGGTAACAAGAAAAATTAGCGGTCCCATGAGAAGTAAGCCGCAAAAGTATTTGCCATGCAGTCAGGCTCAGGCAATTATGTGGAAATAAGTAGGCCACATCAGGAGTAGATAATCCTGGAGTAGCTGGGAAGGCAGCTAGCAATAAAAGCCAGAGATGAAGGGATGATGCTGTAAGACAAGTCTCTGTTCCCTCCATTGATGATTTCATTCCTGGGGCAGGGGAGATGATCTGTGTTGGGCAGAGCTCGTCTGAAGCTTCTCTAATGTCCCGTTGTTCACAGTCCAGTTCTGAAGAAGTCACTACTTTGTACAACGTCACCAGGTAAAGGTCATGTGGTCTTTGTCAAAATTTGAACCCTTCTTGGGGAATCTGAGCATTCGGGTCAAACTGGTATCCCTCCTGGGACGCCTGGGGCAAAAGTGAATCCTCATCAGCCTGAAATAATTAGACAACCATTACTAAGGGTGGAAGGCATAATGGTTATGGTTGTGGTAATACGCCAAATGAGATCAAGTTCAACCACATGAACCATCACAACGGCATATGCTGTTTACCAATTAAGATGAAACATTTATCAATTGTAGTTCATTTAATGCGAGTTATTTACTGTTGTTATTTCTTTGCGCTGCAGAAATAAACTGATAGCATTACAAGATGGTCCTTGTTCTGGAATCCTCAATTCAAGAAAACAACGATGAGACCCAAAAACTGGAGAAGGCTAACTAGAGACAGACTTCAACGATATACAGAAGAGATTTTGGACCATCTTTTTCAGCTCTACCCATGAGATACCCACCATCTCTTCTCTTCCCCGGTCAAAGGCATGTCTATTTTACATTGGCTGGCTGTGCCTTGAGGTTATATCCAACTTCATTTTCTTGCTTTAACTCTTAGTATACGGCTGGCCTTTTAGAAAGGCCGAAGATCGATCTCCGTTTTACGGCCGGCCTTTCTAAGAGGCCGAAGACGGTTTAGACGGTTTCCGTCTCAATAGCGAAAGATTTAACATTATTTACATACTTTTCTTCCCATAAAAGAGTTCTAATGCCATTTCTGGTACACCTCATGTTTGAAAATATTGGAATACTCAAATTTGTGTGAAATATTGATCGATTTTGATTAAATTTAGTAGGATTCATTAGTCCAAAAAAAAAAATTATACCATAAAATTTCAAATTATTATAAAAACTTTATTTGTGCTCAGAAACAACTGCAACTTTCCGACATTATGTGAAAATGGATGTAGTTTAAAATAAAAGTAGTTTTAGGGGTTGAAGTTTACCAGAATTAATTACACATATTGATAAGTACAATTTGATTTTAAATTCTTTAAATTTTTCTGAACTCATTACTGTATATGGTGAATGCATATTTAAAACCACTGAACAATTTAGTTGTGCATGATATAGGGGTTTCATTTCTTCACATTTTGATATATAACACTTTATGTTATCTTTATAAATAAATTATTTAATGGAAAATCTGTAAAGGTAGTCATGTCTAAAAATGTACTCTCTGAAATTAGCTCGTAAAAACATGGTTTTTGAGCTCGTATACTAAGAGTTAATCTGTAGTGTTTGTTTTCTGGTTTGAATCCATATGTCTGTTTTTATTACCCTGGCCAAAATGATATCATTTTTTGTGTGCTTTGAAAACTCAAGCCTTACAGACAAGTATAGTTGGAATGCATGAATGATTGACATATGCTGCAGAATTCAAATTTAAAATCATATAAAACAGATGATGCAGAATTCAAATTCAAAATCATGTACAGAACTGAGGACATTGATAATTTGAAGACAAGCAAATCTGTAAATGATTTTTAAAAAATGAAACCAGAACTTAAGATGTCAAAATATTTACAGGTGCTGTACAATAGTTCAGAAAAAAAAAAAAACAGGCCAGCATTGATTCTGCTGCCATGATAATTTTACCATTTTCTTAACAATTGAAACAAGCTACATCTGGAAATAGTAAGTGAATTGTCCTATCACTACCAAAAACAAACCCACCAAACAAAAAAAAAAGCATTTACATATTTCACAAAACATCCTACTCTATTTCAAAGGTCTAGATGAAGTGTATGATGTATAGTGATGCTTGCAGAAAATATGGTCAACCAGGAGCAAGGGATCTAGATCTCCAGGACGACCCAGAGTTTGCTGGTAAGACAACATTAGACAATCCCTGAAGAACTGAGGACTAGATTGGAACCAGGCCAGGAGGAATACAGCTGAAAGGATAGTATAGTGTTCTCTCTGGCAAACCTCTACACCCCAGGTTAGAAGACAAGGTAAAAAAGATGTTAGTAGAAATGTTCCCTAGAATCAGCTCATCATATCGAGGCAATAGCACTATACAGTTCCCAGACATCTCAAAATATGACTACCACTTCCTCAAGCAAGCCAGAAGAGGCAATTAATACGAGGTTTTGTATGGGTCTAGCAACCTCATAGCATAACTGAAAAGGGACCATATACGACGGTGGCTACATATTCCCCCATGCTACAGTTTCTGCACCAATTAATTTCTCTATTCTTTCATTCTCCTCAGAGATACCTGGAAATTATGTAAAGCACAATCTTCTTTTGGCAAAATAAAAGTGAAGACATTCAGTGATACTTTACAAAGTACCTAAAGACACAAATACAATAAATGAGAGGAAAAACAAATAACGCACAAACCTCTGCAAACACCGGGGTTTGAATACTTTCACATTTTTTGCTGGAACCCCCCGGGCAAAGAGAAATATAGGGAGGATAAGAAAAAAAAAACAGGGAGAAGAGAACTGGAGACAGAAATGAACATGGATGGCACAAGACAAAAGGGTTGTTGCAGGCCTATGCTCCATGGGGGAGTAGAGTGGTAATGAATGAATGAATACAAACCTCGTCATTGAAGTAAGTGTCAATAATTTCATATGACAGCTTGTAGATTTCTTCATTTTCATGATTCTGAAGACCCTCAATTTTGTCCAGACCTGGGAAATAACAACACACAACCACACTTTAACAACCGATTCAAGACAATTAACCAATGTGGTCTATGAAACTTCACTAAATTAAATGGTAATCGGATAAAAGAATCATCTTAACCCTTTACAGTTCACGGCTCTGCTAACAATTCAACTCCGAACAACCAACGAAGGGAGATAACTCTTTTTCTTAACTACTTCTTTTGTTTAAACAAATTATTTATACATTATCCTGTCAAGATAACACAAAAACAAAGTTATTTGTAAAGTAAAATTGACATAATTTAATACCTGTATATTTTAATCATCAATCAATACCCTTTAGCTCCCCAAGGAGCATAGGCCTTCAACAAACACATGCCAAGTCTTCCTGTCCTGTGCCATCCGCTCAAGTTCTTTCCATATTTTCCTCATCATTTTCACCTCTGTATCCAGTTCTCTTCTCCATGTGTTTTTTGGTCTACCTCTGCCTCTCTTTCCCTGTGGATTCCAGAACAAGGACTGCCTAGTAATGCTATCAACAGGTTTTCTCAATGTGTGTCCTATCCATCGCCAGCATCTTCTTCTCAACTCTTGTTCCACTGGCACTTGTCTGGTTCTTGTCATCAATTCCACATTTATGACTTTGTCATACCATTTCAGTCCTTCTATTCTACGCAAGCACCCATTTATAAAAGTCCGTAGCTTTTTGGTTGTTGTTTTTGTTGTTCTCCATGTCTCAGAGCCATACAATAGGACTGACTTCACATTTGAGTTAAAGATTCTTATTTTCATGTTGGACTTGATTTATTCTCCATATGTTTCCCAATGCAATGAAAGCTCCTCTTGCTTTTTGTATTCTTATTTTGATATCACTGTCTGCCCCTCCAACTTTGTCTATATTACTACCAAGATATGTGTACAATTCTACATCTTTTAGTGGTGTTTTTTCAAGTTCAACCTTGTTATATTTCTTGCATTTATTCTCATAATCTTTGTCTTTTCCCTCTGTAGTTTCAGGCCCACTTGTGACCTCTCATCGAGAATTTTCATTTTCTCTTGCATCTGATTATGGTTATGAGACAGAAGAGCCAAGTCCTCTGCAAAGTCCAGATCATCAAGCTGTTTAGTCAGATTCCACTGGATTCCATTTCTGCTGTGTGATGTCAAAGTTTTCATAACCCAATCTATTGCTAGTAAGAAAAGAAATGGAAACAAGAGGCATCCCTGTCTCAGTCCCGTTCTAATCCTACACGGTTCTGTAAGTATATTTTAATGCCAAGTTTAAATGTTTTAACAATTTTTAAAAATGTCGAAACCAAAAAATGTACTTTATCTTTATGATAGTCTTGTGCTGGAAAACATACTTTACACTGTTTACAGTTTTTTTTCTCATGAAATTGTGAATATCAGACACATTTACACTAATGTCGATAACAATAAAATCTCTCTATAACTCTACAATTGTCTGTTCTTTCTTAATTTGTATAGCACTGAACAGGTTTTTTTTTTTCTGCTCAAGATTCTGATGGTTCACGCTTGTTAGATGTTTTGGTTTTGATTTCGCTCACACTGAAATAACATAACCAGCCCTTTTCAGATCTGTTGATTTATTCATAAGTCCATCTTCTGGTATTAAAAATAAATTATATGCTGCTGCTTCATTAAACACATTACGTTTAGGCTGCGGGAGCTCATACACCAGGAATAATTCCATACAAGTATATGTGCTTCTCCACTGTCAAGAATTTTGCTAGTTCCTGCACAGATTTTACCATTTTCACTATCGTCGATAACTTGGTCATAGGTTACATCAAAGCAGGTTTAATCATTTTCGCTATCGGAATAACACAGAAATGTAAATCTAATCCTTCAAAGATCATTTAAAACAGAGAAGGCCACTCTCCAAACCTCCGATGTCTTGCGGGCAGTGTTAGGATGTGCAAGAACATGGACAGGAAGACTCCACAACTTCCCCACTGAAGACACGCCCACGGCGACCATTGCCTCAATTGGCTGTGTGTGGTGTACCCGGAAACGGGGCCTCCCAGTACTGAGGCACAGTTAAGTCCCCGATGTCACTTATCGGTGCAGAGTTGAGAGAGATGGCTGAGCATCACAATCCCCCCTGTGTTGCAGCATGATGAGAACCCAGCATTGCACACTGAGCTTGGGGGGATCACTTGGGCACCAGACTTAATACTGGCTCTTGACTGGATGGCCGCATGCAGGAGATTTCTACAATGGAGCGTTGGCAGGTGGTGGGTATCTGGAAGTGGCTCTGTGCAGGACGTGAGGATTCCTTGGGAGAGCCCAGAACCAGAGCACAGCATTGTGCAAGCTCTGCATAGTTGGAGAGCCCCCTGGATGACGGGGAATGCACAGTGTGCTACCCCACCTATCCCCAACTGCTAACTTAGAACCAGAAGTGGGGTCCTCTGTATGCGTGCCAGGCCAGGATAAAATGCCTGGGAAAGAGACTGGAGCTCAGAACTCCCTAACTCAAAGTTGCAGGATGGCAGAAAAGCCATGGGAAAGACAGGGCTATTTTGAATATAATGCAACCATATTTTCACCTACGAGCTCGGACGCCGCCTCGGTAAACAAGGTCCGCGCAGAGCAGTGACACCCCCAGGCTGCTTGCGAATAGTCTACTACTGGGAACATAAACAGATTAGGGATGAGCCCACTCTCCCGTTGAACAGGTGCTAAAGTCGTAGATACTGGGCCAGAAGGAGCACCGAAAACCACAGTATCACGCAACTCGCTTTTTTTTTTTTTTCTATGGAGAGTACACCGTCAAATAAATCTCGTACTGGTGCTCGCCCTGTGGAGCTCCACCAGGCAGGTGCAGTGCCGGGCTCTGAGCCTCGACAGCGCCCACCCTCAGCTACTGGAGGACCCTCTAGACCGTCTTGTGGAGTCAGCAGACGGCGGAGGAGAACTACCGACCGAAACAAAACAGAAAAAGAGAAACCCAGAGTGCCACTTGTCATGATGCACTGGAATGCAGAGGGAGTGAACAGCAAGCAGGCTGGATACAGCAAAAAGACAGAGCTGGAAAACATCTTGTATGAGAAGCAAGTCAGTGTTTGCTGTATCCAAGAGACTCACTTGAAAGCAGATCAAACCTTTAAAATAAGGGGATATCAATGCTTCAGATCCGACAGAAAAGATAGACGAAAAGGAGGAGTACTTACTCTTGTAAGGAATAACATTCCTGCACACGAAAGGAAAACCTTCATGGATGGAGCAGAATATCAGCTGTTGCAGATAAAGGTAGACAAGATGGAAATAGAACTCCTGAACTATTACTGTCCGAACAACAAACCCCTGAGTCTCAGCTCTATACAGGTACCAGCCACCAACTTTATAGCAGTTGGAGACTTTAATAGCCACTCCCAGAGCTGGGGCTATAACCATCTGGATCACAGAGGTGAAGAGGTTGAAACTTGGCAAGATGATCACTCCCTAATCCTAGTCAATAATGCCACAGATACTCCTACCTTCTACTCCAGAGGATGGCACACAACTTCAACACCAGATCTTGCCTTCTCCACACCAGATATAGCTGGATCTATTAGTAGAGAAGTAGGAGACCAACTAGGGGGAAGCGACCATCGCCCAATATTTCTTACTGTCCAGAGTGCAACTCTCAGTACAGGCCCAGCCATTACAAAAAAGCCAACTGGGGTTTATTCAGGCATCAGGTGAACACGCTGCTGTCTACCCTCAAGGTACAGAACAGAGACATTAATGAAGTGGTAAAAGACTTCAACAGATGCATACTACAAGCTGCAAAAGAAACCATTCCCAAAGGATGCCGGCATAACTACATACCATACTGGTCCAGCACACTCCAAGAACGTCAGGAAGCTATGGACAGGGCTAGAAAGGACGCAGAGTCTCAGCCTTCACTTGAAACTCACAACAAATGGAAAAAGGCTGTAGCAGAGTTTCAGAGAACAAAGCTAGAAGAAAAACGGAAAAGCTGGAGAACTAAAACGGCATCGCTGAACCTTGAGAAAGACGGCAGGAAACTTTGGAGATTAGTCAAGTCTCTAAATGAAGAGCGTTCCTCACCTAGGCAGACTATCACATTGGATGAAGGTGGCAAACTTTTCAGAGGAAAACAAGCTGCAGACTTGTTTGCTAGAAGATACAGTTCAGAAAGCAACTTACCCATTAACATAGATCATCAGAGAGAGATAAGAAAAGAAATACTGGCAACCATGGGACAGACAGACACTCCTGCCCCAATGAGGGAACCCATCACACTAGGAGAACTACAGAAGGCTATTTCCAAGCTTAAGTTTCAAAAGTCACCCGGCCCAGACAAAATCAGCAACGAAATGCTAGTAAATCTGAGCTCAGCAGCAAAGACAAAACTGCTTGAGATATTCAACCACAGCTGGTTGAAAGGAACGGTACCCCAAGTATGGAGAGAAGCCATCACAATACCCATACTAAAGAAAGGGAAATGTAAGACCGAGGCTGCAAGTTACCGGCCAATCAGTCTCACAAGCTGTGTTGGGAAGACTATGGAGCGAATAGTCAACCACAGATTGAAATGGTATTTAGAGTCTGAGCAGATCCTGGTGCCGGAACAAGCTGGATTTAGAGAATGCTACAGTATAGAAGACCAAGTTACTTACTTGTCTCAAGCAATAGAAGATGCCTTCCAGGAGAAGAAAAAGGTCCTAACGATCTGGGTCGACTTCAAGCAGGCCTTTGACAAGGTGTGGAAAGATGGCCTCATTGCAAAACTTAGGAGAAGTGGAATCCAAGGCAACATGATGAAATGGATCCAGTCATACTTGCATAACAGGAGAACTAGAGTCACTCTTGACGGTCTGCAGAGCAGAAAAGTGTTGCTCCATCAGGGGGTACCTCAAGGAGGAGTAATTTCCCCAACACTCTTCCTTGTTTACATCAATGACCTGGTGAAAGATCTCCCTGCAGGAGTTAAAGCTGCCTTATATGCAGATGACCTAGTACTCTGGTGCGCTGATGAAAATGTCACCACAGCAAATTATAGAATGCAGCGGGCAGCAGACATGCTAGTGTCATGGGCAGAGAAATGGCTTATCACAATAAACACAGACAAAACCTCCACAACACTGTTCTCCCTCGCCCCCAAGGACAAATCAGCTAACATACACCTAGGGACAACCGTGATCAAGGAAGAAAGCTACCCCACCTATCTTGGGGTGACATTTGACCAAAGGCTTACATGGAATAAGCATATTGAAAATGCAGAAGGAAAGGCCCGAAGATGACTAGGCATACTCAGAAAATTAGCAGGTACCAACTGGGGAGCAAATGAACGAAATCTAAAGAAGATTTATAATGGAGTAATAAGACCACACTTAGAGTTTAGCTCAGCAGCATGGTCATCAGCTGCTAACTCACATCTGCAGTCTTTGGACAAGGTGCAAAATCAAGCTCTCAGGCTCATTACAGGAGCCATGAAAACTACACCAATAACAGAGATGCAGAAGGTTGCTGGATTACAGACATTGTCCCATAGAAGAGACACAAAAACCATGATCCAGATGGAAAAGTACAACAGTATGCCAATGCACCCAATGAAGGCAAGACTAGATGATCTGGCATTAGGACGTCTAAAGCGTAGCAGCTTTGTGCATCGGGGGAAAAGACTTATAAGACAGCATCAAGAAGACCTATCCATGAAGACAACACCACTGAAGCCCACCCTATACCCTGTACCATGGGAGCAGGCCAGCAGTGCCCTCCAAATTAATACATCAATCAGTGGTCTCACAAGTGGATGTGAGTATAATGATCTGCAAAAACGAACTGCTACATTGAGTATGATCCAAGAAAGCTATCCCGATCAATCATGGATACATGCCTATACAGATGGATCAGCAACTAATGCTGTTTGGAATGGAGGTCCGGTATCTTTATCTCATATCCTGACAACCACTATGAGACTAGGCACATTCCCACTGGTAAATTCTGTTCCAACTATACAGCTGAGGTTCAAGCTCTAGAGCAAGCTGCAAATATGATTTATAACACCAACTCTGACTGCCACCAGGTAGTCATCCTCACAGATGCACTGTCTGTCCTGCAAGCTCTCAAGGGTGGTAAACTCCCGCATCTGAGAAATGAACTAAACAAGGTAGCTGCCAAAAAGAGAACCATACTTCAGTGGGTACCATCTCATTGTGGTGTACCCGGAAATGAAAAGGCAGATAAACTTGCAAAAAAGGGAGGAGAATGTGAACAAGAAGATAATGAAGTCACATACTTTGAGAAAAAGAGAGCTATCCAGACTATCAGAAGAGAACAGAACCAACCCAAAGACGACTATCACACTCTTGACCGGCAGGGACAGATAACTATTTTTCGACTCAGGACAGGGCATAACAAACTGAATAAACACATGCACAAGCTACGATTGTCTGCTTCACCACTGTGCACATGTGGATTAAACGAACAAACTGCTGAGCATGTTCTACAGGACTGTCCTCTGTATGACCAGTTAAGAAAGATATACTGGCCCAATGACTCAACACTAAACTCAAAGCTATATGGAGTTAAAGAGGAACTTCAAACAACAGTCGAATTCATCATGAGAACTCGTCTGACGGTGTAATCATCAAAGATGCGATCGCAAGAAGAAGAAGAAGAAGATCATTTAAAATCTCTTCCATGGCTTGAAGTACCATTTTTACAAACTGTAACTTTAAAAAAATCATCAACTCAGCTTAGAAAAATGCAACTGATATCAAAATAAACTTTGAAATGGCCTCTTTTAACCGGAAACTTGCAAAATCGCGTACGCGCGAGACTTCCGTGGTCGTTTAGCAATGAAACAAGCAACCTGTTATCGGGCGCTTCTGGCGAATCAGCAGGTACAATAAAAGATCAAATGTGGGTGATTCTTGGCAAATTGGACTGGAGAGGGTTAATCAATATCTCTGCATCTACTTCTACCACTATCTTTACTACATATTGACTACAAAACAGCAATAGCCCAGTAGTCCTAGTCAAAGAACAACTTCCCTTTGGCAGTATCTGCTATGGAACTACCTATTAAAGTATTAACCATCTCACTTCATGTCTATGTGTACGAGTCTCTCAATGTCAACGGGAAACGATGCTTCTTTGCTTGTGGATCTTCACTGTTACAACCCACTTCACCGGCCCCCTTGACCTGCCCAGCAGAGATACGTGAAAAGGTCCATACAACTGAAAATAGTGAACACATGTTGGGAAACAGAAGTCGAGTTCTTACCGCCACACTCCTCGATGATCTGGCAAATCTGGTCCACATCATCGCCGGCCATCTTGAGGATGTTGTTGATGCCATCGAGGACGACATTCACCACCTGGGCATCCTTCACAGACAGAAGATTGCAGAAAGGGGGAAGCACTCCCATCTCAACCACATAAGCCACCTGCTCCTTCTTGCCGCTGATGGTAAGGTTACTGATTGCCCAAGCAGCCTCTTTCTGAGTCTGGAAGTCTCCCTATAAATCAGATTATAAGACAGAATAACATTATCATGTGAGCATACTAAGACAGTTCTACGAATGAATTAAAAATTTAAAATGTACACAAACAGCATTATGACCTAAATACATATTTTCAAAATGGAAAAACATCCATTTGGATGTTAAGTTTTAAACTTATCTGGGAGAGAGTTAGCTTCCGTTTCCGATTTTTTTTTAGTAATGGATGTATTCGCGTTTATTTTCTGTGAATTTTTTAAATTGAAATGAATCGGCATCGAACACGCGGCCATTTTCACTCTAATTTTATTGGATTCTGATGCCATGCGGTGGGGATGAGATTTTTGTCTTTATAAGCGCTGATATCAGATCTCAGAATATGTTTGATGGCCGAGATGGAAATGAAAGTAGAATGGCATTGCTAGTATGTATAATTTTAGGGGTTAGGATTAGGTTTATCGGAAAGGTTTAGGGTTACGGCCGAATGTCACTGCTGACGAGGGCGTTTGTTGCTTTGCTACTGATGATGGGTGTAACGAAAAGATCGTCATTTGATTTGTATTGGTCTATTGGTCAAATGACTTTCATTGAGATGCAAGGGATATGGACTCTTCGTTTGTTGGTTATTTTTTTAAAATTCTCGTATTTTTTATTTCCTCTCTTCCTATCACATCTAACATGTACACAAACAAATTTTATATCATCAGATTCATCATTCATTTATTTATAAAAATTCCAAAAATGATAGCAATTGACCAAGAAACACAAAAACTATAGACATTACAAGTCACCCACTATAAAAACGGGGCGTTGTGAAAAAGAATGCAGCTGCACTGTTTTGGGAAAAGAATGCAGCGTGCTAAAGAATGTGTGATTCCTGTATACAAACACTATGATCCTTGTTGGTGCTACGGGGTTTGTGTATTGTGCTGAGATCCTCCTTATGGGATCTAAAGGAGGAGACTGGAGCACTTATGGAGTTGTCCGTGTGTAATCAAGATGGTTCTTAAAACCAAACCAAACCAATTTCTTAAAAAACACTTTCATCTGTTCATTTAGACATTTAAATTTCTTTTTGTTTCCCAGCTCTGTTGTGTGAGTAGTTGGTTCAGACAAATATTAGTAAGCTGTATATTTGTGTTCTGACAAAATTGCATGTTTAATACCTATGTGTTTCTCTTTTTCAAACTGTGTGCCTCAACATAATAACGGCGAGCCTAATGTCGTTTCCTGAGGGTCTCTGAATAGACAAAGAACCGCAGCCTCAGGCATGGCGTACCAGGCAACGAATGTGAGGTTTCACATGGGGCTGGCAATGTCATCCTGTAAAACAAATTGTAACTGCCTTGTCCAGGCCTCCTGAGAGATTAGCTGAAGTGGTAGCTCCATGCTCAGTAAAGACGTAAAAGAAGATGATGATGATGATAAGTGGCAGCCAATAAAAAAAGAAGTAAAGGAAAATACTGTAGAGTGGAATGAATAAACTTTTTTTTTAACGGTTTGAGAATGGCACTTACGAACCATCTAATATTATTCATACCCATTTTATCTTTGTTACAATATCCACTCATCCTAAAATGCACTTTAAGTATTAATTTAGAAGAAAGCAACATTATAACAGTAAAGTAACAACATACGTCTTCTTCTTCTTTGATCCATAACCACCAACCGTCAAAGCAGTCAGCGGCCATCACGCCTGGTGGCGTCTTGTAGGGCAGCAACAAATTGATTCCACTTTGCTCGGTCAGCGGCCATCCTTCGCACAGTGCCCCAACCGTGGTTCATTCTTTGCATCTCAGCTTCCACAGTTCTCCGCCAAGCTGTTTCCGGTCGGCCTCTCTCTCGCCCCCCCTCGGGGGTCCATAGCACAGCTGCTCCCGCAACGGCATCAGGGTCCCTTCTGAGGACGTGGCCAACCCAACTCCAGCGTCTGCCAGCTATGATGGTGTGCATGTCCTCCTGGTTACTCCGATTAAGTAGTTCTTGGTTGCTGATGGTGTTTGGCCAAAAGATTTGGAGAATTTTCCTTAGGCAGATTGTGTGGAAGGAGGACAGCCTCGACATCTCCCTCTCTTCATTCATAACCCTCCACTCCCAAAGGAGCATAGGCCTTCAACAAACACATGCCAAGTCCTCCTGTCACGTGCCATCATCTCAAGTTCTTTCCATGTTCTCCTCATCATTTTCACCTCTGTTTCCAACTCTCTTCTCCATGTACTTCTTGGTCTTCCTCTGCCTCTCTTGCCCTGCGGGTTCCAGAACAAGGACTGCCTTGTAATGCTATCAACAGGTTTCCTCAGTGTGTGTCCTATCCATCGCCATCGTCTTCTTCTCATCTCTTGTTCCACTGGCACTTGTCTAGTTCTTGTCATCAGTTCTACGTTGGTAACCTTGTCATACCATTTTAATCCCTCTATTCTACGCAAGCACCCATTTATGAAAGTCTGTAGCTTTTTGGTTGTTGTCTTTGTTGTTCTCCATGTCTCAGAGCCATACAATAGGACTGACTTCACATTTGAGTTGAAGATTCTTATTTTCGTTTTGGATCCTATTTCTCTTGATCTCCATATATTTCCCAATGCAATGAAAGCTCCTCTTGCCTTTTGTATTCTTATTTTGATATCGCTGTCTGTCCCTCCAACTTTGTCTATATTACTGCCAAGATACGTATATGATTCTACATCTTGTATTGGTGTTTCTTCAAGTTCAACCCTATTATCATTACCTGCATTTATTCTCATTATTTTTGTCTTTTCCCTGTGTATTTTCAGACCCAATTGCTGTGACCTCTCATCGAGTGTTTTCTATTTGTCCTGCATCTGATTACGGTTATGGGACAGAAGAGCCAAGTCATCAGCAAAATCCAGATCATCCAACTGCTTAGTCAGAGTCCACTGGATTCCATTTCTGTTGTGTGTTGTCGATGATCTCATAACCCAATCTATTGCCAGCAAGAAAAGAAATGGAGACAAGAGGCATCCCTGTCGCACTCCTGTTCTTATCCCAAATGGTTCTGTAAGCTGTCCTTCATGAAGAACTCTGCATGTCATGTCTTCATATGTTTTCTTTATTAAATTAATAATCTTCAGGGGAACTCCATAATGCCTCATCAATTTCCAAAGTGATTCTCTGTCTACACTGTCAAATGCCTTTTCATAGTCCACAAATCCGATGTATAGTGGTGAATTCCATTCCAGACTTTGTTCAACTATTATTCTCAAAGTGGCTATCTGGTCTGTACATGATCTGTTTTGTCGAAAACCTGCTTGTTCATCTCTCAATTTCTTGTCTATCGACTCTTTTAATCTCTCAAGGATAATCCTGTTTAATACTTTTCCTGGCACTGATAGTAACATTATTCCTCTATAATTTGTGCACTCTTGTAAATTTCCCTTCTTAGGCAACTTAACCAGATATCCTTCCTTCCATTCTGCTGGTATCTCTTCCTTTTCCCAGACTTTACCAAGTAATTTATATAACATCTCTGTAGCCGTGTCGATATCTGCTTTGATGGCCTCTGCTGGAATGCCATCAGGTCCAGACGCTTTTTCATCTCTTAGAAGCTTTATGGCTTTCTTTATTTCTTCCTTCGTTGGTCTTTCACCGTTAATTTGTAGCTCTTCTTCTGCTGGCTGGATGTCCAGCGGGTTTTGTGGAGCTGGTCTATTGAGAAGGTCCCCAAAATATTCTGTCCACCTCTTCATTTGCTCTTGTATATTGCTGAGCAGTTTCCCATTCTTATCTTTTATGAGACAACTTGTTTGCTTGTATTTCCCTGTTAACTTCTTTGTGCTGCTATACAGTTCTCTCATATTTCCTTTGGCTGCAGCATCTTCTGCCTCTCTTGCCAACTCCTCAATATACTTCCTCTTGTCTCTTTTGATACTTCTTTTTACTTCTTTGTTTGCTTCTGTGTACACTTCTTGAGCCTTGGCTTTGGAACTTCTGGTTTTGCTTGTGTTTAACTCTGCTTTCTTGTTTTTCCTGTCTTTTATCTTATTGATGGTTTCTGTTGTTATCCATGCTTTTTGTTGTCTTTCCCTTTTCCCCAGTATTTCTTCACATGTCTCCTTCCATACCGTTTTGACCTGCTGCCAATAGTCTTCTGTATTCTCTACATCTTCCAGCTGTTGTAGCACTTGGAATTTGTTGGATACTGTGACCGCAAATTTGTCTCTTGTTTCTTGATTTCTTAGCTGTCCTACATTAAACTGTTGTCTATAATTTTGCATTGTTGCATATCTCTTGAGTTTCATTTTTACTTTGGCTATCAGAAGATGGTGATCTGATGCCACATCTGCTCCTCTATATACCTTTACATCCTGCAATGATGATCTAAACTTCTTCTTTATGCATATATGATCTGATTTTCTGTTCTATGGTCTGGTGATATCCATGTTGCCTTGTGTATTCTCTTATGTGGAAACATGCTTCCTCCTATAGCCAGTTGATTTGAAGCACAGAAGTTTGCGAATAGTTCTCCATTTTCATTCATTACTCCTAGCCCATGTTTTCCCATGACTTCTTCAAATCCGGTGTTGACTGTACCTATCTTTGCATTCATGTCACCCATCAAAATTGTGATGTCTCTTCTTTTTACTTTATCCATAATTTCCTGTAGTTTAGTATAAAATGCTTCTTTCACAGACTCTTCTTTGTCATTAGTTGGTGCATAACATTGGATGACATTTACATGAATTTTCTTTTTAGCTGTTTTGAAAGTAGCTGTTATTATTCTGGGTCCAACAGCTTCCCATTCAATGAGTGCTTTCTGTGCTTCTTTAGATAACATAAGAGCTACCCCTTCACTGTGGTGTGAAGTTTCGTCTTCATGTCCTGAGGACAGCACCAATTCACCTGTGATGAGTTTCTTCCTGTCTACCCCCTTCCACTTTGTTTCACACATTCCCAGAACCTCGATTTTGTATTCCCTCATTTCTGCTGCTACTTGCGCCACTTTCCCTTGTTCGTTTAATGTCCGAACATTCCAGGTGCCAAATCTGGAAGTTCTCCTAGAAGAAAGAAGGTTAGTCAGCAACACAGACTCCTTTCGGCTTTCTCTGTGTTGCATCATACGCCTCCCCGCGAGAGGACCTTCCCCTGTCTTGGATGGCTGTGTTTTATTTCCTTTATTTGACTTGTCCATATTTGTTGAAGTTTTTTGTGGTTTAAATTTTTTTTTTTACAGGATGGGGTAACCGGCCCCATGCCCAACCCTCCTTAGTCGCCTTCTACGACATGCCTGGCAGGGGACAGTGTTACTATTCTTTGCTCCCCTTTCGGGCCCCGGTGACACACGGGTGATCTCCCTCTCTGCCACTCTCCAACACTCCGCACCACAGAAAGCACACAGCTCTCATACAGTCTTAATTTGGTGTTAACAACATACGCCACATGGTAGAAATGAGAGGCGGTACTGATTAAACCTTAAAAATATACCACAAGCAATCCCAGGTAACAGGATTCCCGAGTGACTAAATGTTTTATAGTGGTGCCTGGACTTTTCAACAATATTACAGGACTATCCTTTTTTCCTTTAAGTAGGATGATTAAAATTTACTGCTTATAATTTCATCACAAAAACTGTGACTTTAACTATGGTCTTTTATTTTATAATTATAGATGACCATGCTTCAAATGGATCTGAAAACACTGCTCTGCTTAATGGTGAATTTTTAAAAATCATGTGACTGGCTGAAACAGTGTGTGAAAGAAATCTGCAACGGACGGCACTTGTTGTCCTGAATTTTGGAGGTGGATCTGAGATTTTAAGAAGTGCAACTTACTCTGTTGAGATGCATGGATGATAAGTGCAACTTACTCTTTTGAGATGGATGACAAGTGCAACTTACTCTGTTGAGATGAATGACAAGTGCAACTTACTCTGATGAGATGGTGAATAGTATGTGCAACTTATTCTGTTGAGATGTATAGATAATGAAAGCAACTTACTGTGTTGAGATGAATGGATAATAAAAGCAACTTACTCTGTTGAGATGATGGATAATAAGAGGAATAAGACCAGCATCAATGACAGCTTGAACCTGGGCCTGGTTGCCTGCCGTGATGTTAGAGAGAAACCACACTGCCTCCTGCAAGAATACAATTGGAAGCAACCTTATTTTAAAAACAACTGTTCTTAAATTTGCAATAAAAAGATTGTTAGTCATGAGTTATTAAAGAATCTGCTGTTAAATTTACAATAAAAAGATTGTTAGTTGTGTGAGTTATTAAAGAATCTGCTGTTAAATTTACAATCAACAGATTGTTAGTCGTGTGAGTTACTAAAGAATCTGCTCTAAAATTTACAATAAAAAGATTGTTAGTCGTGAGTTATTAAAGAATCTGCTCTTAAATTTACAATAAAAAGATTGTTAGTCGTGCGAGTTATTAAAGAATCTGGACTTAAAATTTACAATAAAAAGATTGTTAGTTGTGTGAGTTATTAAAAAATCTGCTGTTAAATTTACAATCAACAGATTGTTAGTCGTGTGAGTTATTAAAGAATCTGCTCTAAAATTTACAATAAAAAGATTGTTAGTTGTGCGAGTTATTAAAGAATCTGCTCTTAAATTTACAATAAAAAGAATGTGTACGTCCTGAATACAGGAATAGTGATGCTATTCTCAGGACATGAGACACACCATAACTGTTTGCCATAATTTTCTAATGGGTTTTCCGTCAAGTACCATGCGTGATGGTTTAAGTGATGTCTCTCCACAACTTCCTGTCTACAGTACTACTGAACAATTCTGTTGTTGACTTCTGTCCATGTCATGATGTCAAACTGTCCAGGATCTTCGCTTTGTCATCCTCTATCTCTTTATTCCTTCAATCTTTCCTGTTGTCACAATATACTCCAGCTTCCTTCTTCTCATTACACGCCCAAAGAACGTGGATTGCTTCCTTCTAACCTGATGAATAAGCTTCCTTTGCACATTGGCCTCTTCATTACTCTCTTTAGCTGTCCATGGTATTGTTAATATTCTTCTATAAAACCACATCTCTCTAGTGCTTTTCCTGCTAGTTTACTAATTGTCCATGACACACTTCCGTAACATAACACTGAAGAACTCTCTTGCTTACTTCCATTGACAAAGAATTGTTGCATAAAATACTTTTCATTTCATAGAATGCAGCTTTTGCCTGAGCTACTCTTCATTTCTGAGACGCATCTTCCATCTCATGTTGTTAACGTTACTCGATGGGGTGCTTTGCTAGTAATGTAATAATGTCATGGCAGCAATATACTTCAGTTACAACTGTTTGATTCACAAAAATGACAGCTCTTTCATCCATCATCATTATTACTCTTCAGTTCCCCCAGGAGCATGGGCCATCACCAAATTCATGCCGAGTCCTCCTGTGCTGTGCCATCAGCTCACGGTCTTTATCTTGTTATTCTTTATTATTTGTCCATATGCTTTTTAATCTACTTCTTACCATGGGGATTCCAGAATAAGGCCTGCTTTGCAATGCTATCAGCAGGTTGCCTCAATGTACGTCCTTTCCATCGCCAACACCTTATCTCTTGTTCCGCTAGCACTTGTCTGGCGAACTTACAATTTTATTACTATTTCATATATGAAACATACTTCTTCTTCTTCGTTCGTCCTGAAAAGGACAGTGGTTGCGTTGTGTCTGTTTACGCCTAAGCTGTGATATCTGCACCTTTCGGTCGACGCATCCGACTTCTGCACGGCATTTTTTAGGACCGGGTTTGCCTTCCCATTGCGATCCACACTCGCTCAGCCAGACTGCACTGCTGCAGACTGTTTCCAGGACCACCACGTGGAGGTGGAGTGCGGTCTTGACCAGCTATATGAAACATACAAATTATGTAGCACAAAACTTTATTGTATCTACTATCCCCCAAAAAAAACATATAAATAACAAACATAAAACATAAATTAAGTAACACATTAAAGACGCATAATATTTAACATACATGATAATATGCTCAATATGAACCATGACATGAAATATGTACACAATACGAAACGTATAAAAAATGCAACAAACACAAAATAACAAAAATATAACAAAAGGCCTTAATGGATCAGTGACCTGGGTCAAAACACATGACCTCCAGATAATACCAAGACCAGGAGTGTAGGAATTCACAGACTCACAGACCAAGACAAAAGCTATTTTATTTTTGAATCACCAACCGAGGCAGAGAGCGACAGTCGTGTCCTCATCGCACCTCTAGTCTCATATGCACTCCGTTATCATCAAGGAATGTTTCCGGCCTTTCTCCGGTCTGCTTCATGCTCTCTCGCTTACACGCAACACAAAAGAACGAATACTTCTATCTCTCACTAATTAAATTACTCTGAAAAAGTTATTACTCATACACACTTCTATCTAACCACAAAACAACCATTTCGCTCAACCTACACTCCTGAACATGTCTTGAGTTTCATCATGTCCATATTACACTAACAACTATCTTACAAAATATTTTCACACAAGTTTGCAGCACAACTGCACCCACCTTGTTAATCTTTTCTTTCGGGTGTGTGAGCAAAGCATGAAAATATTGAAGGGCATTGCAGTTAAGCACTGCTTGCGTTTGCTCATCTGTGCCTGTCACAATGTTACCCACGGCCCTCAAAGCTGCTGTCTGAAAAGATAAAACGGTTAAAAAATTGACCAAAGATTTTGATAACTAAATTTTTTTTTAAAAATGATTACATATTTATCTAAGTGTTTATGTCCACTGATTTTTTTAAATTTGAAGTGTGTCTACCATTTGCTACTGAATTTTTGTCTGAAATGTAGCTCTGGCTACAGAAGAATGTCCGCTTCCAACTGCTACATAACTTTCAAATACCTGAACCTGACAATGGATGCATGATTCCTCTCTTCTGCTACCTGAATTCCAAAACAAAGCTCAGCAATACCTGTTCACATACAAAATGTTTGTCAACTGTCATATGTGACATGTTCTGGTATAACCTGCAACATGACATGTTCAAGCATAACTTGCAACATGGTATGTTCTGGTATAACCTGCAACATGGCATGTTCTGTCATAACCCGCAACATGGTATGTTCTGGTATAACCTGCAACATGGCATGTTCTGGTATAACCTGCAACATGGTATGTTCTTGCACAACCTGCCTAGTATCTTCTCTATTTGCTGTCCTATATTTCATTTGCCTTCAGTCTTTCATGTTGCCACAATATATTCCAGTGTTCTTATTTTCATTACATGCCCAAAGATGGTGGACTGCATCCCTCTAAGGCAAGTTATCAGCTTGCTTTACTCACTGGTTACCTTTAGGATGTCCTCATTAGTCTTTTTACCTGTCAATGGTATTCTTAACATTCTTCTAAAATCTTCTTCGTCTTCAAGTACCATGCCTAGTGGCATAGGAGATCATGTTTATCCACAACTTCTGTCTCCAGTACAATTTATAAATTCTGCTGTTGACTTCTTTCCATGCCACGATGTCAAACTGTCCAGTATTCGTTCTCTTTGTCTTCCACGATCTCTTTTTTCCTTCAATCTTACCTGATGTTACGATATATTCCAGCTTTCCTCTCCTCATAACATGCCCAAAAAAAAGTGGATTGCTTCTTTCTAACTTGTGAAATAAGTTTTCTTTGTGCATTGGCCTCTTTCAGGACATCCTCATTACTCTTGTGGGCTGTCCATGGTATTTTTAACATTCTTCTGTAAAACCACATCTCTGTGGCCTCTAGTGTCTTCCCTACTTGTTTACTAATTGTCCATGACTCACTCCCATACGTCAGGATTGGTTCTATATAACAATGAAGAACTCTCTTTCTTACTTCCACTGGCAAAGAATTGTTGCGTAAAATTCTCTTCATTTTATAGAATGGTGTTTTTGCCTGAGCTATTCTGCTCTTCACTTCTAAGATGCACTTCCATCTGTTGCTATTAATGTGCCTAGGTATTTGAATCTATTGATCTGTTTTTAAAACTGTTCCATTTATTCTAAAATATGAAGGTCTAAAAATCCCTTACTATAAATAAAACACGAGAGAGCTGCCATTTTCTGTGCCAAAACTGGCAGTTTATGGGTTATGAGATGTGAAAGATTACAACTCTTCCAGTTTATGGGTTATGAGATGTGAAAGATTACAACTCTTCCAGTTTATGGGTTATGACATGTGAAACATATCAACACCGCCAGTTTATGGGTTATGAGATGTGAAACATTAAAACACTGCCAATTTATGGGTTATGAGATGTGAAAAATATCAACACTGCCAGTTTATGGGCTATGAGATGTGAAACATCACATCACTGACCTGAACTTTGACGTCTTGATGAGCCAGTAAGGGGACAAGGAAAGGAACCACTCCACTGTCTATGACCATCTGAATCTGCTCGTTGCCACCATCAGTCAGATAAGACAACGCCCAAACAGTGTCCACCAGAATCTGCAAGTAACCATGACAATGCTTTCAATGCCAATAGCAAATTAACTCTTGATTGGTGCTCTTTACACAATGTTGCTCTGTAGTATTTATAATCTCTCTACAAAATATCTATTCCCAAATTTTTGAAAGTTTTATTATATCTTCTTCAATGTTAACCAGCTCTGCCTGACACTTTGTATACTAGTTTCTTGGGCGCAGAGCACCTATAATTTTTTTTACAGTTCAGCATTAACAATTCCTTTGTACATAAAGTTTTTTTTTATCTTACAAAAGCCTGCTGTATCTTAAGAACGCCGTTCTTTTCCTCGCAGTCAATGTCGCCGCTTTTGCAAACTTGGCCCTTTCCCTAGAAATTTTCTACTACTATTTTGGACACACGAAAATAAGAATCTTCAATTCAAATGTCAAGTCAGTTCTATTGTATGGCTCAGAAACATGGAGAACAAAAAAAACAACAACCAAAAAGCTACAGAATTTTATAAATGGGTGCTTGCGTAGAATAGAAGGACTGAAATGGTATGACAAAGTCACAAATGTGGAATTGATGACAAGAACCAGACAAGTGCCAGTGGAACAAGAGTTGAGAAGAAGACGCTGGTGATGGATAGGACACACATTGAGGAAACCTGTTGACACATTACAAGGCAGTCCTTGTTCTGGAATCTCCAGGGAAAGAGAGGCAGAGGTAGACCAAAAATACATGGAGAAGAGAACTGGAGACAGAAGTGAAAATGATGAGGAAAACATGGAAAGAACTTGAAATTATGGAATAAGACAGGAGAACTTGACATGTGCTTGTTGAAGGCCTATGCTCCTTGGGGAGCTAAAGGGTATTGATTGATTTTGGATGTCTCTCTTCTCATTAGACATTAGACCTCCACTTTGGACCGTCTCCTACTTCTCATTGGACTACCTATCTCCTCTTTCTCATTGGAGTATCTCCTTTCCACTGGAATTTCTCCTCCTCACTGGAATATGCCCTTCTTATTAAGCTATCTTCTCCTCCTCACTGAATCGTCCGCTCCTTCATTGTCCAGTTATCATCCTGTTATCTGAATTTTACCCTGGTTTGGTCTGTTTATTCATATACACTGCAGCCACTTTATGGTAATTGTGTCCATCATGCATATGTTGATTTTTTTGTTCATGTTTCACAGCCATATAATAGGACTGACGACATATGAGTTGAACATTCTTGTTTCTGTGTTGCTTAAACAGATAAGGAGGGAAAAAAAGAAATCAGTAAAAGCCATATAGCTTACATTGACATCTGAATGGTGAATGAGTTGGCACAATGCAGGGAGAATCTCTTCAATAGTTTCAACTGGAGGTGGTGGGTCTTTGTTTCTGCACAAGTTGACAATTACCCAAGCTACATTTCTCAGGAAGGGTAAAGGGATGTTGGGATTGATAAAGGTCAACAAGTGTTGAACAGCCCCAAGGTTGATTACATAGTTTCTGCACTGTGGACCATCACCTGGTGGGGATAAATAGTCAGTATCATTAAAACAGCTTCAGCATTCATATGTACTAACACTTCATGTCCTCCTTGTAGTTTTGGGGTTCCTTGTAGTTTTGGGGTTACCTCAGTGTGCAGCAGGTAGTTCTGGGGTTACTTCAGTATGTAGCAGGTAGTTCTGGGGTTACCCCAGTGTGCAGCAGGTAGTTCTGGGGTTACTTCAGTATGTAGCAGGTAGTTCTGGGGTTACCCCAGTGTGCAGCAGGTAGTTCTGGGGTTACCCCCAGTGTGCAGCAGGTAGTTCTGGGGCTACCCCCAGTGTGCAGCATATCAAATTTAAGCCACAGAGTAGAAATTGTGTGTAGGTTAAAAATGACAATTCTTTTCCAAATAGTAGCAAAGAGAACGAGCTTCCTACAGAAAAGCAATATATCTCTAGCAAAAAAGTTTGTCTGGTCAAAGTGACGAGATAGTAAAATATAATTACTATCTATTTATTATTATGACTCGTCATTTCCCTTTTTGCTCCTTACGAAGCATGAGGCAATACTGCAACTGCCCCCCCCCTTTACTGGAAACTTGTACAAAATCATTCATTTTCACTTGCAGCAGTGGTTTCCATAGCAATCTGTTTTTCATGATTAGGTTGCCAGCTCCACGAACAACCTCTTTTTAGTTGCCTCTTTACAACCTGCCGGAGCAAGCAGTATCCCTATTTGTTCGTTGTCTCCTCATCGACCATCAGGAACTACAAAGGTCTTTCTGTGGCTCTCACAGATGAAATATTACCCCCCAGTCAAAAACAGGAGCCCCTAGCGTTGTTTCCAGTAGTATAACATAATAATAAAGTTCTGTGTTAGCAAGTCATCGGTGTACTTTGCTGAACAAACTTTGAGGGTTTTGTGAACTTATCATGGTGGCAAATATGGTGCTGAGGAAAAAAATCACTTCAAGGCAACCTACTGTTAACTTTAAATCATAGAAATGCTGATTTCTTTCTTTTATGTGTTAGAAACTGGTATTTATGATGTGATAACATTCAAAATAAGTATATTCAGCTTTATATACGCATGTAGTTCTCGACTTACAACTGGGCTACTTTCCGACGACTCGTTTCGTAAGTCGAACTGGTCATCAGTCGAAAATCACTATATATTGTAAGAACTTTTTTGTTATATATTTAAATACACAGTACTCTTTGTTAATTGCGAAGTAATACAATGTACAAATTATAACAACATAAAATTACAGTACTGTAAAGTCCTGTAAGTCAAGAACAATTTGTACCAGTTATGCTAAGGAACTGATGAGATTGGCTAATGGAATATCAGGTACAGATTAGGCCATTACCAATGGGGACATAAAGAGTCAGCTTATCAGCTGCAACAGACATAACATCTATCCATTCACCTTGCCACATAGATTTTAAAAACATGACAAAGTGGCCTCTTTTTGTTTACAAAAAAAAAAAAAAATCTTATTTATGTTTATCATAGCATGTGTTTCAATGCCAAGATGAAAATGAATGTCTGTAGCCAGTTTACCAAGTCGACCATGTAAGATGAGCTTGTTAAAAAGCTTATGCATGCCAACATGAAATCATACTAAAATGCATCAAGCAAAACCAATCATCAATTAACATATCAGTACCCTTTTAGCTCCCTAAGGAGCACAGGCCTTCAACAAGCATATGCACCAAGAGCTGACGCTCAATGACAGTGGATCAAAGCCAAGTCCTTCCATGCCATGTCACCAAGAGCTGACACTCAATGACAGTGGATCAAAGCCAAGTCCTTCCGTGCCATGTCACCAAGAGCTGACGCTCAATGACAGTGGATCAAAGCCAAGTCCTTCCGTGCCATGTCACCAGGAGCTGATGCTCAATGACAGTGGATCAAAGCCAAGTCCTACCGTGCCATGTCACCAAGAGCTGGCGCTCAATGACAGTGGATCAAAGCCAAGTCCTTCCGTGCCATGTCACCAGGAGCTGATGCTCAATGACAGTGGATCAAAGCCAAGTCCTTCCGTGCCATGTCACCAAGAGCTGGCGCTCAATGACAGTGGATCAAAGCCAAGTCCTTCCATGCCATGTCACCAGGAGCTGATGCTCAATGACAGTGGATCAAAGCCAAGTCCTTCCATGCCATGTCACCAAGAGCTGATGCTCAATGACAGTGGATCAAAGCCAAGTCCTTCCGTGCCATGTCACCAAGAGCTGACGCTCAATGACAGTGGATCAAAGCCAAGTCCTTCCATGCCATGTCACCAAGAGCTGACGCTCAATGACAGTGGATCAAAGCCAAGTCCTTCCGTGCCATGTCACCAGGAGCTGACGCTCAATGACAGTGGATCAAAGCCAAGTCCTTCCGTGCCATGTCACCAGGAGCTGACGCTCAATGACAGTGGATCAAAGCCAAGTCCTTCCATGCCATGTCACCAGGAGCTGACGCTCAATGACAGTGGATCAAAGCCAAGTCCTTCCAAGCCATGTCACCAGGAGCTGACGCTCAATGACAGTGGATCAAAGCCAAGTCCTTCCATGCCATGTCACCAGGAGCTGACGCTCAATGACAGTGAATCAAAGCCAAGTCCTTATGTCAAACTGTCAAGTATCCTCTCTCTATCATCCCATTAGTTCTTCCATCTTTCCTGTTGTCATAATATACCCCAGCTTGTCTTCTCACAACATGCCCAAAGAAAGTGGACTATTTCCTTCTAACATGAGGACTAAGACTTAAGGTGATCAAGACAAATACTCACCTATAATGTTACCCAATGCCCACACAGCCTGCTCACAGACATTCTGATGTGGTGACCGTAGCAGCTGTAAAAAGTAAGGTACTGCACCTGGAAAACACAAACACATGCCATTATCAGCATTGCCACTCTGAATGAAATAAAAACCTAGATATCGATGAGTTGGGCTATTTTGTGCTCTTTTGGGGGCAAAATCTAGGTGGCATTCTTCAAGTAATTAAGGAAAATGACACCTAGACAGGACCCAAAAAAAACCTAGATCTAGATGAATCCACCTAGGAGTGGCAACGCTGGCCATAATAACATACATTTTGAACACAACAAGACTACACTCTGTGTAAAAGAACAGTTTCAAATATGAAGGAACTGATAATTGTGCTGGATAGAATTAAAGAAGGGACCGAAGACACAGCAAAAGTGATGAATGCAGTCAGCGACCCATAGCTTGACTGCTTGCATCAGAGTCAGCGACCAGAGCTAACCAAGACCCTACTCCACCTCCAAGTGGTGGTCCTGGAAACAGGCGGCATCACTGCAGTCTGGCTGAGAGAGTAGGGATCGAAATGGGAAGGCAAACCCAGTACCCAAAAATGCTGTGCTGAAGTTAAATGTGTCAGCCGAAAGGCGCAAATATCGCAGCTTCGCTGTAAACAGAGACAACGCAACCAACGTCCTTTTCAGGATGAATGAGGAAGAAGAAGAATTAAAGAAAACCAAAAAAGTGGCCTCCATTACGCTAAGCATGATCTAACAGATGAACATAAATTGTTTAAAACTGAACATATATTCAATAAGGATCACATATAGTGTTTTAAAAAAAAAACGTTTATTCTTTTCCTTTTTCACTCCTTGTGGAAGACTGAGCCACAACTACAGATGGTGTCCTTACAGGAAGCCTGTATCAAAGCACTCCTACTATTGCAGTAGCGATCTGTTTTGCATGCTGCCAGCCTCAGGAACATACATCAGATGTCTGCTACGACTTGCCTGAGGCAACGGCAGTTCTATTCTTTTCATTTTCTCTCAAGTCCTACACAGGGCAAATATTTCTTTCCAGGGAGGAGGAGGAGAGAGAAAGAAGACTGCCTAATAGGAACACAATCCGTGACACAGCTAGATAAAATCAGCAATACTGAAAATGTTCAAACAGGATAAAACAAAAAACATGCAGCAGGATAATGAAAACAAAAAAAAGAACATCACATCCGATTAGAAAGTTCTCTTTATATATCAGAGCTTCTTGACATGATTGGTTCATGTTTTTAATGGCTTTAGTTTCTACACGATGAGGCAGCCAGCTCCAGGCTCAACCCTCACTGGTTTTACAGGGAAGAAATTTTGTATACCTTGCATCCCGTTCAGGGCTTGGAAACCCATAGAGGAAGACAGAAAAAACATGGAGAGGACAAGTGAAAACAGACATATAAAGGACACAGAAGACAAGGAAATAACTTTATGGATGGCACAGGACAAAAGTAGTTATGCTTCACTGGGAACTGGGGGGGGGGGGGTTAGTGATTGAGTGAGTGAATGAAATTCTGGCACAAAACTTTGAAATGGACGGTCATCTAATATATGTTGGGTCACAAAATATAGAAAATGTAGACACTGCCCAAACCCGTTGGAGACAGTAGAACACCATCTACTACTGTGCCCTGCACTCCGGGGAATGAGACAACTACCACACTACCCATCCACAGACAATACACTTTATGGCAGCCCAAAACAGCTTATACAAACTGCACAGTAGCACATAATGGCATCAAGGTCACTAAGAGCTGACGCTAAATGACAATGGATCAAAGTCAAGTCAAGTCTAGTCAATATATGGATCAAAGTCAAGTCTAGTCAATATATGGATCAAAGTCAAGTCTAGTCAATATATGGATCAAAGTCAAGTCTAGTCAATATATGGATCAGGGACATAAGATGCATCAACAGTGAGAAATGCAGTTAGCGACCCATAGCTTGACTGCTTGCGTCAGGGTCAGCGAACCAGAGCTGACCAAGACCCTACTCCACCTCCAAGTGGTGGTCCTGGAATCAGGCTGCATCACTGCAGTCTGGCTGAGTGAGTAGGGATCGAAGAGGGAAGGCTAACCCGGTCCCTAAAATGCCGTGCTGAAGTCGGATGTGTCGGCCGAAAGGCGCAAATATCGCAGCTTCGCTGTAAACGGACACAACGCAACCAACGTCCTTTTCAGGACGAGCGACGAAGAAGAACAAGTCAAGTCTAGTCAATATATGTTGGTGTTGTCTGATTTAGAAATGACATGTTGGAATGATGCTGTTGACGATCTCATTCATTAGGAGACGACGAATAGAAACAAATCAAGAAGGGAGAATAGCAGGGTACCTTCAAATTAGTCAACAAAATATAATGTATAGACCTGTCTCCTTTTATCTGAAACAGGTTAGATGTTGTTAAAAAAAATAGCCCACACCTCGATCAAAAATAGTTATAAAGCGCCCAAATTGTGATAAAAACAGTAGCCCACAGAAACTTTCGATTTCCTGATAAAGGGATACAGACATGTATTTGTATCAAAATAAGGAGGGGAAAAAAGGGATGGTTTCAGTGCCTTTGGAAATACGTGAAAACCAAACAAAATTGTCCTCTTTCCACACAATCTGCCTAAGGAAAAGTCTCCAAATCTTTTGGTTGAATATCATTACCAAGAACTGCTTACTCGGAGCAACCAAGAGGACACGCACACCATCATAGCTGTCAGATGCTGGAATTGGGTTGGTCACATCCTCAGAAGAGACCCTGATGCCATCACAAGAACAGCTATGCTATGGACCCTGAAGGAAAGCAAAGGAGGCAGACCAAAAACAACTCCATGGAGAACTGTGGAGGGTGAGATGCAAAGAATGAACCAGAGCTGGGGCACTGCGCAAAGGATGGCCGCCGACCGAGTAAAGTGGAAGCAGTTTGTTGCTGCCCTACAAGACGCCACCAGGCGTGATGGCCACTGACTGCTTTGACAGTCGGCGGCTAAGGATCAAAGAAGAAGGAACAAAATCAAGCCCAAATAAAAAATAAACACATGAAAGAAAAAAAAACCAACTCAAATGTTAACCTTTAGCACGCTGCGGACGCAACGTTGCGACGAACGTAACCTATGTTCTCCATGCTGGAGGCGCAATGTTGCACCTTACGGATATCACCGTTTCTAGCATGAGGACTTGTGTACACGTGATTTTCAGCCCCGGATGTTAAGTTGTAATTTTATTTGCAAGAGAGTTAGCTTCCGTTTCCGATCTTAAAAAAGTGATGGGTGTATCCGCGTTTATTTTTTGTAAATTTTTTAAATCGAAATGAATCGGCATCAGACACGCGGCCATTTCGCTCTAATTTTATTGGATTCTGACGCCATGCGTTGGGGATAAGATTTTTGTCTTTATAAGCGCTGATATCGTTTCTCAGAATATGTTTGATGGCTGAGATGGAAACGAAAGTAGAATGGCATTGCCAGTATGTATAATGCTAGGGGTTAGTACTAGGAATATCGGAAAGATTTAGAATTTCGGCCGAATGTCACATCTGACGAGAGCGTTTGTTGCTTTGATACTGATGATGGGTGTAACGAAAAGATCGTCATTTGATTTGAATTGGTCTGTTGGTCAAATGACTTTCATTGAGATGCAAGGGATATGGACTCTTCGTGTGTTGGTTATTTAAAAAAAATTTTTTTTTAATTTTAAAATTTAAAAAAAAATATTTTTTATTACTTTAATTTTTTTTTTCGTTTTTTCATCTTTCCTTTCCTCTCTTCCTATCACATCTAACATGTACACAAACAAATTTTATATCATCAGATTCACCATTCATTTATTTATATAAATTCCAAAAATGATAGCAATTGACCAAGAAACACAAAAACTATAGACATTACAAGTCGCCCACTATAAAAACGGGGGGGTTGTGAAAAAGAATGCAGCTGCAGGGCAAGTTTTCTTAATTTTTATGCAGCGTGCTAAAGGTTAAAGCTGTCCTATTGTATGGCTCTGAAACATGGCGAACAACAACAAAAAATAAAAAAAAAAAGATAACCAGAAAAATATAGGCTTTCATAAATGGTTTTGGTACTGGTCTAGAAAGCGGGCCCCGGAAGTTCAGGTTTTTGAAAACGCGAATCCGACTTTTTATTTAACAACTCCCGATCCGACTTTTGTATCAACTGCCCACTATTTGCCTTTAGCAGTGTTTCGTGCTTTAATTGTGTTTCGCGCATTAGCTGAATGTTCCGTGCCGGAGCGTTTTAACTTTATTGGATGCGCCGATCGAGCACATAATTCCGAGCCGACTGCATCTGAATAGGTGTCCATCGCCGGTCGAGGTTGTTTGTGCATCAAATGGTCATGATACCCCAGACGAACAGACATGTGACAGCTACGGCAAGACGGTTGGGTTATCTCCCCCTCATGCGATACATATTTCGTTTACCATTTCGTAAATTGTGTTTCGTTTCTCGGAAAAAGTCTGGGGCCCGCTTTCTAGACCAGTACCATGGTTTTTGTGCATAACAGGCATGAAATGGTATGAGAACACCAATGTGGAACTGACGAACAGAACCAGACAAGAGCCAATGGAACAAGATATGAGGACATGATGCTGAAACTGGAGAGGACATACACCAGGAAAACCAGCTGAAGGTCGGTGCTCTATGGATAGCTAAAAGATAATGATTATATGGAATGAGGAGAACGATAAAGGGGACCCCCAAGATGCAGCAGAAGTGAATGCAGTCAGCGACCCATAGCTTGACTGCTTGCATCAGGATCAGCGAACCAGAGCTGGTCAAGACCATACTCCACCTCCACGTGGTGGTCCTGGAAACAGTCTGCAGCAGTGCAGTCTGGCTGAGCGACTACGGATCGCAATGGGAAGGCAAACCCGGTCCCTAAAAAATGCCATGCTGAAGTCGGATGTGTCGACCGAAAGGTGCAGATATCACAGCTTAGGCGTAAACAGACACAACGCAACCACCGTCCTTTTCAGGACGAACGAGGAAGAAGGAAGAAGAAGAACAATAAAGAATGAACTGAAAGGAAAACATAAATTACTTTAAGGGGGAACATGGGAACCGTGTGCAGAATTGAAGGATTGAAGTGGTATGACAAGATCACTAATGTGGAATTGATAACAAAATTCAGACAAGCGCCAGTGGAATAAGGGATGAGAATAAGATACTGGCGATGGATGGGACACTTACTGACGAAACCTGTTCTGAAATCCCCAGGGTAACAGAGGAAGAGGGAGACCAAAGAACACATGGAGAAGAGAAATGGAGACACATGAAGGAGATTTGGAAAGACATAGCTGATCACATGACAGGAAGGCTTCCCATAAGTCTGTTGAAGGCCTGTGATGAATACATGAATTGAACCTGCTGTATTGGCTGATTGGAAGGGGGTGGGGGTGGAGAGACTCAACAAGCATAACACAACCAGAAATCAACTCTGCCTGCCACCTACCTGCTTGCACAACAGCCTGTGTTTGAGCAGATGTGCCGGATGCGATATTTGTTAGTGCCCATGCAGCCTCAAACTGCAACGCAGGGTTGTCATCCTTTGCTAAGCAATTGACCAGGATCGGAAGAATACCAGATGCAATAAGATCATCAATGGGAGGGTTGCGGTCACTGGATAATAATTTTCTGAAAGGCAATCAAGACTTTTGTTAAAGGTGTCCAATTGTGTTTGTCAATCTAGTTACAGTTACTGAAAACATAGTTACCGTAATCCCTAAATAAATATTAGACTAACATAAAGGTATGTTTTCAGGAACTCGTAAGAAATAAAGAAGTAGAAAACTAGACAACAGAAAAACAACAGATGTGAGTGGCTTACCCAGGACTCGAACCCAGGACCTTCCGTGCGACAACCCCGCCTAGCTATGCAAGCGAATCACACTATCCTCCCTGCCATCTAGGCATCACCAAATATTTTATGCTTTAATCCCTATATACTCTAATTGCCTAAGCCTTTCACTTTTTCTTTAGTCCTTGGCCGCTGACTGACAAAGTAATCAGTGACCATCTTGCCTGGTGGCGTCTTGTAGGGCAGCAACAAACAGTCTCCACTTTGCTCTGTCGACAGCAATCCTTCGTGTGGTGCCTCAGTTCTGGTTCATGCTTACCATCTCTGCTTCCACAGTCCTCCGCTAGGTGGCTATTGGCTGGGCCTTGCTTTCCTTCTGAGTCCATAGCATAGCAGTTCTGGTGACCGTGTCAGGGTCTGTTCTGAGTTTTTCATTGTGCATTGACCATAAGTCATGATAAGTTTGACTACAAAGATTCAATGAAGTTGAAATGGAATGAAAAGGATTTAAGTGACCAAAGGAGAATTAGTGCTGTTAGGACATGCAGCAGAAAAGGCACAATTCAACTGTTTCCCATAATGTTTTGTGGGTTACTTGATCGCCACAATAATAGTTATTAAAAAAAAAAAAAAAAAAAAAAGCAAGGAAAAATGTTACTTTCCACAAATAAATGCACTGTTAAAAATAAAAATTTTCATATTGACATTTTGACATTAGGATGACGTGATCTATAAATGGTTATGTACCAAAACCTGAGAATTTCCCCGAGTCTGAATTAACTGCATTAGGAGTGTACTATTTATGTTACATACTTTCAATGCCAAATCATTGAGAAACAGTAGAAATAGTTTTCCCAAGCAAGCAAAAGTCATGACATGTAATGAAAGCTGTATGTAGGATGAAAATCTGTCATGTTAACTTGAGGAAAAATCCACATTAATATACAGGAAGTAAAAAAGTGACTCATATGGTTCAAAAAGCAGTATGGATAAAACCTAATAATACAAAGAAAAGGGAATAGGAAATATACTTAAATTTTAACAGGTGAAGAGGATTTAGGAAAACCTGAATGGATGGCACAAGTCTAATATAGGGGCTATGAGTGAACTAACTTTTCCCAAACTGAGCAATTCAAAACATAGCAGAAGCTACTAAATAAGGTTGAACTTACCTGGCAGCTTGCACTGCATTCAACTGAACCTCTGGTTCTGTGCTGTTGGCGTTGGCAACGATTGTTTCTAGGGACTGAGTGGATGGCTTCTCATTGTCTTCAGAGTCTGTGCTGTCTTGTGTGGGCACATTTCTCCTCTTCAGCATGTGCTCTTCTTTCTTGCTCTGATTACATCAAGTTCAACAAGAAATTGAAACAGGATAATATTTTCTCTTACAATAGTGCTTCTCAAAATGTCAAGTCTTCAGGCCTCAAGGAATCTGAACAGTTATAACATTTTAAGTTCAGCTTATCTCTCACACCACCTTTGAAAGGGAATTTGAAATCAGCAGCACTTATTAGGAAGATATTCACAGGGTGCTGCTCCAACTGTCATCATCTTTTAATTTCCTATGATCTTCTGGGTCTTGAAATGGCTAGGTAACTAATCTCTGCCCACGCCAGGTAGATGCTGGAACTGGGTTGGCCATGTCCTCAACAGGGACCCTGACATCATAACCAGAACTGCTATGATATGGATCCCAGAAGTATGGCGAAAGAGAAGCAGACCAAAGTCAACCTGGCGGAGAACAGTAGAGGCTGAGATGGATGTCATGAAGGATGGCCACCGACTGAGCAAAATGGGGACAGTTTGTTGCTGCCCTGTAAGACACCACTAAGCGTGGATGGCCACTGACTGCTTTGTCAGTCAAGTGCTGAGAGGATTCAAGAAAGAGAAGACGCCTCGTAGTCAGTTTGACAAAGTATTTCCAGCTGAATTTATCAGATGTTGCCACATACATTGTCTCTTCTAATGGCATGTCTAAAGAACAATGCACCTTACCAAATTCATTTGCGTGGCTTTAAAGGATTTTCATTTACCCTTTTTAAGACATATTAAGTAAAATAGGTAACTTTTTTTCTGTTTGGATCCATGGTACGTAAATTATCTCCTATTATTATATCTAACTTACGATTGAAATATCAAGCAAAAACATGAAAACACTTTTCTGTAAATAAATTGCAATGAGAACATGGTTACACATTTAACAACAGAGCGCACAATTTCCAATCACAATTGGTGACAACTAACTTCTATATTTTTCACCTGGAGACAAGAAAAATAAAATGGGGATGCTATATAGCTGTCACTTTTCTTACTAATTCACATCTATTTGTTCACTGAACATGATAATATTTTACAATAAGCATGCAAAACAAAACATGACATCAACAGCACATACCAATTTATATGACATTCGCTAAAATTAGTGATGACCAAAGAGTTGAAATTGTATGCCATGTAATAATAAATGAACTTATGAGACTAATAAACTTCCTGATCTTCAATGGTCCGACTTAGTGAGGTAATCAATCTGTTATGACATATTCTTTCTTCAAGGTACCATGCCTGGTGGCGTAGGTGATCATGTCTCTCCCCAACTTCCTGTCTCCAGTACTATTTATCAATTCTGTTGTTGACTTCTTTCCATGCCATGTCAGACTGTCCAGTATCATCTCTTATTCCTTAAGTCTTCCCTGTTGTCACGACATTATTCCAGCTTTATTCTCATAACATGCCCTAAAAAAGTGGATTTCTTCCTTCTAACATGAGGGATAACCTTTCTTTGTGCACTGACTTCTTTCAGGAGATTCCCATTACTTTATTTATTAGCTGTTCATTGTATTTTTCACCCGTGTGTTACCGGGGACCGATAGGGGAGCAAAGAATAGTAACACTGTACCCTACCATGTAAAAAGCATCTAAGCAGGGTTGGGCATGGGGCTGGTTACCCAATCCCGTGAAAAACTTTTTACCAAAAAACTTCAACAAACATGGACAAGTCAAATACAGAATATAAATCAACTCAGCTGCCCATGACAGAAGAAGGTCCTCTGGAAAGGAGGCGCATGAAGCAACCCAGAGAAAGCCGAAAAGAGTCTGGGTTGCTGATTAACCTTTTTACGTCTAGGAAAATCTCCAGGATTGGCACCTGGAATGTTCACACTCTATGTGAACAAGGGAAAACTGCACAGGTAGCAGCGGAAATGACAAATACAGGATTGATATTCTGGGTCCCTGTGAGACACTGTGGAAGGGCATAGAGAGGAGGAGATTGATCACAGGAGAAATGGTGTTGTCCTCAGGACATGAGAAGGAAAGAGCCCACCACAGTGAAGGGGTGGCTATAATGCTGTCTAGGGAAGCACAGAAGGCACTTACAGAATGGGAAGTAATGGGACCCCGAATTATAACAGCAAGGTTTAAATCAGCCAAAAAGTAAGTAAATATAAACATCATCCAATGTTATGCATCAACAAATGATAAAGAAGAATCTGAGAAAGAAGACTTTTACACCAGACTACAAAATGTCTTGGACAAAAAGAAAAGAAAGGACATCACAATTTTGATGGGGGACCTAAACACGAAAATAGGAACAGACAACACCGGCTTTGACGAAATCATGGGAAAGCATGGATTAGGTATGATAAACAAGAATGCGGAACTATTAACTAACTTCTGTGCTTCAAATCAACTAGCTATAGGAGGAAGCATATTTCCACATAAAAGAATACATAAAGCAACATGGATATCACCAGACCACAGAACTGAGAATGAGATTGATCACATATGCATAAGTAAGAAGTTTAGGTCATCATTGCATGATGTAAAAGTATGTAGAGGAGCAGATGTGGTATCAGACCACCATCTTCTGTTGGTTAAACAAAACTAAAACTCAACAAATTTAAAACAGTACATAGCTATAGACAACAGAATAATTAGGGATATCTAAGAAATCAGAAAATAAAAGAAAAATTTTCAATCGCAGTATCCAAGAAATACAAAGTACTCCAACAGCTGGAAGATGAAGCAGATACGGAAGACCACTGGCAACAAGTAAACAAATATATGGAACATCAGCACAAAGCATGGATAACAACAGAAACCATTACCAAGATAAAAGACAGGAAAAACAAGAATGCAGATTTAAACAGAAGCAAAACCAGAAGCTCCAAAGCCAAGGCTCATGAAGTGTACATAGAAGCAAAACCAGAAGCTCCAAAGCCAAGGCTCATGAAGTGTACATAGAAGCAAAACCAGAAGCTCCAAAGCCAAGGCTCATGAAGTGTACATAGAAGCAAACAAAGAAGTAAGAAGAAACATCAAAAGAGAAGTATACTGAAGAACTGGCAAGGGAAACACAAAGAAGCTAACAGGGAAATATAAGCAAGCAAATGGTCTCATAAAAGATAAGAATGGAAAATTGATTAGTAATATACAAGAACAAATGAAGAGATGGACAGAACATTTTGAGGAACTTCTCAATAGACCAGCTCCAACTAATCCCCCACACATCCAGTCAGCAGAAGAGGAGCTACTAATCAGCTGTGAAAGACCAAGTAGAGATGAAATAAAGAAAGCCATAAAGCTTCTGAAAGATGGAAAAGCAGCTGGTCCAGATGGAATTCCAGCAGAGGCCATCAAAGCAGATATTGATTACTCTACAGAGATATTATACAAACTACTTGGCAAAGTCTGGGAGAGAGGGGAAATACCAGCAGAATGGAAGGAAGGTTATCTGGTCAAGTTGCCTAAGAAGGGAAATTTACAAGAGTGCACAAATTATATAGGAATAATGTTACTATCAGTGCCAGGAAAAGTATTAAACAGAATCATCCTTGACTGAGAGATTAAAAGAGTCCATAGACAAGCAACTGAGAGATGAACAAACAGGTTTTCGACAAAACAGATCCAAATAGCCACATTGAGAATAATAGTTGAACAGAGTCTGGAATGGAATTCACCGCTATACATCGGATTCGTGGACTATGAAAAGGCATTTGACAGTGTAGACAGAGAATCACTTTGGAAAATGAGGCATTATGGAGTTCCCATGAAGATCATTAACTAAATAAGGAAGACTTATGAAGACATGACATGCAGAGTTCTTCATGAAGGACAACTTACAGAACCGTTTAGGATTACAACAGGAGTGAGACACGGATGCCTCTTGTCTCCATTTCTTTTCTTACTGGCAATAGATTGAGTTATGAAAACATAGTTATCACACAACAGAAATGGAATCCAGTGGAATCTGACTAAACAGCTTGATGATCTGGATTTTGCAGATAACTTGGCTCTTCTGTCCCATAACCATAATCAGATGCAAGAGAAAATGAAAATTCTCAATGAGAGGTCACAACAAGTGGGCATGAAAATACACAGGGAAAAGACAAAGATTATGAGAATAAATGCAAGAAATGATAACAAGGTTGAACTTGAAGAAACATCACTAAAGGATGTAGAAGCGTACACATATCTTGGCAGTAATATAGTTGGAGGGACAGACAATGATATCAAAATAAGAATACAAAAAGCAAGAGGAGCTTTCATTGCATTGGGAAACATATGGAGATCAAGAGAAATCAAGTGGCCTATGCTCCTCGGGGAGCTAAAGGGTATTGATTGATTGTATTTCTAACTCTTCTGTGGCCTCTAATGCTTTTCAACATGTTTACTACTTGCCATGACTCACTCATGTATGTCAGGACTGGTTCTATAAAGAATTCTTTCTTACTTTTATTGAGTAATAATTTTTGCATAAAATAGTTTTCATTTTATAGAATAGCAGGTTGCTACTGCCATACATTCTACGCTTGCTTTCCTCATTAAAGTTGCCTATTGTTACAATGTGATACCATCTGATGCAGTGACAAAGGTAAAAGTAATTCACTAGTCTTTGATTGAAGTGATCTATACCGGCCATACTGTGATTATAAACATCTGAAATGACAGGTTTTTCCACTGTCCTAAATCCCCCTCAAATTGTCCTCTTTCCATTCAATCTCCCTACGGAAAATTCTCCAAATCTATTGGCTGAATATGATCACCAATCAAGAACTGCTTACTCGGAGCACCCAAGAGAACATGCACACCATCATAGCCGGCAGATACTGAAGTTGGGTTGGCCACATCCTCAGAACAGACCCAGATGCCATCACAAGAACAGCTATGCTATGGACCCCTGAAGGAAAGCGAAAGAGAGACAGACCAAAAACAACTTGGCAGAGAGCTGTGGAGGCTGAGATGCAAAGAATGAACCAGAGCTGGGGTACTGCATGAAGAATGACCAAGCAAAGTGGAAGCAGTTTGTTGCTGCCCTACAAGACGCCACCAGGCATGATGGCCACTAACTACTTTGACAGTCAGCATCTAAGGATCAAAGAAGAAGAAAGCCCCCTCATGGTGTCTGGATCTGACACGTTTGTCAACATCATTGTTTCTATGGACTATGCTCAGCAAATTTGCGCATTTTGTATCATGCCATGTACAGGCAACCATGTTTCCTGACCTAGCAAAAACAGGTGAACTGGCATGCTTCATCTTCATGTTTTTTTTTAACTCTAAACTACAGGAAACCCTCTTCTGCTTTCTGTAACAGTTCCACAGGCACCTGGGTGAAAATTCAGGCAGTCAGTCACTCACATAGGGGTCATCGAAGTCATACAAGTCCCACTGACACTCACCAGCTGTTTCTCTGCACACCCTCTCCTAGCAATAAGGTACTTAAATAGCAGATACTGCCGTAGGGGAGTGAAGTGTTTGAGACCACCACACTAGGTCCAGCATCAAGAGGGGGTGACCAGTTCCCTTCCTCGCTGCCTTTTCCTTCCCTAACTCAAACAGCAAAGTCAGGTTACCCATTTACAGCTGGGTAGACTGATACGTGTAGGCACCATGATTCTAACCTGGCACCTTTGCCGCGAGAGACCAGTGCTCTAACCACTCTCTCAATCATAATAGCAGGTCTTTTTCTACGCCCGACTCACACCATGACCCTGAAAATCATCACCACCTCTCGCCCCTTCATGAATACTAGAATTAGGGCTGTCACTGTCCGTTTCACTAGTTCCAGGCAGCCCTGCATTAAAACTAGACCAATGGTTGTCATTTTCAAAGACAAGCTGAGTCAGAATTCAAATAATGGCAACATTCAACAGTTTCACTCATTAAAAAAAAAAAAAACTACACTCAAATCTGAATAAAAACATGTAAAAACATTTTCAAACTGCCTTCAACCATTCCTCAACAAAAGAGAGTAACTTTATTTGGGTTGTGTCTATTTAGATAGCTGCCATGATCACTGTGCTGCTAATGCTATATGGATGCCAAATGGCAACAATGGTACTCTTATGAAAAATAGAGCCTGTCACCAAAAGGCTGCCATGGTACTCAAATAATAATAATAGCCTCTTCAGTCATAACTGACCATGGGTATGCGCCCCTGAGGTGACAGCCTTCAGCTGCTTATTTTCCTGGTGTTAAGATCATGCAAAACAGCTAGTTATGAAAAATAGAGCCTGTCACCAAAAGGCTGCCATGGTACTCAAAGTGTTATAATAATAATAGCCCCTTCAGTCATAACTGACCATGGGTATGCGCCCCTGAGGTGACAGCCTTCAGCTGCTTATTTTCCTGGTGTTAAGATCATGCAAATCAGCTAGTTATGAAAAACAGAGCCTGTCACCAAAAGGCTATCATGGTACTCAAAGTGTTAAGATCATACAAATCAGCTAGTTATGAAAAACAGAGCCTGTCACCAAAAGGCTACCATGGTACTCAAAGTGTTAAGATCATAAAAATAAGCTAGTTATGAAAAAGAGAGCCTGTCACCAAAAGGCCACCATGGTACTCAAAGTGTTAAGATCATACAAATCAGCTCGTTATGAAAAAGAGAGCCTGTCACCAAAAGGCTACCATGGTACTCAAAGTGTTAAGATCATACAAATCAGCTCGTTATGAAAAAGAGAGCCTGTCACCAAAAGGCTACCATGGTACTCAAAGTGTTAAGATCATACAAATCAGCTCGTTATGAAAAAGAGAGCCTGTCACCAAAAGGCTACCATGGTACTCAAAGTGTTAAGATCATACAAATCAGCTCGTTATGAAAAACAGAGCCTGTCACCAAAAGGCTACCATGGTACTCAAAAGTGTTAAGATCATACAAATCAGCTCGTTATGAAAAAGAGAGCCTGTCACCAAAAGGCTACCATGGTGCTCAAAGTGTTAAGATCATACAAATCAGTTCGTTATGAAAAACCATCATTTTCCTTCTCACTTCTTATAGGGCTTGAAGCCAACCACTGCAGCCGACACTCAGACGCCTGCACCAAAGCACTGTGTTCATGCCGTGGTGGTTTCTGAAGAAATTTCTGTATGACGAGGCTACCTGCCCCCCGTGCACTTAGGGGAGAATTCTTCTCTTCTTTGATCCTTAGCCGCCGACCGTCAAAGCAGTCAGTGGCCATTACGCCTAGTGGCGTCTTGTAGGGCAACAACAAATTGATTCCACTTTGCTCGGTCGGCGGCCATCCTTCGTACAGTACCCCAACTCTGGTTCATTCTTTGCATTAGAGGAGAATACTAATATCATATTGTGTAGTTCCAGGGGTCTCTTATCAGACAAAACAGAATAGAACTACTTCTTCCTCAGGCATGTCGTATAAGGTGAATAACTTGAGGCTGGTAACCTCATCATGTCAAACAGATTGCTACAGAAACCATCGCTGTAAGAGCCTGCAAATGCTTTGTGCATGCTTCCTACTAGAGGACCAGGTGTAGTGGTGGCCCCCATGCTCCACAGTGGAGCAAATAGGAAAATAATGACGATGACTAACATCAGAATGGCGAGCGGCATCAGTTCATAATGATGATTATCAAAATCATGTTGCCAGACTGTCATCATAATGCAGATTACAGTTTAAGCAACTGGCGTCACAAAAGATACCTACTTATTACAAACTGCTCACCATTAATGATGTTAGTCATTGTCATCAGTTTTCCAGCGAAAATGATGATCAATATTACCACATGATGACACCTTACCTTTCTCAACTCGACTGTTACTTCTGTTCGGCGACGGCGCATTTCCTGGGGACACAATATAAAACAGCGTCATTATAAAGAGGTTGTGAATTACGACGGTCTCACTAATGGTGGTCTGAAATCTAGTGGCCATAAATTGAGCAATAATAATATAAAGCAAGTAACAATGTGGAACCACCAACACTTCATTCACTGCTGCACACTATCATAGGACATTCTTCACATCTGGCTTTTCGCTTTCAGTTTCTGCTAACTGTGCTGTTAGTACACATGTTAAGTTCACTTACGTCTACCAACTAATCAATAAACATTAATATCTTCCTTTCCTTCACATCAGTAATAAGTGGTAAGTTGGAATTTTGTTGTTTAAGATTGGTTATTTTCTTTGTGTGTGGCCTGAATCCTTTTCGCACATAATTTTTTGTTTGTTTAGCCTTTAGCACGCTGCGGGTCACACATTGGGCCGAACGTAACCTATGTTCTCCATGCTGGAGGCCACATGTGTGGCCTTGCGACTATCATCGGGAAACTGATTTATAATGTGTGTGCACGTGATCTTAACCCCGGATGTTAAAATTGACTCTTCTGTGAAAGAGATTTCACTTTCTTTTCCGGTTTTTATTTTAGTGATGGCTATCCGCGTTTATTTTCTGTGAATTTTTTTAATCGAAATGAATTGGCATCGAATACGCGGCCATTTTCGCTCTAATTTTATTGGATTCTGACGCCATGCGGCGGGGATGAGATTTTTGTCTTTATAAGCGCTGATATCGGTTCTCAGAATATGTTTGATGGCCGAGATGGAAACGAAAGTAGAATGGCATTGCTAGTATGTATAATTTTAGGGGTTTGGATTAGGAATATCGGAAAGGTTTAGGATTACGCCGAATGTCATTGCTGACGAGGGCGTTTGTTGCTTTGCTACTGATGATGGGTGTAACGAAAAGATCGTCATTTGATTTGTATTGGTCTATTTGTCAAATGACTGTCATTGAAATGCAAGGGATATGGACTCTTCGTTTGTCTGATATTTTTTTTAAATTTTAAAATTAAAAAAAAAACTTTTTTATATTTTTAAACTTTTTTTTCATCTTTCCTTTCCTCTCTTCCTATCTCATCTAACATGTACACAAACAACAAAATTTACATCATCAGATTCAGCATTCATTCATTTCTATACAGTCCAAAAATGATAGCAATTGACCAAAAAACAAAAAAACTATAGAATTTACTAGTCACCCACTATAGAAATGGGGCGTTGTGAAAAAAAAATGCAGCTGCAGGGCAAATTTTTTGAATTTTTATGCAGCGTGCTAAAGGTTAAAAGCTGGAAACAGGGTCAGAGTTAGAATTACAGGGTATTTTTTTTCTCTTTGCATTTTAAGAGATCATAAGGGAGAGCAAATACTTGTAATTCTGTTCCAGTGTTTTGTTTTCTTATTTGAAACAATCAATGACTATAAATCTCAAGACTAAATCGTCCCACGGTAGTCTTTACCCTCTTTCAAAAATGATTACTGACAGGAAAAACAAAGGATTAGGGATCCTAATGCTAACATGGTAATCATTATGCTTTTCGGAAGCTGTAACTGCAGATGAAAAAGAGCATGAACGCCTAAAACCGGCTTCAAAAATAAATATAACCGGCTTCGAAAATAAATATAACCGGCTTCGAAAATAAATATAACCTATAAGGATTAGTGAGGGTATGGCAGGAAAATAAATACAATCCTATAAGGATTAGTGAGGGTATGGCAGGAAAATAAATACAATCCTATAAGGATTAGTGAGGGTATAGCAGGAAAATAAATACAATCCTATAAGGATTAGTGAGGGTATGGCAGGAAAATAAATACAATCCTATAAGGATTAGTGAGGGTATGGCAGGAAAATAAATACAATCCTATAAGGATTAGTGAGGGTATGGCAGGAAAATAAAGGTCTAGTGAAGTTCTTGTAATAGCCTATATTGATAAATACAAATAGGGCCTAGTTAATTAGGTACCATCCTGAACACCCCAGGCTTTTCTGCCCTCCTCCCCCTTATTAACACCAGGACAGGTGGGAGGACAGTACCATTTTAGGACAAAGGAAATCACACATCTACACAATTTGACACTTTTAATTTACTCGGCCTATATTTACAATAAACTAGAAATTATACCATGACCAGGTTATCAGCAATTAAAATTATCTGGAAATATACACTAGGCCTATATATCCTAACTACACCCATCAGAGGAGAAAAAAACCTTCGGCTAGGATAACTTGGTGATCGTAACATTGTATCGCGAACTGTAACTGCAGACAAAAAAAACTTGCAATTACAAAGCTGACTTTGACTAGCCTACATATCACATACTGATAGCCATTAGGGCAAATCAGGAAGTGTGTCCCACTCAACTAGGTTTAAATTGGGTTATGCTTAGAGACAGTTTTCTCAGTATGCATAGCCTATCCAATCCATGCCCACTAATGTTTTATCAAACTAGGCTAAGTAGATCTGAAACCAAACCTGGAATGACAGGCTCAAAGGAATAACAATGGGCATCGTGCCTCAAAAAAATAATTCAGAGACACAGTTATTAGGTGCATGCGTTAGCTTTAGGAATCCCAGACCTAATCCTAACAATGTGGGCGACTTATCTGGATGACTTTGATAAACACGACCCACTGTGCTTCATTTCAGCCTGACAGTTGCAGCCTACAACCATTTAAAAAAAAAAAAACTATGGAGGAAACAAATCAAAATAATAAAATGGGATGCGTATTATATAGGCTATGACTTTAAAAATAATTCAGAGATGCAGTAATATGGGGTATGGTTTAGGAATCCTAACCATATGGCGACGTAGGCCTATTCCGATGGCACCGGAAATTAATAGGCCTACCACTCTTAATGTCGGCCCTTCGTAGGCCTGTTTAAAAAGAGGTAAGCTAACAGTGAAACTGAACCTGCACACTTCTCGCGTTCACGATCTTCTTTTGAAAATCTACTGTCAACCAACAGTAGCTGTACACAAATCATTGACTGGCTGTAAGAATCAGTCGCTTAAGTTTCTTCAAAAACAATTTCTCAACTTGGCACACAACCTCACAACGTAGTAGGACTTACATCAGCATCTTTTCCTTTATTTTTAAACATGACCGTCCGAGCTTTTCCTGAAGGATCTGTAGCCATATCTGCCGTTTTAGATTACCTAAAAGTCAGTAAAGAATATTCCAATAACTCAGTGGTTAATTATTTTGCTTTTCTTTCTCAGGCCGTTCTAACACCTTACAAATGTCGGACGTGATCATGCTTTGAATGCGTTGTAACAAGCACTTTCATTGGTTAATAAAAAACGCCCTTCAGTGCTCTCTGCTGTATAAATAATCGGCAAAATCTGCAAGTAACACGTCATTTTGATAACAAATATTTCAAAATTAATGGTATACATTATTTTTAAACTTTACAGTTTCTAAATTTACAAATACTGTATTTCGAATTGTTCTAAAAACAAATACCCTGATTTCGTTTTAAAATAGCAGCGAATTAACATCCTTGAGACAACGAAGGTTTATTTTGTGCAGACCTACATTACTTTTGCTAAAAATGTTACTTTCGCATTAAAAATAAAAAGCCATATCAATAGAGCTTTATACATATGACGTTAAATTATGTCATTACCAACCGCAAGAATATATAAGATCATAAATATTTTAAATATGCCGCCTTTAATATTTAGTTTCGTATTCCAGCTATTGCATTATCCAGAAATGCGGTGGTTCAGGTAAAAACCTATATGCGAGTAACCACAGATAAAAGTCATCCCCTACACATAAACGTAGCTGACATCAAGGGAGTAGGAATAAAGAGGGGGATGTCATGGATGGCGCAGGCTGAGTAACTATTCGACAGGTGACCACAGTTAAAAACATATTCAAGGTATAGGGTGGAGTAGGTCTAGTGAGAACTTGAGAGACCTACCAACAGGTCATCATCAGCCTAGGCAGAGAATGCAGAGCTTGGGGCAATGGACAAGCAGAACTGGACATTGATCAACTGATAAACGAAAATGTTGGGAATAATCATGTCATTGTGTACACTGGTCGGTCTGTAGCCCGTGGTGGGAAATCAGGATGGGGCTTCTCGGCTAGAATTAAGGGCAAGATCGTCGCTGAACATAGCGGGGCCTACATGAAAACAACCTCCAGCATGAGAATGGAGGTAGAGGCAGGTACTGCTGCTTTAGGGTGGTTGTCTGAAACTTCATTGACAAGAGCAGTTATTGTGTCAGACGCTCAGTCCATGCTTCGGAAGATCCAAAATGGATAGCTACGGCATGAATGGAAAACCTCCATAGCAGCCTCAAATCTTCAGGAACTGGTGTGGATCTACTGTCCTGGCAGTGGCGGCTTTCTTTAAAGAAAGGACTGCATACTGCACGGCTGTTTGTGCCCTTTACCAGAGCGATCTTTTAGTTTCGGTGACCGGAATTCTGACACCGGGTATAAAATTTTCTTATGCAACGTAAAAAAACTACTGAGTATTTTGGCGGGGAAAATCAGCTGATGTGTGTGTAAAATCAGTAAAATATAAATCATTACACACTCGTTCTGGATAAACACAGCGCTAAAATTCTTTTGTGTACTATAACTTTCTTCTGTGTTCTATTTGTGATTGTATTTTTATTTGTTTGAAATTAGTTTTGACGGAGTTACAGACTTTTGAAAACAGCGTCATCATTTGAGGAAATTCATAAAATAAGTAATCTTTTTATTAATTTAATATCTAAAAATCGGCCCATTCATTTGAGTTTATAATTATAAAGACTTCTCGAAGGGAAGCTAAAGATAATTTCCACATACTTTTTTTTTTTGGTTTCATATCTTGAGAATGTGTGGTAATCAGTTTTGTGAGTTTGGCATTACAAGAACAAGCATATTGTCACCAGATTTTATAACATTTAAATCACTGTAAACGCATTCCTGATACTCGCAAATCTTAAATAAGGTTGTAAAAAAATAACTTTTTGTAAAGCACCATCTGTTTTTGCATTTTCATTCATTTATAATGATATTTAGCTACGTATATAAGCGTCAGAAAACATGTAAAGCTATAGATAGGTTACTTCCACAATACTGTGATCTATCTTTCAAGTCTTGTTAATCTTGTATTTATAATATGAATGTCTTTTTTTATTGTGTGTGAGATAAGGACTGTTCCATTAGTGTTCTTTGGTAGACAATCCTGTGCACACGACGGCTGCCAAAGAATTCTAAGTAACTGTTTGTATATCTTCTTTCATTCAAAGTTACAATGCAGGTAGTAAATTTAGAGAAACAAAATTCTAAATCTAATACCATCCTGTTATCAATGGCTAGAGTCAGAGATACATATGATAATTTAGAAATATTTATGAATGGCATGAAAGCTCAGATAGAGTCACTAAAAGATTTAGAGTGGGATGGTAAAAAAGTTGTTGTTTTCTTATTCGGGGATTATGACTTTTTGATGAAAATGTTTGGTTTGTCTGGAGCTCAAGGAATATACCCATGTCTGTGGTGTCTCCAGCAAAACAAGGAAATAAAGACATCCAGAGAGCATACAACTTGCAAACAAAGAAGTTTGGCAATGTTGATAAGAGATTCCAATAGATATATGAAATATGGGAAAGGGAATAAAAGGCAAGTGGCACGTTACCATAATTGTTTACACAAACCAATGTTAAAGATTGAAATTGAAAATGTAGCTCCTCCTTACCTTCATATTTTATTAGGCATTGTTGTGAAACACCACAGACTTCTAGAACAGGTAGCCGATACAGTAGACGCAAAGATATTTGAGAATCCGCAAGAGATACATGCAAACATTAGTCCTATGAAGAACTTGAAGAGATTTGGTAGGAACTGGAAACAGGCAGAAGAATTAGAAGCTAAAATTGAATTTTTTTCAGGCAGGTATTGAACTTTGTGAGAATAAGTAGGAGACAGATAGTTTTAAAGTTAAACTTGAAAATGCACAAGATGCGCTGGCCAAACTTCAGTTTCAAGATCTGTGTGCTAGGTCTGGTCCAGTTTGCTTACACCTGGACAAGGTACTAACCAAACACAAAATCATACCACAGGCTTATCATAGCAGAGAATTCATACAAGGACGGTTCGCAACTGCGTCACACGAGCTCAGGTTTCAGGGAGAGAATTACGGGGCGGGGAAAGCTTACGTGTTATTACGTCGGGAGAGATTTACGTGAACGTCGCGAGCGAGAGAGATTCATAAAATCTAGAAGCTTAGACGAAAACTTCACTTACACGCACGACTTGTGGGCCGAGTGCATCTACATGGAGAGGAATTCTACATTACAAGCACTTTGGTATTAACCAAGCGGTGTTGTATGATTTCACTCTGTGCGGACTTTTAGGTTTCTGAGCAGACAACATTCGCAGTTGCAGAATTCAGGTGTCCGGCGCCTGACGGTCACAGACAGCCAGTCTTTTGACCGATCAGCAGAACCAAAAGCCAGAGATCTCGTCAACTCCTAAGCAGAAAGGAGCATAGATCAACGCTCGCACGTGTAATGTCATATCACTGCAGGATGACAGCACCTAACAACCTGCGCCAGGGCTGACAACACAGGATTACAGATAAGTCCAAAAGCATAAGGATTATTTTCCTCCAGATATCTCAGAGATACTATTCAAATTCAAAACAGAACTTTCACCTAAATACTCACGGAACTAATGTTAAAGTGCCTTCCAGGGTAGTACAAAGTGAACATTACAATCAACAACGTTAGGCAACTTGCATGATAGTCACACCAGTGCTAATGATGATTAGTAGGACATACTAGGACTCTTAGTCATTCAGTGCACATGACCAAATTATTATTTTCGTTTACCTTTTCATTTTTCTTTGTGTAGCACATGTGGTTTAGGGATTAAATATCTGTACATAAGTTATATCATCTACCAAGCGGTCGAGTGAGTTTCTTTCATGTACTGTCTCGTAAACCCATATATGTGTCATTTCCTCAGTATGAGAGGATGGGGGCTTAATACTAATAATAATATTCAGTAAGAATAATAGGGGAGATTTGTCGCAAGGAAACAGAATCCATTCTCATGTGCCCTTCCGAGACATTATCTCTTTGTGAGAATATTCGCCTTCCTGTTCACCCCTCACTTGTATAGGAATCTTACATTTAACGAGCCACTTAACAGATCCTATATATCTTTCTTACATTTCTTAATTTACATCTTTCTTATCCAACTGTGCTGTGACAATTAATGTCCAGTTCGGAATAGTCGAACGACAATTGGAGGCCTATGTCCGGTATCTAGATCATAACTCTAGAGAACCTTTTCTACCTCTTGCATTCCTATAGTTCTCCACTGAGAACATATATCTCTAGGATCTGACTTCTTTACAGCACTGGGGATTTTGGTATCTATACACACTCATACCTCTTAGACAGCGAGATATTACAATATCATGATTAAATTTTTTTTTTTTTGGATTATAGAACAACTGGGAAACCAGATCTTTATTTGTAAACACAGCGAACTTTGAGTTCAGCTAAATTTTAATTTACCTGTAAGCGAAGCTAAAAATAGTAACTGCGTCAATGCACTAACGACATTGTAAACATAGGAACGATTATAAAAGATCTGAGTAGAATCTGAGGAAATCCTTTTGCTTAAATATATGTTGTATTATATACTTAGTATTATACTTCGTATTTATGAGATAATTAATCGTTGTATTAATATATCTTATTGTTTATTGTTGGTATTTGTTAGAAGTATACTTTGTTACAGTTGTAATTAGAGATACTATTTGAGTTGGCACATAGCATATTGTTTGCAAGTCATACCAACCTGTTCAGAGGAATTCAAATCCTGGAACATATGGTTTTAAACCATTAAAACAAACCCTATCCACCATCCTTGTGCAAAAGGAGGTGAAAATGTGTCACCGGGAACCTTCTCCCTTGATACATGAGGGGAATAAACTGCCGAATTTAGTTTCTCCGATCCTCACAGGAGAGGCAATTTTAAAGGCGTACAATCACCCCACAAGCAGGGAAGGCAGAAGTACGACCTCTTATCATTCAGCACTGCAAAATGTCGAAGCCGGACAAGATAAGGAAAAGCACATCAAGACTTCAAAGTCAGAGCTTCGCACACATCGGCTCATGGATGAGTGTGGGACAGGTCGAATTCAGCACATCTCTAAGGTGTCCTCTATGCTACAAAATTCACTATCAATTCGTCTCAAGAAAGAGGCGGTACCAGAGGAAATAATTTGCCTCCAAGTTAAAGGAGATCATGAAGGAACCTTAAAAGGCCCGACGCAGCCTGAGATTGCTGTAACTGGAAAGGCGGAGGAGCAGTCAGAGGTGACACCTGCGCCAGAATATGAACACCTCCTTACAGAGGAGCGGATACAGAGCGAAATGGGAGGGAAACCCAAAGTACCTTGTGGAAAACTATTAATTAACTCACCTCTCAAGGGAGAGGCGGTGTTAGAAGAGCGGTCCTCCTCTAAAATCCTTGGAGAAGGATATATGTATGGATTACCTAATTCAACCTCCCATCCTCCTAAGAAGGAGATTGTCTTAGATGAGTATATTTACCCCCAAACGAGTGGATGTAGGTATGCGCCATTTTGGGGCTCAACTCAAACTATGGTTATCGCGAGAGAACAAGCTAAGAGACTTGAGTCACCCCCCAAACCCCTGCACACGGATATAGAAAAGACCCAGACAGAGAATATTACGTTCAAGCTTTGGATTGGACATCAGTTTTACGCCCACTCACGCCCTACAACCCAGGGAGAAGTTTATGGCGAAATCAGACTCATAGACAAAAGTATCGACAAGAGAGGACTCAAGAACACGCCACATGTTGCATCGTCCTCGTCTAAAGCCCACTGGTTGAAAATGTGCAATTTGTCACATTTAACTCGACGTCTGAAGATCGGGATTAGGATGCACCCTATCTTACGTCATGATCACTGGCGGAGCAGGAAAGCTAACAGACGTAGTCTAGGAAAGAACTACTCCACCAGTAAACATGTCACCCCGCGCGTGTAGTTTCCGGGAATTGCTCATAAGAAACGGAAAGAATAGAACTACTGCTCACTTAGGCAGGTCGTATAAGGCGACCAAAATAAGGATGTATAGGATGGTACCGACCTTGTCAGGAAAACCCATTTCCTATCAACCGACTTGTCGTCAATCCATGCAGGCCCATTGCAAGGAGAATGTCAGCTACTTTGGTGGAAGAAGAAGGAGAGTAGTGCGAGGAAAGTGAAGACGAGAAGAACGAATTTAGGAATGATCGAGAAGACCAGACCTCAGTAAGTTAGACCGCAGGTCAAACTGAAGGGGGAGGCTATGTCGTAACACGGTCTATTCTTCTTTCCATCTTTGTCTCCCTTCTCTTCCCGTCTCTCTCTCTCTTCTTTATTCTCAGTAATTTTCACGTTACACTACGGTATTTTTGGCGCAGTAGTCAGCGTTTCTCTTTCTTAGATATCACGGCGCTTACTAATGGGTACTGAGCAAATATCGCAAACGCATCAACACCAGGTTATAACACATGGCCAGAGGATATACCTTAATTAAGAGTAAAAGGCGTCTTAAAGTCTAGAGATCCATTGCTTTATTGCACCTTATTTGATGGACTTGACGGAAAACGCGCCAGTGTCAAATTTCATTGTATCTGCCAGCGCTTGTATGCCTTCTAGGAGTAACCAGTAATTACGGGGCGGGGAAGCTTTCTCACGCAAGACGGTTCGCAACTGCGTCACACGAGCTCAGGTTCAGGGAGAGAATTTACGTGTTATTACGTCGGAATGATTTGAACACGCGAGAAGAGATTCATAAAATCTAGAAGCTTAGACGAAAACTTCACTTACACGCACGACTTGTGGGCTGAGTGCATCTACATGGAGAGGAATTCTACATTACAAGCACTTTGGTATTAACCAAGCGGTGTTGTATGATTTCACTCTGTGCGGACTTTTAGGTTTATGAGCGGACAACATTCGCAGTTGCAGAATTCAGGTGTCCGGCGCCTGACGGTAACAGACAGCCAGTCTTTTGACCGATCAGCAGAACCAAAAGCCAGAGATCTCGTCAACTCCTAAGCAGAAAAGAGCATAGATCAACACTCGCACGTGTAATGTCATACCACTGCAGGATGACAGCACCTAACAACCTGCGCCAGGGCTGACAACACAGGATTACAGATAAGTCCAAAAGCATAAGGATTATTTTCCTCCAGATATCTCAGAGATACTATTCAAATTCAAAACAGAACTTTCACCTAAATACTCACGGAACTAATGTTAAAGTGCCTTCCAGGGTAGTACAAAGTGAACATTACAATCAACAACGTTAGGCAACTTGCATGATAGTCACACCAGTGCTAATGATGATTAGTAGGACATACTAGGACTCTTAGTCATTCAGTGCACATGACCAAATTATTATTTTCGTTTACCTTTTCATTTTTCTTTGTGTAGCACATGTGGTTTAGGGATTAAATATCTGTACATAAGTTATATCATCTACCAAGCGGTCGAGTGAGTTTCTTTCATGTACTGTCTCGTAAACCCATATATGTGTCATTTCCTCAGTATGAGAGGATGGGGGCTTAATACTAATAATAATATTCAGTAAGAATAATAGGGGAGATTTGTCGCAAGGAAACAGAATCCATTCTCATGTGCCCTTCTGAGACATTATCTCTTTGTGAGAATATTCGCCTTCCTGTTCACCCCTCACTTGTATAGGAATCTTACATTTAACGAGCCACTTAACAGATCCTATATATCTTTCTTACATTTCTTAATTTACATCTTTCTTATCCAACTGTGCTGTGACAATTAATGTCCAGTTCGAGATAATCGCGCGACACTGACATAGCTTTTATTGCCCAAGAACAATTCAACTCACTGAAAGAAGCATTTGAGAAAGTACACAACAAAATATCACACAGTAAACCAATTAGTAAAGAATCAATAACAGCATTAGTAGAGACTTATAATATGTCTTTGTTCAGAAAGCTATTCCCCAGTAAGACAATTCCTAAACAGCACATATTAGAAAAACATTGCACAGACTGGATCAGAACTCATGGCTTTGGAATGGGCATGCAAGGAGGAGAATTTGTACATTCCACTATTTCCAAAATTGAAAGACGCGCCAGCGGTATTAAAAATATAACTTCACAATTAAAATTTATAATGGAAACTCATTTGTTACAAATTTCTCCATCTGTAGATTCCTCTTATTAAAAAAAAGGAAGCGTGAATGATAATTGAGCACAATTTTGGGGCTAGAGCAAATTATGGCAGTTGTTGCGTAAGAGTGACAGAATTAACAGAGTGTGGAAATCATTTAATAGATGTATTTATTAAATACACCTATTTATTTATTAAATTGAACATTTCGTTTTACTCGTGACCATACTCATTTTTACTTGACCATCGTGATGTATGATTGAGATAATTGTTAGCTCTCATGTTTTGGGGACAATTGGGTGTGTTATTTTAAGGTAATAAATGTGGACTTGCAATTTAATGTTTCAATAATTAATGTTTGACGCATGAAACCAAAACAAAACTTTGATATCCATTTTCTGCAGGTTTTCTACTTTTGATTTCTGTAATTTGTTATGCATGTTGATTGTGACCGATTTAGTGTAAATTGCATAAGAAACAAACCATAACAAAATATTTAAAAAAACGTAAATTTTACACTATTTCAGACTATTATATCTTCTGTTCTAATTGTGATAAAATGTTTGTTCTTGTTCTAAAATTTACTCTAACATTTCTAGTTTAGCTTTACTCAAAATTAAAGCCGGTATTTATAATAATAAAGTAGCCTAAAAGCATTAATTAAGCCCTATCAAAAGTAAACATCGCCACATGTTTTTCCCATTAGAAAGTTGACCACGTGACCTCTGCAATGTAGCTATAAATAGCGCGATCGGGGAAAAAGGGAAATAACTAAAAGATTGCTGGCAAACAGCCGTGGCTGTCTCTACTACATTATAATACATAATCCGGACAGACTAAAAAATTGAGTTTACACCGGAAGGGTTAAATTTAAAAAAAAAAAATTATCCAACACCGTATTTGTGGTAAGGGCTGCAGACGATGACAGCTCATTTGACCTTGGCCTCTTATAAGCCAATGCTTGTTATACACACAGCATGCGGTCAACTACGATTGGTTTGAATTTTTTAACTAGAGCTGCAAGTGAAAACAGCTAAAGTGGAAATTACACTGACAAACAACATTTTTCTTTCTTATATAAGAATAAGTGTTCTTAGGTCAGTTTCTTGCGCTGATTTCAAATTTGAAATCCATTTATCTCTATCACGTCGAGTTTTTAAGATATTTGTGAATAAATATATTTTTGGGAAACCGTTATTTGCTCCGTTTCATTTTTACTATATAACTTATTAAAATTAATAAAATGCAAAATAATTCTACTTTTTATACTGCTAAAAGATGCATGACACATGTTACGCTATTTTTCAAATAGTTACTGTATTTTGAAATAATTCTGAGCGAAATATCGCTTCTAGAAGTTGTAAAAATTCGGCTGATCTGTTCTGTTACGTGTGCGGATATTTTACCGATCGTGTTCACCAGTAATATGGCATGACCCGACAAATCACGCTACTGATTGTTACTTCTGCTTGACATATATCCATGGTTTCACTTTTAAAACTAGAAAGTCTGTGGTTTATCCAAATATTGAATCGGTTTTGAAACCAGTGCCTCATGATCCAATCACGTGTCCGATCCCAGTTCCACCAGAACAGTATCCGTTGGACGTGAATGAACCATCAGAAAGTGATAGTTTACCTACTTTAGAAACTAATTCTGACTCGGATTATATACCGGTGAATGATGGTGTTCACTTAATTAACCATTCAGAACTTTCAGATCTGATACGTGATCTCGCTCTTACCAAAGGAAAAGCAGAATTACTCGGTTCGCGACTCAAAGAATGGAATCTTTTAGCGTCCAATACTCCGATATCTAAATTTCGTCATAGACACAGAGAACTTGTTCAATACTTTGAGATGGATGATGACATTTGCTATTGCAAAGATGTAAACGGTCTAATGGTGCACCTCGGTCATGAGCACATAGTCAACGATCAACGAATGGTGACTTTTCATTGACTCTTCCAAGACTAGTCTAAAAGCCGTGTTATTGCATAACGGAAATTTATTTTCATCAATTCCAGTCGCCTACCTGTTCATATGAAAGAAACTTATGACAATATGGCTATACTTTTGGCAAGAATAAAGTACAATGACTACCAATGGCGGATTTGTGGAGACCTAAAGGTCATTGCAATTCTCACGGGCATGCAGACTGGGTATACTAAATTTTGTTGCTTCCTATGTGAATGGGACAGCCGCAACAGACAGGAACATTATGCAAGAAAGGTGTGGCCTATCAGGGATCGTATGCAGCTCGGGCATAAAAATGTAATACACGAGCCATTAGTTAACAAAGACAGCATCATTTTACTAACGTTACATATAAAGTTGGGGCTCATGAAGAATTTCGTAAAAGCGTTAGATAAAACGAGCAAAGCTTTCACTTATCTTCGAGAAAAGTTTCCGCAAGTTAGCGATGCAAAGATAAAGGAAGGTATCTTTGTAGGACCTCAAATTAGGAAAGTTATTGCAGACAAACAATTTGAGAACTTGTTACATGGTAGTGAACTTCGCGCATGGATGGCATTCAAATCGATCGTCGATAACTTTCTGGGAAATCACAAATCTGTCGACTATGTGCATATTGTTAAGCAGTGCATAGATGCATACAGAATTATGGGCTGTAACATGTCCCTCAAAATCCATTTGCTCGATTCGTATCTTGACTTTTTCCCTGACAACCTTGGCGAAGTCAGCGATGAACATGGAGAACGATTCCATCAAGATATCGCCGTAATGGAGTCACGTTATCAAGGACGGTGGAGTGTGACCATGCTTGCCGATTATTGTTGGATGCTTCATTGCGATGTACCACATGCCATTCACCGACGAAAGTCGACTGCAAAGAAATTCAAGCCTACATAACTGTTATACTTCTTGTACGAATGATGCTGTAATACTGTATGCGTTGTTAAAAAACTTCAAATGCATATTTCTAGAGATCCCGACCTGATAGAGAAAAACGGTTTGCAGATTTAAAAACAGCGCATTAAAATTAACCAGAAAAACATAGCAATGTTAGAGAAAGAAAAAAAAATTTTTTTTTGTTAGCCAGTGTTATCTCTAATTAAAGGGAAGTTACAATGAAAATTTTAAACACGAGAAATAGCAGCATAGACATGTAATGTCTGTGTAACCGGTTTGAGACTCGGGAAGCTGCTACGACTGACAATGATTACTCCTAGTTGCAGTAAACTTTTAAAATAACTTTTCAGAACTTCTTGACAGATTTTAGATGAGATAAGACACTAATCATTTGTGTCTGGGTTGATTTTTCACATGGTGGTCACAATTTGTAATTGTGAGTGTTATGTATAGTATTTTAAATGAATGAACAGTGCAGCACCCCCAATGACAACCCCCTGGAACCGCCACTGTGTCCTGGTCATACAGGGGTACGCGGCAATGAAAGAGCTGATAGACTTGCTTCAAGAACACATATAGTGGGTGCGTTGGATATGGATAAGGGAGAGATACTGAGGACAATTAATGATCGCCTGTTAGAGAATGACACTGCAATAGATGAATCATCGCGGCTGAGATTGTTGGAGTTTGGCATTAGGCATAGGACTGGCAGGAATGAACGTATGAGAGGATGCATCCGGTGTATGAACAATCAGCGCGCAACAAGAACTGTTAGCATTCATACCCTTCAACATTTGCCGAGGGAGACTAAGCACCTTTGGGTTTGCCCGGAGTGCAATGACGTCGATTCTGAACAACAATAACAATTATTTAATGATCTACCTTTTGCCCTTCTGCCCTATTACTGTAATCAAATGCAAAGAAAAATTTAAAATACCTAATGAGAGATCACAGCAAGTGGGTTTGAAAATACTTAGGGAGAAAACTAAGATATTCTCTAATGAGAATAAATGCAGGAAGCAATAATGTTTATTTTCTTCTTAAATAAAGTATCCTGTTCAACCCTCGATGGGTTATAATTAGGATGTATGGTGTAATAATCAAGACAGTATAGTAACTTAGTAACTTCTTTCCCCATCCACTCAGTCCAAATAGAGTAAATCAAAACCAAAATTGTGTGTGTGACCTCCCCTTTCCAAGAAACAAAGAAATAATAAAAATAAAGAAAAAAATGAACGGGAAAGAACAAAGTAAAGCCTCTCATACGTGCCCTGTTGTTAACAAGGTGAAAATGAGTGAGAAAGCCTAGGGGTGTCTGAGACTACACCAAATCCACGAATTATCTGCCATCATCCACACGAGATCTGCTTACTCGTAGCAAGCAAGAGGACATGCACACCATCATAGCTGGCAGACGCTGGAGTTGGGTTGGCCATGTCCTCAGAAGAGACCCCGATGCCATCACAAGAACAGCTATGCTTTGGACCCCTGAAGGAAAGCGAAAGAGAGGCCGACCAAAAACAACTTGGCGGAGGACTGTGGAGGCTGAGATGCAAAGAATGAACCAGAGTTGGGGCACTGTACGAAGGATGGCCACCGACCGAGCAAAGTGGAATCAATTTGTTGTTGCCCTACAAGACGCCACTAGGCGTGATGGCCACTGACTGCTTTGACGGTCGGCGGCTAAGGATCAAAGAAGAAGAAGAAGAAGATCAACACGAGCACGCCATCAGACCAGGGCCGGATTAAGCTAGTACGGGGCCTGTAGCATATGTTTAAAAAAAAAAACAATAAAACAACACAAATATATTTGAACACATACATTTTTAATTTGCATAGTAATTATCATTATCAAAAGTAACAACACAGTGAACATTATTGTTTAAATATTAATGTTTCTACATTTAGCATGAGCAAATTTGTTGATGATATAGGATGTATCAATTTCACGCATAAGTTTATGTTCAATGCTCATTAGTGTGAGATTGTTCAATCTCTTTTGAAAATGAAAAGGCGCTAAAGATGGCATAAATCACAAGATCATTGGTTTAACGCTCGTATTAGAAGATGACCAAAAAATTACGTACATATTTATTGGCACGGGGCCCCTAAAAGCGCTGGGCCCGTAGCATATGCTACTTTTGCTACTACGTTAATCCGGCTCTGGATAGATAGATAGATAGATAGATAGATAGATAGATAGATAGATAGATAGATAGATAGATAGATAGATAGATAGATAGATAGATAGATAGATAGATAGATAGATAGATAGATAAGTCAAGTTTGAATTTTTCAGGGGAGTTTACTAAGGTAAGTTTAAATGTTTAAGGGAAAGAATTACGCAAAAATAAAAATATACTGTTCAAAAAAAAAGAAACGCAACATTATTGCAGTGGTAATGGACACCAAATTTCAAACTTGTACCAACATTTTATTTTTCGGAATTAATGTTTCAATCTTGGCATGAAGAAACTTTCAGACACTAACAATGAAATGATGTTCATTAAATTTGGTTTGGACTTTTATTCTTTGCGACTGAGGCCTCCGTTTCAGTAAGGTGTATGGCCTCCTCTGGCCCCTGTCAGAGAACGACATCTCCTTGACATGGATCCGATTAGCCGTTGGATCTGTTGTTGTGGGATGGCTGCCTACTCTTCCCGCAGTGCAAGAGACAACTGTCGGAGATTGCCTGCAGCCACGTCTCGCTGGCGGAGTCGTCTGTCGAGTTCATCCCATAAGTGTTCTATGGGGTTCATGTCTGATGACATGGCTGGCCACGGAATGGTCTGGGCGTTGTTGTTAGCGAGGAACTGGGTGGTGAGTTGTGCCACATGAGGTCGAGCGTTATCCTGCTGAAAAATCGACCCTCGTGCAGCCAGAAGTGGAAGGACGTGAGGACGAAGAATTTCAGCGACGTATCGTTGGGCATTCAGGGTCCTTCAATTTGCACCAGGTCACTTCTTCCCATGAAGTTGATCGCCCCCACATCAGTACACCTCCACCACCATGTGGAGGAGCCTCATCAACGCTGTTCTGGACGTAGCGCTCATGGACTCTGCGGTAAACTCTTCTCCGTCTATCGTGTCGCTGGAGCACAAAAAATGATTCATCACTAAACCAAACCCGTCTCCAGTCATTCCCAACGGTCCATTGACGATGCTGGTTCGCCCACTGCAGTCGGTTCTGGCGATACCGGTCCGTAAGAACATGACCTCTGTAGGGTCTTCTAGCCCAAAGACCAGAGTCGTGCAGCCGGTTCCTGACCGTTTGATCTGAAATTCGACGAGCTGCTGACATTGACTGGACTGTGGAGGACGCAGATGCAAGTCGATTCCTGAGGTGACGCAGCCGTATGAAGCGGTCTTCGGCAGGAGTTGTGACTCTGGGTCTTCCACTGCGCGGCGGTCTGCCACTGAGCCAGTTTCTTGAAATCGCCTCCAAAGGCGACTAATGGTGCTTCTAACCACATTAAATTGTCTGGCCACTACACTTTGTGACTGTCCAGTCTGTAAACGTCCAATGATGATGAGTCGTTGTTCTGTAGTGAGATGAGCCATACTTGCGCATTAAATTTTCAACTGAATTTATTCGAGGAGCATCAATCTTTTATAGGCATTCAATAATATGGTCAGAGAGTTTTGTGTTCAGTAAGTTTCACGGGATTCTCATGAACCTGTCACGAGTTATTGTCAAAAATGTTGTTTTGACCTTGACCTCTTTCATGACCTCACGAATCATTAGGTGAGTACAATTCAGGTAACCACGAGAAGTTAATGACCAGGTGGGCACAGTCGATAGGTTGACTGATGTCCAATCAGCGAATATCTTTTATAAAAGTAACACCAACAAAGTTGCGTTTCTTTTTTTGAACAGTATATAAATTAGAAAGAAGTTTATTACTTGTTTTAATCTATTAATAATTTATATTAGCTTTTTTTCTTTTTAGCTGCACATTTTTATGTAGTTTGTGAGACATATTTCATATTTTAAGTATGGTAATCTTATGGCGTCTTATTATTGTTTTAAAGAATACATTTTACAAGAGCAGGCTTGGTATTCAATAAATTTGTTATATTTGCACATGTAACTTTTAATGGATAATGTGTCTTGACCTGCGGCAGCGCTGCTCCGCTGGAAAACAATCGCTTCTTGTCTATCAAAATTGATAACTCCATTTAATTCCAGGTACCCCATAAACTGGACACCAAATTGTTACGTGCCAAAGGACCAAAACATTTAAGTGGAATTGCGTTCAGCGTTAAAGTGTTCCAAATAGGAATTTAATTGTGTTTAGAAATACCGTGATCAAGTTCCTAAGATTTTACGGACGTGTAGTGAAGCCTGCTCGATTCAACTGTGTTTTCCCAACTTCGTAAGTAGAAGTATTCATCTCTTTGGTCATTAAAAATTGTAAGAAATCACCACATCAAAATGATGACAAAAATCAACTTTCTAAAGTAACGCTGACTTTCACTTTCCGATTCCATTTTATTTCCTCAATCGTGGTCGCCTTGCTTTGTACTGGATGAAAAACAATCCTCCTTTCATTCATTCAGTGACAGATACATTCTTATTTATATACAAATTTATGTAAGGCAGTTACGCCGTCAAAAAAAGTTTCGTGTTCCACAACTTGTGGAACACTTTCAAATAAAAATTGATAATCTTGTAATACAAAGAAAATAGCAAAACGTCCTGCACTGATGTAAGATACCAGACTAGCTCTTAAATCTTATAATAATTAAATTAATTTAGATAAATGTATAAAGAAAAACTTTACAATTATTTACCTTCTTAAATATTTACTGGCCGTTACAAAGTTTACGTTCTTACAGTAACATTTATTTTAGATTTGGTTTATTTCAATGTAGTTTGTAAATTTAGTTAATTAATCTATTTTTAAAAAAGGGATATAATCCTGTCATTGACATTTGTCACTTTATCTTTCCACGAGATGCCGAGGATGCGACGTAGACACCGCAAATGGAAGGTATTGAGCCTTCTTTCTTGCTTAGCATAGGTCGTCCAGGTCTCGCTGCCATATAGGAGTGTGCTGGTGACGCAGGCATTATATACCGCAGCTTTGGTCTTCATTGTGAGTTTAGAGTTTCCCCAAACACGCGATGTGAGGCGGGCAAAGGTAGCTGCAGCTTTGCCAATGCGGCTGTCGATTTCTGTATCCAGTGAGAGTTTGTCATTGATGGTAGACCCTAGGTATGTGAAGTGGTGCACCACTGCCAATTCATAGTTATCGATAGTGATAACTGGTGCAGCACCCACATCCTGACTCAGCACATTCGTTTTCTTTAGACTTATTGTGAGGCCAAAGTCCTTGCATGCTTTAGTGAAGCGATTCATCAAGCTCTGAAGCTCCTGTTGGCTTTGAGTGACGACTGCAGCATCATCAGCGAACAACAAGTCTCTTATAGTGACCCTTCTGATTTTTGTTTTTGCCTTCAGCCTTGAAAGATTAAACAGACGGCCATCTGACCTAGTGTGAAGGCATATTCCTTCAGTTGCATCTCTGAACGTATGTTTCAAGAGTAAGGCAAAGAAGATTCCGAAGAGGGTCGGAGCCAGAACACAGCCTTGTTTAACGCCACTTCGTATATCAAAGGGCTGTGACGTGCTTCCAGCATATTGGACTGTTCCCTTCATGCCGTCATGGAATGACTTTATCATTTCCAGCATTTTAGAAGGGCAGCCTATTTTCAGGAGGATTTTAAAGAGTCCATCCCTACTAACCAGGTCGAATGCTTTTGTGAGGTCTATAAAGGCGATATATAATGGTCTTTTCTGCTCTCTTGATTTTTCCTGAAGCTGGCGGAGAGAGAAGATCATGTCTGTTGTTGATCTGCCAGCTCGGAATCCACACTGTGACTCTGGATATATGCGCTCAGCTAACTTGTGTAGTCGCATTAAGATGACTTTGGCAAAAACCTTACCAACAATACTAAGAAGCGAGATGCCTCTGTAGTTATTGCAATCACTTCTGTCTCCTTTATTTTTATACAGTGTTACAATCTTGGCATCTCGCATGTCTTGAGGAATAGTTGTCTCTTCCCAGCACTGGCACAGCATCCTATGCAGGGGATGTAATAGCGTACTCTTACAGCATTTGATTAAATCAGGAGGAATCCCATCACTGCCTGGTGCTTTGCCAGAGGCCAAGCTATCAATGGCCTTGCTGAGTTCCTCTAATGTTGGTTCGGAATCCAGCTCCTCCATAGTTGGCAGCCTGTTGACACCATCAAGGGCTGCAGGCGTAACGGTATTGTCTCTAGCGTAAAGCTCAGAGTAGTGCTCGACCCACCTCTCCATCTGCTTACCCTTATCGGTTAGCTTCTCTCCGCTGATGGTTTTTAGCGGTGCCGTCTTACTTTTATGGGGGCCAAGTGCTTTCTTTATACCGTCATACATTTGTCTATATATATATATATATATATATATATATATATATATATATATATATATATATATATATATATATATATATATATATATATATATATATATATATATATATATATATATATATATATATATATATACTCGTATATGGTGTTGTGTTCCACATCTTACAGAAAAGACGTGTGTTCCAAATAAATTTCCTAAGATTTTACGGACGTGTAGTGAAGCCTGCTCGATTCAACTGTATTTTTCCAAACTTCGTAAGTAGAAGTATCCACTTTCTTTGGTCATTAAAAATTGTAAGAAATCACCACATCAAAATGATGACAAAAATCAACCTTGATGCCAGCGAGGACTTCGAAGGAGGTGCCTTGCACCAAAGCGGCACTTTGGTGTTGTCCATTTCTGGAGCACAGGCTGGGCGCGCCTCCTACTCGCTAATAGCAAGTATTTTAACGGGCCCATGCGGCATCATGCCCAATGGTATATCGTCGATATACCGGTTTGAAGACCCACATCGGTGGTATGCCACCTTGATGCCTGGGACGCAAGCCGCCCAGTACAACTCCCTACATGGAAAACGATTGGAGTGGCAGACTCCAAAGCTATCGGTTCTAGTGGAGCATCTAGACAAAGAACGGGTGAAAGCCACCCTCCACTGGATGCCTCCAACATTGAAAAAGGAGGCGGCAAGAAAGATAGCTGTGGCTGTCTCAGGAGACGCCGAGGCGGAAACTTTCCAGTTAAAAAATGCTATGGACAAGTGGGTCCTGCTTTGCAAACCCAAAGATCCCCTCCCCCACTACGTGGATTTAGAAATCAACGGACAGGGGGAAAAGACACACAAAATTTTCGTCACCATACCAGGACGGAAGACGGCGTGCCCTTTTTGCATGCAAGAAGACCATTGGGCAAATAGGTGCCCCCAAAAAAGTAAAGGACAAGAAGTACGTACACAACCAGATAAACAAGCACAACAAAAACTACCTCCCCGCCAGCCTGCAGACAAAGACAAGTTCCAAACAGTCACGAGATATAATAAACGAAGAAGACACCACTCTGAGGACAACGTCACTACACAAGACACACCGAACTTTACGATGATAGACCCCAAGCATTTTCCTACTCCAGCGCAAGCTTATAAAAACAATAGCCCAACAAGTCCAAACAAAGAAAAGACACACAAGCAACATATGGAAACACCACCCAGACGTAGAACACTGTCAGACACCAGCCCAAGGCTCGTCATTGTGCTGAATAGCCCTGGTAACACAGAGTAAAGACGTTTTCTCCTGACCTCAAACATCAATTTTTATGTAATTACACTATTAGCAAATACCACATTTCAAGAATGGCGGCAGAAATTAAAATAATTAGTGTAAATATTCGTGACCTTCGCACAAAGTTACAACATTTCATAACACTCATACACAAATACCATCTAGATTTTATACTGGTTCAAGAAACCAACATACACACAGGCGAACACGCAGCCCATATCACGACAAAATTAGGACTTAGACGTTCATGTTTTAGCCTTAGTGTTCAGAATATAGGTTCAGGGGTAGCTATCGTACAGACATCGGATAGGTAGGAAATTATCAGGAAAAACAGAGATAGTAAGGGTAGAATAGCCATAGTTCAGGTAAGGAACAACACACAAACATACACCATAGTAAACATACATGCACCACCAGATTACAGACACCAACCCTTGTTTTATGATAGCCTAGAAAGCCTACTCACGCATTCATACAGGGGGCAGAACATCATATTAGGGGGAGATTTTAATTGTTGTCGCAGATATATAGTTGATGGTGCACTCCAATTGACATTGAATGAGAATCCAATTGTCGCATAAAGAGTTTTGTATAGTAAGGAAGATGTGTAGAAAGCACATAGACCTTTAGACACTAGTTTTCACAGAGGTGAGCTAGTGTTGAGGGAAAGAGTTAACAGAAGGGCACAGGTTGGTGTCAGTGATTCTCTCACCTTTTAGACTACCAACTCTTGTATTTTTCTGGCGACGACTAACTCTTTCTTACTCAAATCTTTTTTGAAGATGAACTAATAGTAACAAGTAATACAAAGAGGGTTGAGAATGTTTTTTTCTGAACAGAACATACAATCTACTAAGTCAAACTCAGAATGATGGTGAGTTACAGAATGTACATAATTACTTTAATTACAGTGGAAAATAAAATCAATGTTGACATATACTTTGAAAAAAAAGAAATACTAGGACATTTAGAACTGACAGTATCTTTGGTTCAGATAAGAAGTAAGAGGCTATTTTCCTCACTGACGAAAAGTTTATTCCTATGGCTATTTCGTGGAAAAGTGAATCCTGATTTTGGTCTGGGTTTTAAGTAGACTTATCTGCTTCAGTCCAAGAGATGACTAGGCTTTCCGTTAACCTGGTTGTGAAGTTGTGTTATGAAGTTCAGGTGCTGACGATGTGTTGACTGCTTAAATCGGTAGACTGCTCAGGGTTGCTGACTAGTGATATCACCGCTAGGTTTGAGACGTAAGCACTAGTTCTCTCTGTAGCATAGAGCAGCTAGGCGGTTTACTCGCAACAATTGACAGCAATCAAAATCCAGAAACTGGCTAGGATTCTGCAACTGGGCTGTGGAAGATAATGCAGGTAATCAATCTTCTGTTTTATACAGATATATTAACTACAGCCATTCTGGACATTTCGTCTCAGGATGGTGCCTAATAATATATTTACCTGAAACCATAACAGTCAGTCTTCCTTAAAGGCGGCTGTCCGTTTGTTTACAAATTCCTGTCTAGCAGTAGTCTCACACTGGTCGGGTCAGTAAGGTCAACCTTTGTTATAAGCAGACGCCTGGCCGTGTGCGTTCATGCGTGACGGCATTGGAGGAATGCTATTTCATTCACTCGTTCCTTGAACAACATGGTTCTTCTCTCGTTCACAACAGCTTTTTTCATCACTTTCCTAATACAATTAGCTTGTAGTACTTTCTCATATCAGCCAGTACTTACATCATTATAATGCATCAATAACATTCAAAATACATAAATGCAAAATAGCTATCAATATAATGTAAAGAAATAAAACCACAATATTTAGTATTTCACACTTTACATCCATTAACTAATCCCTTGATATTAGAGTTAGCTAATTAAGCGAATACTGAGAGTTTGCTTACCGCTCAGGACTTTATCACAGCTTAAGAAATAGAATTTAGTAGCGTTACTCTCAATCACATATACTTGTAGATATGAGGTAGTTTGAGGCTTCTCTTCTATAACTTCTAAGCGTGCGTTGTCTTCCGCGGTTAATCAGCAAGTGATCTTAAAACTCAGCATATGTTCGCATGACGTTAAAATATTTCCTGATTCCCACGCCAAGAGTTAATTATTTCCCGTTTCTCGTTCAGCCATGACAGAAGATTTATCGGGCGGTCTCCAGTTGACCACTGAACACGGAAATTTAATACTCTGGGAACCACTGGTTTCGACCAAGCTAATAAATCGTATAGACATCCTTAAAGAAATAACTTTTAAGTGCCTTTGTAGAAGATAGAATTTTGGATCGAATGACAGGGCTATTAATGAGGACTCGAAAAAAACAGCTAAAGAAACGAACACAGGTGCAAATATTTCCGTAGAGAAAAACAGACTAAATGTGAAGGAATAGAAAAGTAAGGAATTTTAACATAATCTAGACAAAATCTTCGAGCACTCTGTGACAGAAACTCCCCAATTTAAAATAGTTGCAAACTATTCAACGAGAGAAGGTCTTTGTCTAAATTATAAATTCCTTCTGTCACCCAACTTTTCAATTCTCTCGACCTCTGTCCGCTTGCTAACGCTCCACTTGGCCATGGCTCTACATTTTGAGAATCCCTGAAGGTCCGAGTTCTCAAAGAGCTAACTTTCGTAATTCCTACTAAGATAGTTCGTCCGGTCAAAATGCTGTACTCATTCACCTTTTCACACAAATGACGGTTAGAATGAACTAATTCTGACCTTCCACTATCTGTTGTCAGTTCGCTGCGCTTAGTCTGCCATTGTTCTGTGGCCCGCTTGAATGGGCGTGCAAAACATCCTTTGTCACGGTAACACTGAAAACTTTGCCGGTGTCCCTTCCATAAAAAATAGGAACTTCTCATGTATCTCCTTAACTCCGCTCCTACGTTTGACCTGCTCAGGCGGTCAATATTCTTTTTCTTTCTTTCTGGATTGAAAGATTTAAATGGGCTACGTGAGTTCAATCTAACAAGAGTTAAGTTTTCTAAACCTCCCAAGTTTGCAGACAACTTGTTCTTTGATAAATCACACCAAGATTGAGTGTCACTGGCGTTCAGGTATGAACGAAGCAGTTTGGGATGGGTGAAAAACAACTTTATAGCTTTCCTCACAAATGGTTTAGTGCGAGAGTCATTCACATTATCTTTTCCCTTCTCGATCACAAGCGTATCTTGTATCTCAGCCTGGGTTTTTCCTATCACTGTTGTGATTTTCTCAAGCAAAATTTTGTTTGGATCTTTCAATGACCCTGGCGTATCTCCTCTAACTTGAAAATATGCATCTCCTGTAAAACTAATCGTCTCCTTGAGAATAGGGAAACTGTTATAGAATGGCTTCTCAGCAGAAGTATGAACTCTCTCATTTTCATCCGTGCACTGAAGCATGAAAGGGTCAGGCTTGGAGCTGACAAGGCGCGTTCCATTGTTTAGTACCGGTGTGCTCCTCTCTAAAATTTCCGTTTGCCTGAGGTTTTCACAGAAGAACCTTTGTCCACCGGGCACTTGTGAATTATGTTCGCAAGGTGCCATGTTCGCTTCTCTCTCACAGAGAAGGGGTGGGGTTTTTGGTGCTGGGTAAAACCCAGTGATATGGCAAAGTTCTGCCGGTTTATACTTTTCCAACATTCCAGTGGATAAAGTCACAGGTAAAAAAGTTTCCTCCTGAACCTGGTCTACGACCATTGTGTCTCTATGAGTCACATGTTTTATCAGACCTTTGCGTGGTTCCGCGTGTACCATTAAAGGCTGTTTTAGTTCTCCTAGAACTATGTAACTTCCCTTGTCGTTCACTCCGTTAGTGTCAACAATGAGAGGTTCCTCTGGGCTACTATTAAGCTCTCTGTCCTTTTGTTGCCCAGGTGTCATTAATTGCGGGAGGGGGCCGTTACTGAAGTTATCTTTCTGCTTAGACGCTTCTTTACAGTCTCCATTCCTCCGGTTTGTAGTGTTTTTGTAGTCCTGAGCGCTTTTGTTGTGGTTATGAAATCGGTCTTTGCGTGCTTTCTGAGATTTAACAAAGGCATGTTGTTGTTCATTAGAGATGTTCGGGGTGTCTTGGGAATTCCTCTTCTGACGTGTTCCTGACGAGAGGGTACTTTTCCTCATACTACCAGCATTTATGTGCGTAGGTACCTTCAAAAAGGGGTCATGACTTATCGAGTTCGATGTCCGCCTCTCTGCTTTGCCTAACCATGGGCTCTGAATACTAAGTTGCGCTTCCTGTGGAGCAGAGGGTGCTTCCTCTTGAAATAATGGTTCATCTGACCTGGGAGCGGAGCTCTGGGATTCCGTGGCCACATGACTAATCATGGGTTTCAAATCTCCTGGCGAGTTTTGAGTTTCCAGTGGCGGCGTCTTCAACTTAAGGTAAGGTTGAGTTTCCAACTGATCATATGCTGCTTCACTGCTTATGGCCTCTTCTTTCCACTTGGCTTCCTTCTCGTTCCAGTCGCGAGTCCATTTTTCATCACTCTCTATCATTTCCATCTCTGTTCTCGTGAAAAGTTCTGCCTGTTCTAAGACATGTTTCGCAATTAACTTTCTCGAGTAACCTCTTTCCTCGCCTTCCAAATAAGAGTCACTTATCCATGTATCTAAACATCTTATAATTTTTATTAAATCAATCACTTTGTGATCTATCAGATATTGAAAAAATTGACTTCTAAGTTCAGCTACTGCGTTCATTTTAGATCGCTGGGCAGGTAGTTCAATCTCTCAGTATACGCTGTACTAGTTTCCAGTTATTACTAATAATTCTATGAAGTATTGTAATAATAAACCACTGATCAATTTACAGAAGCTCGAGGTAATACTATTAAGTCTACTGACGTAATGTATCCCTTTACAAATGCTAGTATAATTGATATTTTAATAATACTTATTTCTGCTGAATTAAGGTATTATTAACTTTAGACAGACGCTACACTTGCTTCCGATTATTACTAATAATTCTATGAAGTATTGTAATAATAACCACTAATCAATTTACTGAAGCTCGAGGTAATACTATTAAGTCTACTGACGTAATGTATCCCTTTTCAGGAGACTAGTATAATTGATAGTTTAATAATATACTTATTTCTACTGAATTAAGATATTATTAACTTGAGCCAGACTCAAGTATAATTTATTTATTTTTAACCCTGTGTATACTCTTATTTCTTCTGAAGTAAGGTATTACAATTGCAGCCAGTCTTTCACACACAATCATCAACTTGTACACTTAGTTATCTTAAGCCACTAATTAACTTAATGAACTTAATTAATCTAAGTAACTTAATTAATTAAATAAATAATTAATTAATTCCAGGACCATTCAGATTTCACTTTCCTTATTCTACTGTGTAATTCCACAATTCTGTTCAGAAAATATAAGAAGTTTCGTTATCTAGGGATATACAATAGATTCTACTCCAAGGTATTGATAGACTACTAGTTAAAGATTCAACAGTTATTCTGCAGATAGGTCACCAAAGGTAAGATTCCGGACGGAGACTCCCAGTTTGTCGCAGATATATAGTTGATGGTGCACTCCAATTGACATTGAATGAGAATCCAATTGTCGCATAAAGAGTTTTGTATAGTAAGGAAGATGTGTAGAAAGCACATAGACCTTTAGACACTAGTTTTCACAGAGGTGAGCTAGTGTTGAGGGAAAGAGTTAACAGAAGGGCACAGGTTGGTGTCAGTGATTCTCTCACCTTTTAGACTACCAACTCTTGTATTTTTCTGGCGACGACTAACTCTTTCTTACTCAAATCTTTTTTGAAGATGAACTAATAGTAACAAGTAATACAAAGAGGGTTGAGAATGTTTTTTCTGAACAGAACATACAATCTACTAAGTCAAACTCAGAATGATGGTGAGTTACAGAATGTACATAATTACTTTAATTACAGTAGAAATATAAAATCAATGTTGACATATACTTTGAAAAAAAAAGAAATACTAGGACATTTAGAACTGTCAGTGTCTTTGGTTCAGATAAGAAGTAAGAGGCTATTTTCCTCACTGACGAAAAGTTTATTCCTATGGCTATTTCGTGGAAGAGTGAATTCTGAAAAGTAGACTTATCTGCTTGACTTTCCTGGTCACAGGGTAGGGATTAAACTGGAGAATTTATTCAGTTCAGTCCAAGAGATGACTAGGCTTTCCGTTAACCTGGTTGTGAAGTTGCGTTATGAAGTTCAGGTGCTGACGATGTGTTGACTGCTTAAATCGGTAGACTGCTCAGGGTTGCTGACTAGTGATATCACCGCTAGGTTTGAGACGTAAGCACTAGTTCTCTCTGTAGCATAGAGCAACTAGGCGGTTTACTCGCAACAATTGACAGCAATCAAAATCCAGAAACTGGCTAGGATTCTGCAACTGGGCTGTGGAAGATAATGCAGGTAATCAATCTTCTGTTTTATACAGATATATTAACTACAGCCATTCTGGACATTTCGTCTCAGGATGGTGCCTAATAATATATTTACCTGAAACCATAACAGTCAGTCTTCCTTAAAGGCGGCTGTCCGTTTGTTTACAAATTCCTGTCTAGCAGTAGTCTCACACTGGTCGGGTCAGTAAGGTCAACATTTGTTATAAGCAGACGCCTGGCCGTGTGCGTTCATGCGTGACTGCATTGGAGGAATGCTATTTCATTCACTCGTCCGTTGAACAACACGGTTCTTCTCTCGTTCACAACAGTTTTTCTTCATCACATTCCTAATACAATTAGCTTGTAGTACTTTCTCATATCAGCCAGTACTTACATCATTATAATGCATCAATAACATTCAAAATACATAAATGCAAAATAGCTATCATTCTAATGTAAAGAATTAAAACCACAATATTTAGTATTTCACACTTTACATCCATTAACTAATCCCTTGATATTAGAGTTAGCTAATTAAGCGAATACTGAGAGTTTGCTTACCGCTCAGGACTTTATCACAGCTTAAGAAATAGAACTTTAGTAGCGTTACTCTCAATCACATATACTTGTAGATATGAGGTAGTTTGAGGCTTCTGTTCTATAACTTCTAAGCGTGCGTTGTCTTCCGCGGTTAATCAGCAAGTGATCTTAAAACCCAGCATATGTTCGCATGAAGTTAAAATATTTCCTGATTCCCACGCCAAGAGTTAATTATTTCCCGTTTCTCGTTCAGCCACGTAAAGATTTATCGGGCGGTCTCCAGTTGACCACTGAACACGGAAATTTAATACTCTGGGAACCACTGGTTTCGACCAAGCTAATAAATCGTATAGACATCCTTAAAGAAATAACTTTTAAGTGCCTTTGTAGAAGATAGAATTTTGGATCGAATGACAGGGCTATTAATGAGGACTCGAAAAAAAAACAGCTAAAGAAACGAACACAGGTGCAAATATTTCCGTAGAGAAAAACAGACTAAATGTGAAGGAATAGAAAAGTAAGGAATTTTAACATAATCTAGACAAAATCTTCGAGCACTCTGTGACAGAAACTCCCCAATTTAAAATAGTTGCAAACTATTCAACGAGAGAAGGTCTTTGTCTAAATTATAAATTCCTTCTGTCACCCAACTTTTCAATTCTCTCGACCTCTGTCCGCTTGCTAACGCTCCACTTGGCCATGGCTCTACATTTTGAGAATCCCTGAAGTTCCGAGTTATCGAAGAGCTAACTTTCGTAATTCCTTCTAAGGGCCCCGTTCGTCCGGCCAGAATGCTGTACTCATTCACCTTTTCACACAAATTACGGTTAGAATGAACTAATTCTGACCTTCCACTATCTGTTGTCAGTTCGCTGCGCTTAGTCTGCCATTGTTCTGTGGCCCGCTTGAATGGGCGTGCAAAACATCCTTTGTCACGGTAACAATGAAAACGTTGCCGGTGTGTCCTTCCATAAAAAATAGGAACTTCTCATGTATCTCCTTAACTCCGCTCCTACGTTTGACCTGCTCAGGCGGTCAATATTCTTTTTCTTTCTTTCTGGATTGAAAGATTTAAATGGGCTACGTGAGTTCAATCTAACAAGAGTTAAGTTTTCTAAACCTCCCAAGTTTGCAGACAACTTGTTCTTTGATAAATCACACCAAGATTGAGTGTCACTGGCGTTCAGGTATGAACGAAGCAGTTTGGGATGGGTGAAAAACAACTTTATAGCTTTGACAAATGGTTTAGTGCGAGAGTCATTCACATTATCTTTTCCCTTCTCGATCACAAGCGTATCTTGTATCTCAGTCTCAGCCTGGGGCTGAATGATTCAGCCTTTTTCCTATCACTGTTGTGATTTTCTCAAGCAAAATTTTGTTTGGATCTTTCAATGACCCTGGCGTATCTCCTCTAACTTGAAAATATGCATCTCCTTCTGTAAAACTAATCGTCTCCTTGAGAATAGGGAAACTGTTATAGAATGGCTTCTCAGCAGAAGTATGAACTCTCTCATTTTCATCCGTGCACTGAAGCATGAAAGGGTCAGGCTTGGAGCTGACAAGGCGCGTTCCATTGTTTAGTACCGGTGTGCTCCTCTCTAAAATTTCCGTTTGCCTGAGGTTTTCACAGAAGAACCTTTGTCCACCGGGCACTTGTGAATTATGTTCGCAAGGTGCCATGTTCGCTTCTCTCTCACAGAGAAGGGGTGGGGTTTTTGGTGCTGGGTAAAACCCAGTGATATGGCAAAGTTCTGCCGGTTTATACTTTTCCAACATTCCAGTGGATAAAGTCACAGGTAAAAAAGTTTCCTCCTGAACCTGGTCTACGACCATTGTGTCTCTATGAGTCACATGTTTTATCAGACCTTTGCGTGGTTCCGCGTGTACCATTAAAGGCTGTTTTAGTTCTCCTAGAACTATGTAACTTCCCTTGTCGTTCACTCCGTTAGTGTCAACAATGAGAGGTTCCTCTGGGCTACTATTAAGCTCTCTGTCCTTTTGTTGCCCAGGTGTCATTAATTGCGGGAGGGGGCCGTTACTGAAGTTATCTTTCTGCTTAGACGCTTCTTTACAGTCTCCATTCCTCCGGTTTGTAGTGTTTTTGTAGTCCTGAGCGCTTTTGTTGTGGTTATGAAATCGGTCTTTGTGTGCTTTCTGAGATTGAGCGAAGGCATGTTGTTGATTATTAGAGATGTTCGGGGTGTCTTGGGAATTCCTCTTCTGACGTGTTCCTGACGAGAGGGTACTTTTCCTCATACTACCAGCATTTATGTGCGTAGGTACCTTCAAAAAGGGGTCATGACTTATCGAGTTCGATGTCCGCCTCTCTGCTTTGCCTAACCATGGGCTCTGAGTACTAAGTTGCGCTTCCTGTGGAGCAGAGGGTGCTTCCTCTTGAAATAATGGTTCATCTGACCTGGGAGTGGGGCTCTGGGATTCCGTGGCCTCATGACTAATCATGGGTTTCAAATCTCCTGGCGAGTTTTGAGTTTCCAGTGGCGGCGTCTTCAACTTAAGGTAGGTTGAGTTTCCAACTGATCCTTCTCATATGCTGCTTCACTGCTTATGGCTCTTCTTTCCACTTGGCTTCCTTCTCGTTCCAGTCGCGAGTCCATTTTTCATCACTCTCTATCATTTCCATCTCTGTTCTCGTGAAAAGTTCTGCCTGTTCTAAGACATGTTTCGCAATTAACTTTCTCGAGTAACCTCTTTCCTCGCCTTCCAAATAAGAGTCACTTATCCATGTATCTAAACATCTTATAATTTTTATGGAATCAATCACTTTGTGATCTATCAGATATTGGATAAATTGACTTCTAAGTTCAGCTACTGCGTTCATTTTAGATCGCTGGGTAGGTAGTTCAATCTCTCAGTATACGCTGCACTAGTTTCCAGTTATTACTAATAATTCTATGAAGTATTGTAATAATAAACCACTGATCAATTTACAGAAGCTCGAGGTAATACTATTAAGTCTACTGACGTAATGTATCCCTTTACAAATGCTAGTATAATTGATATTTTAATAATACTTATTTCTGCTGAATTAAGGTATTATTAACTTTAGACAGACGCTACACTTGCTTCCGATTATTACTAATAATTCTATGAAGTATTGTAATAATAACCACTAATCAATTTACTGAAGCTCGAGGTAATACTATTAAGTCTACTGACGTAATGTATCCCTTTTCAGGAGACTAGTATAATTGATAGTTTAATAATATACTTATTTCTACTGAATTAAGATATTATTAACTTGAGCCAGACTCAAGTATAATTTATTTATTTTTAACCCTGTGTATACTCTTATTTCTTCTGAAGTAAGGTATTACAATTGCAGCCAGTCTTTCACACACAATCATCAACTTGTACACTTAGTTATCTTAAGCCACTAATTAACTTAATGAACTTAATTAATCTAAGTAACTTAATTAATTAAATAATTAATTAATTAATTCCAGGACCATTCAGATTTCACTTTCCTTATTCTACTGTGTAATTCCACAATTCTGTTCAGAAAATATAAGAAGTTTCGTTGTCTAGGGATATACAATAGATTCTACTCCAAGGTATTGATAGACTACTAGTTACAGATTCAACAATTCTTCTGCAGATAGGTCACTAAAGGTAAGATTCCGGACTGAGACTCCCAGTTTGTCGCAGATATATTTGATGGTGCACTCCAATTGACGGAGAATGCGAATCCAATTGTCGCATAAAGAGTTTTGTATAGTAAGGAAGATGTGTAGAAAGCACATAGACCTATAGACACTAGTTTTCACAGAGGTGAGCTAGTGTTGAGGGAAAGAGTTAACAGAAGGGCACAGGTTGGTGTCAGTGATTCTCTCACCTTTTAGACTACCAACTCTTGTATTTTTCTGGCGACGACTAACTCTTTCTTACTCAAATCTTTTTTGAAGATGAACTAATAGTAACAGGTAATACAAAGAGGGTTGAGAATGTTTTTTCTGAACAGAACATACAATCTACTAAGTCAAACTCAGAATGATGGTGAGTTACAGAATGTACATAATTACTTTAATTACAGTAGAAAATAAAATCAATGTTGACATATACTTTGAAAAAAAAAGAAATACTAGGAAATTTAGAACTGTCAGTGTCTTTGGTTCAGATAAGAAGTAAGAGGCTATTTTCCTCACTGACGAAAGTTTATTCCTATGGCTATTTCGTGGAGGAGTGAATTCTGATTTTGGCCTGGGTTTTAAGTAGACTTATCTGCTTGGACTTCTCCTGGGCGTCACAGTAGGTAGGGATTACCAACTGGAGAATTTGATTCAGTTGAGCTACAGTCCAAGAGATGACTAGGCTTTCCGTTAACCTGGTTGTGAAGTTGCGTTATGCTGTTCAGGTGCTGACGATGTATTGACTGCTTAAATCGGTAGACTGCTCAGGGTTGCTGACTAGTGATATCACCGCTAGGTTTGAGACGTAAGCACTAGTTCTCTCTGTAGCATAGAGCAACTAGGCGGTTTACTCGCAACAATTGACAGCAATCAAAATCCAGAAACTGGCTAGGATTCTGCAACTGGGCTGTGGAAGATAATGCAGGTAATCAATCTTCTGTTTTATACAGATATATTAACTACAGCCATTCTGGACATTTCGTCTCAGAATGGTGCCTAATAACATATTTACCTGAAACCATAACGTCAGTCTTCCTTAAAAGCGACTGTCCGTTTGTTTACAAATTCCTGTCTAGCAGTAGTCTCACACTGGTCGGGTCAGTAAGGTCAACCTTTGTTATAAGCAGACGCCTGGCCGTGTGCGTTCATGCGTGACTGCATTGGAGGAATGCTATTTCATTCACTCGTTCCTTGAACAACATGGTTCTTCTCTCGTTCACAACAGCTTTTTTCATCACTTTCCTAATACAATTAGCTTGTAGTACTTTCTCATATCAGCCAGTACTTACATCATTATAATGCATCAATAACATTCATAATACATAAATGCAAAATAGCTATCAATCTAATGTAAAGAAATAAAACCACAATATTAAGTATTTCACACTTTACATCCATTAACTAATCCCTTGATATTAGAGTTAGCTAATTAAGCGAATACTGAGAGTTTGCTTACCGCTCAGGACTTTATCACAGCTTAAGAAATAGAACTTTAGTAGCGTTTACTCTCAATCACATATACTTGTAGATATGAGGTAGTTTGAGGCTTCTCTTCTATAACTTCTAAGCGTGCGTTGTCTTCCGTGGTTAATCAGCAAGTGATCTTAAAACTCAGCATATGTTCGCTATGTTCGCATGAAGTTAAAATATTTCCTGATTCCCACGCCAAGAGTTAATTATTTCCCGTTTCTCGTGCAGCCATGACAGAAGATGTATTGGGCGGTCTCCAGTTGACCACTGAACACGGAAATTTAATACTCTGGGAACCACTGGTTTCTACCAAGCTAATAAATCGTATAGACATCTTTAAAGAAATGCTTTTAAGTGCCTTTGAAGAAGAAGATAGAATTTTGGATCGAATGACAGGGCTATTAGTGAAGACTAGAAAAAAACAGCTAAAGAAACGAACGCAGGTGCAAATATTTCCGTAGAGAACACAGACAAATGTGAAGGAAAAGAAAAGTAAGGAATTTTAACATAATCTAGACAAAATCTTCGAGCACTCTGTGACAGGTACTCCCCAATTTAAAATAGTTGCAAACTATTCAACGAGAGAAGGTCTTTGTCTAAATTATAAATTCCTTCTGTCACCCAACTTTTCAATTCTCTCGACCTCTGTCCGCTTGCTAACGCTCCACTTGGCCATGGCTCTACATTTTGAGAATCCCTGAAGTTCCGAGTTATCGAAGAGCTAACTTTCGTAATTCCTTCTAAGATAGTTCGTCCGGTCAAAATGCTGTACTCATTCACCTTTTCACACAAATTACGGTTAGAATGAACTAATTCTGACCTTCCACTATCTGTTGTCAGTTCGCTGCGCTTAGTCTGCCATTGTTCTGTGGCCCGCTTGAATGGGCGTGCAAAACATCCTTTGTCACGGTAACAATGAAAACTTTGCCGGTGTGTCTTCCATAAAAAATAGGAACTTCTCATGTATCTCCTTAACTCCGCTCCTACGTTTGACCTGCTCAGGCGGTCAATATTCTTTTTCTTTCTTTCTGGATTGAAAGATTTAAATGGGCTACGTGAGTTCAATCTAACAAGAGTTAAGTTTTCTAAACCTCCCAAGTTTGCAGACAACTTGTTCTTTGATAAATCACACCAAGATTGAGTGTCACTGGCGTTCAGGTATGAACGAAGCAGTTTTTCGGATGGGTGAAAAACAACTTTATAGCTTTCCTGAGCACAAATGGTTTAGTGCGAGTGTCATTCACATTTCGTGGTCATTCCTATTTCCCTTCTCGATCACAAGCGTATCTTGTATCTCAGCCTGGGAATGGTTTTCCTGGGCTTTTCCTATCACTGTTGTGATTTTCTCAAGCAAAATTTTGTTTGGATCTTTCAATGACCCTGGCGTATCTCCTGTAATTTGAAAATATGCATCTCCTTCTGTAAACTAATCGTCTCCTTGAGAATAGGGAAACTGTTATAGAATGGCTTCTCAGCAGAAGTATGAACTCTCTCATTTTCATCCGTGCACTGAAGCATGAAAGGGTCAGGCTTGGAGCTGACAAGGCGCGTTCCATTGTTTAGTACCGGTGTGCTCCTCTCTAAAATTTCCGTTTGCCTGAGGTTTTCACAGAAGAACCTTTGTCCACCGGGCACTTGTGAATTATGTTCGCAAGGTGCCATGTTCGCTTCTCTCTCACAGAGAAGGGGTGGGGTTTTTGGTGCTGGGTAAAACCCAGTGATATGGCAAAGTTCTGCCGGTTTATACTTTTCCAACATTCCAGTGGATAAAGTCACAGGTAAAAAAGTTTCCTCCTGAACCTGGTCTACGACCATTGTGTCTCTATGAGTCACATGTTTTATCAGACCTTTGCGTGGTTCCGCGTGTACCATTAAAGGCTGTTTTAGTTCTCCTAGAACTATGTAACTTCCCTTGTCGTTCACTCCGTTAGTGTCAACAATGAGAGGTTCCTCTGGGCTACTATTAAGCTCTCTGTCCTTTTGTTGCCCAGGTGTCATTAATTGCGGGAGGGGGCCGTTACTGAAGTTATCTTTCTGCTTAGACGCTTCTTTACAGTCTCCATTCCTCCGGTTTGTAGTGTTTTTGTAGTCCTGAGCGCTTTTGTTGTGGTTATGAAATCGGTCTTTGTGTGCTTTCTGAGATTGAGCGAAGGCATGTTGTTGTTCATTAGAGATGTTCGGGGTGTCTTGGGAATTCCTCTTCTGACGTGTTCCTGACGAGAGGGTACTTTTCCTCATACTACCAGCATTTATGTGCGTAGGTACCTTCAAAAAGGGGTCATGACTTATCGAGTTCGATGTCCGCCTCTCTGCTTTGCCTAACCATGGGCTCTGAGTACTAAGTTGCGCTTCCTGTGGAGCAGAGGGTGCTTCCTCTTGAAATAATGGTTCATCTGACCTGGGAGTGGGGCTCTGGGATTCCGTGGCCTCATGACTAATCATGGGTTTCAAATCTCCTGGCGAGTTTTGAGTTTCCAGTGGCGGCGTCTTCAACTTAAGGTAGGGTTGAGCTTCCAGCTGTTCCCTCTCATAAGCTGCTTCACTGCTTATGGCCTCTTCTTTCCACTTGGCTTCCTTCTCGTTCCAGTCGCGAGTCCATTTTTCATCACTCTCTATCATTTCCATCTCTGTTCTCGTGAAAAGTTCTGCCTGTTCTAAGACATGTTTCGCAATTAACTTTCTCGAGTAACCTCTTTCCTCGCCTTCCAAATAAGAGTCACTTATCCATGTATCTAAACATCTTATAATTTTTATGGAATCGTTCACTTTGTGATCTATCAGATATTGAAAAAATTGACTTCTAAGTTCAGCTACTGCGTTCATTTTAGATCGCTGGGCAGGTAGTTCAATCTCTCAGTATACGCTGCACTAGTTTCCAGTTATTACTAATAATTCTATGAAGTATTGTAATAATAAACCACTGATCAATTTACAGAAGCTCGAGGTAATACTATTAAGTCTACTGACGTAATGTATCCCTTTACAAATGCTAGTATAATTGATATTTTAATAATACTTATTTCTGCTGAATTAAGGTATTATTAACTTTAGACAGACGCTACACTTGCTTCCGATTATTACTAATAATTCTATGAAGTATTGTAATAATAACCACTAATCAATTTACTGAAGCTCGAGGTAATACTATTAAGTCTACTGACGTAATGTATCCCTTTTCAGGAGACTAGTATAATTGATAGTTTAATAATATACTTATTTCTACTGAATTAAGATATTATTAACTTGAGCCAGACTCAAGTATAATTTATTTATTTTTAACCCTGTGTATACTCTTATTTCTTCTGAAGTAAGGTATTACAATTGCAGCCAGTCTTTCACACACAATCATCAACTTGTACACTTAGTTATCTTAAGCCACTAATTAACTTAATGAACTTAATTAATCTAAGTAACTTAATTAATTAAATAATTAATTAATTAATTCCAGGACCATTCAGATTTCACTTTCCTTATTCTACTGTGTAATTCCACAATTCTGTTCAGAAAATATAAGAAGTTTCGTTGTCTAGGGATATACAATAGATTCTACTCCAAGGTATTGATAGACTACTAGTTAAAGATTCAACAATTCTTCTGCAGATAGGTCACCAAAGGTAAGATTCCGGACTGAGACTCCAGTTTGTCGCAGATATATTTGATGGTGCACTCCAATTGACGTTGAATGAGAATCCAATTGTCGCATAAAGAGTTTTGTATAGTAAGGAAGATGTGTAGAAAGCACATAGACCTTTAGACACTAGTTTTCACAGAGGTGAGCTAGTGTTGAGGGAAAGAGTTAACAGAAGGGCACAGGTTGGTGTCAGTGATTCTCTCACCTTTTAGACTACCAACTCTTGTATTTTTCTGGCGACGACTAACTCTTTCTTACTCAAATCTTTTTTGAAGATGAACTAATAGTAACAAGTAATACAAAGAGGGTTGAGAATGTTTTTTCTGAACAGAACATACAATCTACTAAGTCAAACTCAGAATGATGGTGAGTTACAGAATGTACATAATTACTTTAATTACAGTAGAAAATATAAAATCAATGTTGACATATACTTTGAAAAAAAAAGAAATACTAGGACATTTAGAACTGTCAGTGTCTTTGGTTCAGATAAGAAGTAAGAGGCTATTTTCCTCACTGACGAAAAGTTTATTCCTATGGCTATTTCGTGGAAAAGTGAATTCTGATTTTGGTCTGGGTTTTAAGTAGACTTATCTGCTTGGACTTCTCCTGGGCGTCACACTAGGTAGGGATTACCAACAGAGAATTTGATTCAGTTGAGCTACAGTCCAAGAGATGACTAGGCTGTTCCGTTAACCTGGTTGTGAAGTTGCGTTATGAAGTTCAGGTGCTGACGATGTGTTGACTGCTTAAATCGGTAGACTGCTCAGGGTTGCTGACTAGTGATATCACCGCTAGGTTTGAGACGTAAGCACTAGTTCTCTCTGTAGCATAGAGCAACTAGGCGGTTTACTCGCAACAATTGACAGCAATCAAAATCCAGAAACTGGCTAGGATTCTGCAACTGGGCTGTGGAAGATAATGCAGGTAATCAATCTTCTGTTTTATACAGATATATTAACTACAGCCATTCTGGACATTTCGTCTCAGGATGGTGCCTAATAATATATTTACCTGAAACCATAACAGTCAGTCTTCCTTAAAGGCGGCTGTCCGTTTGTTTACAAATTCCTGTCTAGCAGTAGTCTCACACTGGTCGGGTCAGTAAGGTCAACCTTTGTTATAAGCAGACGCCTGGCCGTGTGCGTTCATGCGTGACTGCATTGGAGGAATGCTATTTTATTCACTCGTTCCTTGAACAACATGGTTCTTCTCTCGTTCACAACAGCTTTTTTTCATCACTTTCCTAATACAATTAGCTTGTAGTACTTTCTCATATCAGCCAGTACTTACATCATTATAATGCATCAATAACATTCATAATACATAAATGCAAAATAGCTATCAATCTAATGTAAAGAAATAAAACCACAATATTTAGTATTTCACACTTTACATCCATTAACTAATCCCTTGATATTAGAGTTAGCTAATTAAGCGAATACTGAGAGTTTGCTTACCGCTCAGGACTTTATCACAGCTTAAGAAATAGAACTTTAGTAGCGTTTACTCTCAATCACATATACTTGTAGATATGAGGTAGTTGAGGTTTCTATTCTATAACTTCTAAGCGTGCGTTGTCTTCGACGGTTAAATCAGCAAGTGATCTTAAAACTCAGCATATGTTCGCATGAAGTTAAAATATTTCCTGATTCCCACGTCCAGAGTTAATTAATTCCCGTCTCACGCTTAGACACGTACAAAGATTTATCGGGCGGTCTCCAGTTGACCACTGAACACGGAAATTTAATACTCTGGGAACCACTGTTTCGACCAAGCTAATAAATCGTATAGACATCCTTAAAGAAATGCTTTTAAGTGCCTTTGTAGAAGAAGATAGAATTTGGGATCGAATGACAGGACTATTAATGAGGACTCGAAAAAAAAACAGCTAAAGAAACGAACACAGGTGCAAATATTTCCGTAGAGAAAAACAGACAAAATGGGAAGGAATAGAAAAGTAAGGAATTTTAAAATAATCTAGACGAAATCTTCGAGCACTCTGTGACAGAAACTCCCCAATTTAAAATAGTTGCAAACTATTCAACGAGAGAAGGTCTTTGTCTAAATTATAAATTCCTTCTGTCACCCAACTTTTCAATTCTCTCGACCTCTGTCCGCTTGCTAACGCTCCACTTGGCCATGGCTCTACATTTTGAGAATCCCTGAAGTTCCGAGTTATCGAAGAGCTAACTTTCGTAATTCCTTCGGGCCCCGTTCGTCTTGCCAAAATGCTGTACTCATTCACCTTTTCACACAAATTACGGTTAGAATGAACTAATTCTGACCTTCCACTATCTGTTGTCAGTTCGCTGCGCTTAGTCTGCCATTGTTCTGTGGCCCGCTTGAATGGGCGTGCAAAACATCCTTTGTCACGGTAACAATGAAAACTTTGCCGGTGTCTCTTCCATAAAAAATAGGAACTTCTCATGTATCTCCTTAACTCCGCTCCTACGTTTGACCTGCTCAGGCGGTCAATATTCTTTTTCTTTCTTTCTGGATTGAAAGATTTAAATGGGCTACGTGAGTTCAATCTAACAAGAGTTAAGTTTTCTAAACCTCCCAAGTTTGCAGACAACTTGTTCTTTGATAAATCACACCAAGATTGAGTGTCACTGGCGTTCAGGTATGAACGAAGCAGTTTTTCGTGGGTGAAAAACAAATTTATAGCTTTGACAAATGGGTTTTAGTGCGAGAGTCATTCACATTATCTTTTTCCCTTCTCGATCACAAGGCGTATCTTGTATCTCAGTCTTGTGGTTTTCAGCCTGGGCTTTTCCTATCGCTGTTGTGATTTTCTCAAGCAAAATTTTGTTTGGATCTTTCAATGACCCTGACGTATCTCCACTCATTTGAAAATATGCATCTCCTTCTGTAACACTAATCGTCTCCTTGGGAATAGGGAAGCTGTTATAGAATGGCTTCTCAGCAGAAGTATGAACTCTCTCATTTTCATCCGTGCACTGAAGCATGAAAGGGTCAGGCTTGGAGCTGACAAGGCGCGTTCCATTGTTTAGTACCGGTGTGCTCCTCTCTAAAATTTCCGTTTGCCTGAGGTTTTCACAGAAGAACCTTTGTCCACCGGGCACTTGTGAATTATGTTCGCAAGGTGCCATGTTCGCTTCTCTCTCACAGAGAAGGGGTGGGGTTTTTGGTGCTGGGTAAAACCCAGTGATATGGCAAAGTTCTGCCGGTTTATACTTTTCCAACATTCCAGTGGATAAAGTCACAGGTAAAAAAGTTTCCTCCTGAACCTGGTCTACGACCATTGTGTCTCTATGAGTCACATGTTTTATCAGACCTTTGCGTGGTTCCGCGTGTACCATTAAAGGCTGTTTTAGTTCTCCTAGAACTATGTAACTTCCCTTGTCGTTCACTCCGTTAGTGTCAACAATGAGAGGTTCCTCTGGGCTACTATTAAGCTCTCTGTCCTTTTGTTGCCCAGGTGTCATTAATTGCGGGAGGGGGCCGTTACTGAAGTTATCTTTCTGCTTAGACGCTTCTTTACAGTCTCCATTCCTCCGGTTTGTAGTGTTTTTGTAGTCCTGAGCGCTTTTGTTGTGGTTATGAAATCGGTCTTTGCGTGCTTTCTGAGATTTAAGCGAAGGCATGTTGTTGTTCATTAGAGATGTTCGGGGTGTCTTGGGAATTCCTCTTCTGACGTGTTCCTGACGAGAGGGTACTTTTCCTCATACTACCAGCATTTATGTGCGTAGGTACCTTCAAAAAGGGGTCATGACTTATCGAGTTCGATGTCCGCCTCTCTGCTTTGCCTAACCATGGGCTCTGAATACTAAGTTGCGCTTCCTGTGGAGCAGAGGGTGCTTCCTCTTGAAATAATGGTTCATCTGACCTGGGAGTGGGGCTCTGGGATTCCGTGGCCTCATGACTAATCATGGGTTTCAAATCTCCTGGCGAGTTTTGAGTTTCCAGTGGCGGCGTCTTCAACTTAAGGTAAGGTTGAGTTTCCAACTGATCATATGCTGCTTCACTGCTTATGGCCTCTTCTTTCCACTTGGCTTCCTTCTCGTTCCAGTCGCGAGTCCATTTTTCATCACTCTCTATCATTTTTCCATCTCTGTTCTCGTGAAAAGTTCTGCCTGTTCTAAGACATGTTTCGCAATTAACTTCTCGAGTAACCTCTTTCCTCGCCTTCGCCAAATAAGAGTCACTTATCCATGTATCTAAACATCTTATAATTTTTATGGAATCAATCACTTTGTGATCTATCAGATATTGAAAAAAATTGACTTCTAAGTTCAGCTACTGCGTTCATTTTAGATCGCTGGGCAGGTAGTTCAATCTCTCAGTATACGCTGTACTAGTTTCCAGTTATTACTAATAATTCTATGAAGTATTGTAATAATAAACCACTGATCAATTTACAGAAGCTCGAGGTAATACTATTAAGTCTACTGACGTAATGTATCCCTTTACAGATGCTAGTATAATTGATATTTTAATAATACTTATTTCTGCTGAATTAAGGTATTATTAACTTTAGACAGACGCTACACTTGCTTCCGATTATTACTAATAATTCTATGAAGTATTGTAATAATAACCACTAATCAATTTACTGAAGCTCGAGGTAATACTATTAAGTCTACTGACGTAATGTATCCCTTTTCAGGAGACTAGTATAATTGATAGTTAATAATATACTTATTTCTACTGAATTAAGATATTATTAACTTGAGCCAGACTCAAGTATAATTTATTTATTTTTAACCCTGTGTATACTCTTATTTCTTCTGAAGTAAGGTATTACAATTGCAGCCAGTCTTTCACACACAATCATCAACTTGTACACTTAGTTATCTTAAGCCACTAATTAACTTAATGAACTTAATTAATCTAAGTAACTTAATTAATTAAATAATTAATTAATTAATTCCAGGACCATTCAGATTTCACTTTCCTTATTCTACTGTGTAATTCCACAATTCTGTTCAGAAAATATAAGAAGTTTCGTTATCTAGGGATATATAATAGATTCTACTCCAAGGTATTGATAGACTACTAGTTAAAGATTCAACAATTCTTCTGCAGATAGGTCACCAAAGGTAAGATTCCGGACTGAGACTCCCAGTTTGTCGCAGATATAGTAGTTGATGGTGCACTCCAATTGACATTGAATGAGAATCCAATTGTCGCATAAAGAGTTTTGTATAGTAAGGAAGATGTGTAGAAAGCACATAGACCTTTAGACACTAGTTTTCACAGAGGTGAGCTAGTGTTGAGGGAAAGAGTTAACAGAAGGGCACAGGTTGGTGTCAGTGATTCTCTCACCTTTTAGACTACCAACTCTTGTATTTTTCTGGCGACGACTAACTCTTTCTTACTCAAATCTTTTTTGAAGATGAACTAATAGTAACAAGTAATACAAAGAGGGTTGAGAATGTTTTTTCTGAACAGAACATACAATCTACTAAGTCAAACTCAGAATGATGGTGAGTTACAGAATGTACATAATTACTTTAATTACAGTAGAAAATAAAATCAATGTTGACATGTACTTTGAAAAAAAGAAATACTAGGAAATTTAGAACTGTCAGTGTCTTTGGTTCAGATAAGAAGTAAGAGGCTATTTTCCTCACTGACGAAAAGTTTATTCCTATGGCTATTTCGTGGAAAAGTGAATTCTGATTTTGGTCTGGGTTTTAAGTAGACTTATCTGCTTGGACTTCTCCTGGGCGTCACAGTAGGTAGGGATTACCAACTGGAGAATATGATTCAGTTGAGCAGTCCAAGAGATGACTAGGCTTTCCGTTAACCTGGTTGTGAAGTTGCGTTATGAAGTTCAGGTGCTGACGATGTGTTGACTGCTTAAATCGGTAGACTGCTCATATGCTATAGACTGCTCAGGGTTGCTGACTAGTGATATCACCGCTAGGTTTGAGACGTAAGCACTAGTTCTCTCTGTAGCATAGAGCAACTAGGCGGTTTACTCGCAACAATTGACAGCAATCAAAATCCAGAAACTGGCTAGGATTCTGCAACTGGGCTGTGGAAGATAATGCAGGTAATCAATCTTCTGTTTTATACAGATATATTAACTACAGCCATTCTGGACATTTCGTCTCAGGATGGTGCCTAATAATATATTTACCTGAAACCATAACAGTCAGTCTTCCTTAAAGGCGACTGTCCATTTGTTTACAAATTCCTGTCTAGCGGTAGTCTCACACTAGTCGGGTCAGTAAGGTCAACCTTTGTTATAAGCAGACGCCTGGCCGTGTGCGTCCATGCGTGACTGCATTGGAGGAATGCTATTTCATTCACTCGTTCCTTGAACAACATGGTTCTTCTCTCGTTCACAACAGCTTTTTTCATCACTTTCCTAATACAATTAGCTTGTAGTACTTTCTCATATCAGCCAGTACTTACATCATTATAATGCATCAATAACATTCAAAATACATAAATGCAAAATAGCTATCATTCTAATGTAAAGAAATAAAACCACAATATTTAGTATTTCACACTTTACATCCATTAACTAATCCCTTGATATTAGAGTTAGCTAATTAAGCGAATACTGAGAGTTTGCTTACCGCTCAGGACTTTATCACAGCTTAAGAAATAGAACTTTAGTAGCGTTACTCTCAATCACATATACTTGTAGATATGAGGTAGTTGAGGCTTTCTCTTCTATAACTTCTAAGCGTGCGTTGTCTTTGTCGGTTAATCAGCAAGTGATCTTAAAACTCAGCATATGTTCGCATGAAGTTAAAATATTTCCTGATTCCCACGCCAAGAGTTAATTATTTCCCGTTTCTCGTTCAGCCATGACAGAAGATTTATCGGGCGGTCTCCAGTTGACCACTGAACACGGAAATTTAATACTCTGGGAACCACTGGTTTCGACCAAGCTAATAAATCGTATAGACATCCTTAAAGAAATAACTTTTAAGTGCCTTTGTAGAAGATAGAATTTTGGATCGAATGACAGGGCTATTAATGAGGACTCGAAAAAAACAGCTAAAGAAACGAACACAGGTGCAAATATTTCCGTAGAGAAAAACAGACTAAATGTGAAGGAATAGAAAAGTAAGGAATTTTAACATAATCTAGACAAAATCTTCGAGCACTCTGTGACAGAAACTCCCCAATTTAAAATAGTTGCAAACTATTCAACGAGAGAAGGTCTTTGTCTAAATTATAAATTCCTTCTGTCACCCAACTTTTCAATTCTCTCGACCTCTGTCCGCTTGCTAACGCTCCACTTGGCCATGGCTCTACATTTTGAGAATCCCTGAAGGTCCGAGTTCTCAAAGAGCTAACTTTCGTAATTCCTACTAAGATAGTTCGTCCGGTCAAAAATGCTGTACTCATTCACCTTTTCACACAAATGACGGTTAGAATGAACTAATTCTGACCTTCCACTATCTGTTGTCAGTTCGCTGCGCTTAGTCTGCCATTGTTCTGTGGCCCGCTTGAATGGGCGTGCAAAACATCCTTTGTCACGGTAACAATGAAAACTTTGCCGGTGTGTCTTCCATAAAAAATAGGAACTTCTCATGTATCTCCTTAACTCCGCTCCTACGTTTGACCTGCTCAGGCGGTCAATATTCTTTTTCTTTCTTTCTGGATTGAAAGATTTAAATGGGCTACGTGCGTTCTATCTAACAATAGTTAAGTTTTCTAAACCTCCCAAGGTTGCAGACAACTTGTTCTTTGATAAATCACACCAAGATTGAGTGTCACTGGCGTTCAGGTATGAACGAAGCAGTTTTTCGTGGGTGAAAAACAACTTTATAGCTTTCCTCACAAATGGTTTAGTGCGGGTGTCATTCAGTCCATTCACATTATCTTTTCCCTTCTCGATCACCCAAGGCGTATCTTGTATCTCAGCTGGGAATGGTTTTCAGCCTGGGATCCTATCACTGTTGTGATTTTCTCAAGCAAAATTTTGTTTGGATCTTTCAATGACCCTGGCGTATCTCCTCTAACTTGAAAATATGCATCTCCTGTAAAACTAATCGTCTCCTTGAGAATAGGGAAACTGTTATAGAATGGCTTCTCAGCAGAAGTATGAACTCTCTCATTTTCATCCGTGCACTGAAGCATGAAAGGGTCAGGCTTGGAGCTGACAAGGCGCGTTCCATTGTTTAGTACCGGTGTGCTCCTCTCTAAAATTTCCGTTTGCCTGAGGTTTTCACAGAAGAACCTTTGTCCACCGGGCACTTGTGAATTATGTTCGCAAGGTGCCATGTTCGCTTCTCTCTCACAGAGAAGGGGTGGGGTTTTTGGTGCTGGGTAAAACCCAGTGATATGGCAAAGTTCTGCCGGTTTATACTTTTCCAACATTCCAGTGGATAAAGTCACAGGTAAAAAAGTTTCCTCCTGAACCTGGTCTACGACCATTGTGTCTCTATGAGTCACATGTTTTATCAGACCTTTGCGTGGTTCCGCGTGTACCATTAAAGGCTGTTTTAGTTCTCCTAGAACTATGTAACTTCCCTTGTCGTTCACTCCGTTAGTGTCAACAATGAGAGGTTCCTCTGGGCTACTATTAAGCTCTCTGTCCTTTTGTTGCCCAGGTGTCATTAATTGCGGGAGGGGGCCGTTACTGAAGTTATCTTTCTGCTTAGACGCTTCTTTACAGTCTCCATTCCTCCGGTTTGTAGTGTTTTTGTAGTCCTGAGCGCTTTTGTTGTGGTTATGAAATCGGTCTTTGCGTGCTTTCTGAGATTTAACAAAGGCATGTTGTTGTTCATTAGAGATGTTCGGGGTGTCTTGGGAATTCCTCTTCTGACGTGTTCCTGACGAGAGGGTACTTTTCCTCATACTACCAGCATTTATGTGCGTAGGTACCTTCAAAAAGGGGTCATGACTTATCGAGTTCGATGTCCGCCTCTCTGCTTTGCCTAACCATGGGCTCTGAATACTAAGTTGCGCTTCCTGTGGAGCAGAGGGTGCTTCCTCTTGAAATAATGGTTCATCTGACCTGGGAGCGGGGCTCTGGGATTCCGTGGCCACATGACTAATCATGGGTTTCAAATCTCCTGGCGAGTTTTGAGTTTCCAGTGGCGGCGTCTTCAACTTAAGGTAAGGTTGAGTTTCCAACTGATCATATGCTGCTTCACTGCTTATGGCCTCTTCTTTCCACTTGGCTTCCTTCTCGTTCCAGTCGCGAGTCCATTTTTCATCACTCTCTATCATTTCCATCTCTGTTCTCGTGAAAAGTTCTGCCTGTTCTAAGACATGTTTCGCAATTAACTTTCTCGAGTAACCTCTTTCCTCGCCTTCCAAATAAGAGTCACTTATCCATGTATCTAAACATCTTATAATTTTTATTAAATCAATCACTTTGTGATCTATCAGATATTGAAAAAAATTGACTTCTAAGTTCAGCTACTGCGTTCATTTTAGATCGCTGGGCAGGTAGTTCAATCTCTCAGTATACGCTGTACTAGTTTCCAGTTATTACTAATAATTCTATGAAGTATTGTAATAATAAAAAACACTGATCAATTTACAGAAGCTCGAGGTAATACTATTAAGTCTACTGACGTAATGTATCCCTTTACAAATGCTAGTATAATTGATATTTTAATAATACTTATTTCTGCTGAATTAAGGTATTATTAACTTTAGACAGACGCTACACTTGCTTCCGATTATTACTAATAATTCTATGAAGTATTGTAATAATAACCACTAATCAATTTACTGAAGCTCGAGGTAATACTATTAAGTCTACTGACGTAATGTATCCCTTTTCAGGAGACTAGTATAATTGATAGTTTAATAATATACTTATTTCTACTGAATTAAGATATTATTAACTTGAGCCAGACTCAAGTATAATTTATTTATTTTTAACCCTGTGTATACTCTTATTTCTTCTGAAGTAAGGTATTACAATTGCAGCCAGTCTTTCACACACAATCATCAACTTGTACACTTAGTTATCTTAAGCCACTAATTAACTTAATGAGCTTAATTAATCTAAGTAACTTAATTAATTAAATAAATAATTAATTAATTCCAGGACCATTCAGATTTCACTTTCCTTATTCCACTGTGTAATTCCACAATTCTGTTCAGAAAATATAAGAAGTTTCGTTATCTAGGGATATATAATAGATTCTACTCCAAGGTATTGATAGACTACTAGTTAAAGATTCAACAATTATTCTGCAGATAGGTCACCAAAGGTAAGATTCCGGACTGAGACTCCCAGTTTGTCGCAGATATAGTTGATGGTGCACCCCAATTGACATTGAATGAGAATCCAATTGTCGCATAAAGAGTTTTGTATAGTAAGGAAGATGTGTAAAAAGCACATAGACCTTTAGACACTAGTTTTCACAGAGGTGAGCTAGTGTTGAGCGAAAGAGTTAACAGAAGGGCACAGGTTGGTGTCAGTGATTCTCTCACCTTTAGACTGCCAACTCTTGTCTTTTTCTGGCGCCGACTCACTCTTTCTTACTCAAATCTCTTTGAAGATGAACTAATAGTAACAAGTAATACAAAGAGGGTTGAGAATGTTTTTTCTGAACAGAACATATAATCTACTAAGTCAAACTCAGAATGATGGTGAGTTACAGAATGTACATAATTACTTTAATTACAGTGGAAAATAAAATCAATGTTGACATATACTTTGAAAAAAAGAAATACTAGGAAATTTAGAACTGTCAGCGTCTTTGGTTCAGATAAGAAGTAAGAGGCTATTTTCCTCACTGACGAAAGTTTATTCCTACGGCTATTTCGTGGAAGAGTGAATTCTGATTTTGGTCTGGGTTTTAAGTAGACTTATCTGCTTGGACTTCTCCTGGGCGTCACAGTAGGTAGGGATTACCAACTGGAGAATTTGATTCAGTTGAGCTACAGTCCAAGAGATGACTAGGCTGTTCCGTTAACCTGGTTGTGAAGTTGCGTTATGAACTTCAGGTGCTGACGATGTGTTGACTGCTTAAATCGGTAGACTGCTCAGGGTTGCTGACTAGTGATATCACCGCTAGGTTTGAGACGTAAGCACTAGTTCTCTCTGTAGCATAGAGCAACTAGGCGGTTTACTCGCAACAATTGACAGCAATCAAAATCCAGAAACTGGCTAGGATTCTGCAACTGGGCTGTGGAAGATAATGCAGGTAATCAATCTTCTGTTTTATACAGATATATTAACTACAGCCATTCTGGACATTTCGTCTCAGAATGGTGCCTAATAATATATTTACCTGAAACCATAACGTCAGTCTTTTCCTTAAAGGCGACTGTCCATTTGTTTACAAATTCCTGTCTAGCAGTA